>BLSH010473373.1:947978-978913 GCA_018402905.1 Glandirana rugosa | reverse complement strand
AACGCAGTACATATTTTGATACAGTTTTAGTGCAATTTGGAACTGCGCCATGAATTGCCCATTTCTGCCAACAATTCTGCATTGCTCAGATGTGAATGAGTCCTAAAAGACAATATATCAGTGGCGGCTGGTGAAGTTTTAAGATGGTGGGGCGCCAGACCCCGCCCTTCCTTTTTGCCCCATCCCACTTCTTATAAGCCACACCCCTTATAGGCTCCACCCACTCTGTACACAATGTACAGTATAACTCAGCTGTCAGTCTTAATTCTCAATAAAATATTGCTGGCTCATTCATCCATTAAATCCCAAAGGTAAAGAATTACATGAGCTGTGAGGTCTGCACAGGAACCCAGCACAGACTGGCATTATGTGGGGTTTCATATCCCATCAAGCTCCATCCTAATTCCTTATTTTATAGTAGGAACGCTGGAAATCCTCCACTTGGAAGTCATGAATCATTCCTTACAATGCACTGAATGCAGGGATGAAGAAGTCACCAGGAGAGGAGTTGCTGTTTTGTTTGAAGCTGTCTGTTAAACAGTAAAGTATGAAGAGCTGAGGGTGTGCGGTGCTGCTGAGCTCCGTGGTCCCCCAATGTCAGCAGACTAATTTCAGATCAATTAGTGCCTGTGTATCCCTGAGAAATCCCTGTGACTTACATGCCAGCTCAGAGTTCTTATCCTACTGCCGAGCTGCAGGGACCTGTGTCAGCCTTATGTGTAATCTATGGATGCAGACTAATCACTGCCTGTGTATTGCTGGGAGTTCCCTGTCATGTATGCTCACAGATCTGACCTTGCAGACACTGCTGTGCTTGAATCCCTGGATTCCTGAGGTCCTCTCCCTCTGCTCTGTACAGGATGGTGGGTGGGGGAAGGGTCCCTGTGGAGAGGGGAAACACTGCTGGAGGGAGAGGCCAAGTGTCGGAGTGCGACTTGTGGAGGGGGGGACCTGGCTAGACAGCAGGCTAGAATGTGTAACTGCAAGCAGAGAAATCTTGGCTCCCCCCCAGGCAGAGACCAAATGGACTAGGCAGTTTATGGTCTGCAGATTTAGACGTCCTAAAAAGCTCCTATTCTCAGAATGGAATGTTGGAAAGCAGCCAATGAGGGTGGAGAATTCATTTTACTGTGTTCTGGATAGGGTTTTTTAATGAGATTTGGGATGTTTGCCCTGTTGCTAGGTAGATTACACTTCTCTTTCTTATCTAATCTGTCTATTCCAGCAATTAGCAACAGAAGCACAGCTAGAGAGAAATTCCAAAGATTTTTTTCTTTGGAGTTTCTCTTTAGCTGTGCTGCTGTTGGTTAATAATTATAGTTAATTTTTATTTTTATTTCTTACTTATTTTTTTGGTGGGACGCTGCCCCTACAGCCCTTATGGACGAGCCTCCACTGCAATATATTATAACTATAGTGTGTGTGTGTGTGTGTATATATATATATATATATATATATATATATATATATATATATATATATCACAACTATACACGTAAACATATATAGTTATTATTTATATCAATCCTTAACCTCGCTGGTGCTGATATTAGGAAGAAAAAGGCCCTTTTCCTCACATCACAGCAGCTTCACACCCAAATTCTCCACCTCCGAGCTGGAGAATCTGGGACTGAGATATTTTACAGAGCAGGCCAGTGAGATCTTCAGATCTCACCTTCATAAACCGGTCATCTGTGTAAAAGTGAATGACAGAAGGGTGTGTCTTGTAATGAGAAGTGAAGACCATGTTTTCCACTCCTCATCTCAGCTTCATAAACTGGTACACCTGAGAGATCAGCCGTGATCCTCAGGATCTCAGCTCTTCTCTGTTTCATAAACGGACACCTTGGTGTCATGTGTCTGGTGTGTATTGTTCTACTGGGAAGGATATCAATATATGCATGTGGAGAGGGGGAAAGAGGGGTGGGGATAGGCAGAGTGCTATAGTCCAGCAGGTAGAGATGATAACTCTATGTAGTTTTCCGTACTTGCAAAAAAAATGTGCTAATTTTGCAGTGGCACTTTAAAAAACATTGTGCATAGCCTTCATGTTGTAATTGAGTTTCTCTTTCACTTTACATCCTACCAACAAGAGTACTTACTATCACAGGATGACAATACTGCTTCTGCAGTGTGCCAACACGCAGTATGCAATCAGAGGCGGCAACTCCTGTTGCTACACCCCTGTAGTTTGGGAAACAGAAGTCCTAAGGCCTGTGTAGGCTTGACTGTGGTGTTTCTGTAGAGTAAGCTGCATGCCATAGTTGCTAGGCTGTGCATGATTCCCTACAAAGTAGGCATTGAAAGCACAAAAAAACACATCTTTCCTTAATAAAGCCCAAAAAAATATATGTTTGTCTCAAGGATTTACCGCTACATTAATATACTGATGTATATGGATATGCAAGCAAGCAATTAAATGCCTGACCACTACAAACTGCTCAGTAAAAAAAAAAAAAATGAAACCCAATCTCTAATGATTGATTTTTATGACATTCTGCATATCATCATTGAGCCATGTACTGCCTTCTAAAACCTGCTACTATCTCTTGTTTTATGTGTGGGTAGAGTGAGGACATGGAAGTGCCCAGTGTAGTTCCCAAGTTTGTCCATGAGGTGTTGCCATACTTACGGGAATTAAGGGACCCCTTGTAGCAAGTGGGCGGTGTATTCTTCTAGATAGCCACTAGAGGCCCCAAGAGTAATAGCGACCCCAGAAAGTACCAGCCCGGTCCTTGCCAGTGTGGGGCATCTTGTAAAGTAAGGCTTGAATATAAATTGTTCTGTTCTTGTGGGAGGCAAATGGGGTCATTATTAGGGATGGGCCCGCGGTTCGAGTCAATTGTTGGTCGAATTTAGAATACTATGGGCGCCGTTCGCAGGGACTTTGTCGCCGCAGAGCGCCCCATAATGCATTGCGCGTAAACGGTGCGCACAACTCCTCCCATTGGGAGGGCTCCCGCCGTTTGCACGCTTTTTGCTCTGACAGTTTATTTATATGGCAGGGCGGGGCCACCCGGCGACGTAAGCGAGCGTCATCATGTGATGTCAGAGGGGGCGGGTCACGCACGTATGTCACCGAGTGGACTCGCCCTCCCATATAAATAAACTGTCACAACAAACTGAGCACAGTCAGCGGGAGCCCTCCCATGGAGGAGGAGCTCTTTTTTGTTTGTTTTTTGGGTCCGTCGCGCGCCATGATTGATGATGGATTACAACGGGAGACACTTATTTTTATTTTTTAATAAAGGACTTGTCCCTGTGGGGCTCTTTCCCACAGCCCAGGGTTGTGGGGAAGGGCCCCCCTGCCCCCAAGCACCCATACTCCCCATGTTGAGGGCATGTAGCATGGTACGGTTCAGGAGAGGAGGGGCGATCACTTGTCCCCCCTCTCTATCCTGGCCAGGTTGCATGCTCGGATAAGGGTCTGGTTTGGATTTTAGGGGGGACCCCATGTCAATTTTTTTTTAACTTTTGGCATGGAGTTCCCCTTAAAATCCATACCAGACCCAAAGGTTCTGGTATGAACTGGGAGGGGGGGACCCTATGAAAAAAATTTCAGTGATTTTTCTGTATATTGCCAGGAGCCGGCAATATACATTACAGCCGCGATAATAACTGACAATTAGTCCTTCACAAATGTCATTTTTGCTCTGGCACTGTTCTAAACATCACAGAGATGCGCCAACCCCCCCGGCACATTATTTAAAGGAATATTTCATTTTTATTGTTTCACCTTAAGCATTATTAAAATCACTGCTCCTGAAAAACCGATCGATTTAAAAGCATTTTTTTGCATTAATACGTGTCTCCTAGGGCAGGACTCATGCTCCCATACATGTTTGGGTCCCATAGACTTTACCAAAATGTTTTGCCTGTTCACGTGTTCTGCTGCAGACTGAACTGGGGGGGGGGGGGGTGTTCGGCCCATCCCTAGTCATTATGGAAAGTGTCTCTTAGGCCTCCTCTTTAGGGAGAAAGAAGGGAAGAAAGGTGCAGAACTATTGGAACCATTTTCATCCTTGTTCTATGAAACTCTTCCTAACCCCCCTAAAAGGCATGGCCGGCCCTACCATGGTACCCAGGCGGCACTTTAAGAGGTGTGGCGACAAGGGCGCACTGGCCGAGGACCTCCCTCTAGTGTGCAGTGTCACCCTTGCATTATGCTCCGCTCTGCTCCCCAACCCCGCCCCGCTCCACTCCCCAGCAGTACAAGTTGTACTGCTGCGGTGCGGGGGGGTGGAGCAGCTCTCCCAATCCTGCAATAGCAGGAGCACCCACCGGTGCATGTTGCATCACTGGTTGGTCGGTGGTGGTGAAGAAGAAGGCGGGAGCTTTCATGGTGTTGCACAATGCATATACCTGTGAGCCGAGCTGATGTCTCTTTGCTGGAGGGGCATGTCTCTTTGCCGGAGGGGGGCATGTCTCTTTGCTGGAGGGGGCATGTTTCTTTGCTGAACGGGGATGTCTCTTTGCTGGATTGGGCACGGCGCTTTGCTGGAGGGAGCATGTCTCTTTGCTGGATTGAGCTGTCTCTTTTTATATGGGGATGTCTCCGTGCTTTAAGGAAATGTCTCTTTGCTGAATATATGGGGATGTTACTTGCTGAATATATGGGGATGTCTCTGCTGGATTGGGCATGTCTCTTTGCTTGCATTGGGCATGTCTCCTTGCAGGAGGGGACATGTCTCTTTGCTGGAGGGGGCATGTCTCTTTGCTGGAGGGGGCATGTCTCTTTGCTGGATTGGGCTGTCTCTTTACTATATAGGGATGTCTCCTTGCTTTAAGGAAATGTCTCTTTGCTGAATATATGGTGATGTTACTTGCTGAATATATGGGGATGTCTCTGCTGGATTCGGCATGTCTCTTTGCTGGATAGGGCATGTCTCTTTGCAAGAGGGGGTATGTCTCTTTGCTAGAGGGGGCATGTCTCTTTGCTGGAGGGGGCATGTCTCTTCGCAGGAGGTAGCATGTCTCTCTGCTGGAGGGGGCATGTCTCTTTGCAGGCGCTGGCATGTCTCTTTGCAGAAGGGGGCATGTCTCTTTGCTGGAGGGGGGCATGTCTCTTTGCTGGATTGGACATGTCTCTTTGCAGGAGGGGACATTTCTCTTTGCAGGAGGGGGCATGTCTCTTTGCTGGAGGGGGCATGTCTCTTTACTGGACTGGGGATGTCTCTTTGTTGGATTAGGCATGTCTCTTTGCTGGATATATGGGGATGCTTTTTTACTGGATTGAGCTGACTCTTTACTATATGGGGATGTCTCTTTGCTGAATATATGGGGATGTCTCTTGCTGAATATATGGGGATGTCTCTGCTGGATTGGGCTGTCTTTACTATTTGGGGATGTCTCTTTATGGAAATGTTTCTTTGCTTATTGGAAATGTCTCTTGGATGGGCATGATTTTTTTGGGGGTGGGGGGGCAGCGTTTCATTCTTGGACCCATGCAGCACAATGTCTTGGGCCAGCCCTGCTAAAAGGTATGGTCTCTTCAACTCATCTGTCCTCTCATTTAGGTTTTCTTTATTGTTTGCAACCTATGGAATGTGCCTTCACTGCTGGGGTAACTGAGGTCTGTAAATATGTTAAGTAACTGTGTTCAGTCAAAAGGCTTCCATGGTATGAAATCTTCCTTTTCCCAACCTCAAGAGGGGGACGTCCTCTGGATGCTGATCGGCTGCTGGTTTTCCAGCATACTTGTTCAACAGAAGCCGGTTAAGGAGCTGTACACATGGGCCAAAAGTCATCCCGTAAACTGCTGAACTGACCATTTTTGGCCAATTTTGACCTGTGTGTACCTAGCTTAAGTTTTTCAGCAGCAGTTTTTTTTTTCTTGTATGGAGTTCTGTACCAGTTAAAAGGTAAAGTCACATTCCTGACTGACTGCTATCCCCTCTGGTTTATAAAGATATAAAGGACAGTGTTTGTGTTTTTGAAAATGATAATGTTAAATACCCTTTCTCACACTGCTACTGTGTGGTCATGTGATCCCCCACTGCTCTTCTTCCACGATCTATGGAGAGAAGCGGGAGGGACTGAGATCCCCCTCTGACATCAGCCAGCCAGCAGAGGGGGGTCACGTGACCGCACATTGGTGATGTGAGAAAAGGTATTTAGCATTGTCATTTTCAAGCAATACTGTAGTTTATATCTTTATTCACCAGAGGGAATACAAGTCTTTATTTTACATATTGTAGGGAATAGCGTCAGGACGGGAGAGGAGTGGTGGGGAGAATGTCGGCTCTCACTAAGAAATGACAGGCAGGGAGGGAATGGGAGAGATGGAGAGACTCGTTATCATACTCGGTGTGTTGGCTTCATAAGGGTTGTAATGTCCCTTCAGGCCTCATGCACACAGGACAGGAAAGAGTAGCATAAAAAAATGTACCTCCGCTTTGCTTATTAACAGTTGATACAGAAAAAGCATTTGATGGCTTAGGTTGGCCTTTTTTTTAACAGAAACCCTGTCTCAGATAGGGATACAATCAAGTTTCCTGGCCAAAATACTAGCGTTATATATAACCCCAATGGCTAGAGTAATAATTAATGGGTTGTTATCAAATCAAATAGTTATACGAGGCAGGGGTGACCTCTTTCACCTACCCTGTGTATTTTGGCAATGGAACATCTAGCCAATGCTATTAGAAAGAACCCCTCAGTACAAGGCATTGAGATTAAAGTAATTTGGAATGTAAAGTATGCCTCTTGCAGATGACCTATTGTGGTTTTGTAGAATGGCATTGTTTAAAATGGATATCCTTCTAAAATGTTTTTTTATATATTTCAGACTATGCCAATATGCCTCCCTGAAAAGTTCTGCCAAATTGTACATTCTGCACTTTTAAAATATGTCTGGGCTAGCTCCATACCAAGAATAAAATATGACATGCTTATAAGGAGAAAGCAACAAGGAGGATTGAAATGACCAAATTTAGCACTTTACCATAAAGCAGTACTTATGGCCAGACTCATAGACAGTATATTTTGCTTCAAGTATCAGCAATGGGCCCAGATAGAAGCCCAGATGTCCCCACTTCCCCCTCTGTCTTTGCCATGGATACCCCCTTAAAAACGTCTGAAAACAAATGACTTACCCTTTTCATTATTACCACCTCTTAAAAGATGAGATCATTTAATTAAAACTATGACTATTTCGACATATGAAGGTCCAATGACTGAATTTTGGGTAACCCAGATTTTCCATCAGGACAACTTAGACAGGGACTGTTCAAGTGGACTTCCTTGTCAATCTCACCAATATTTAATGTTCTCTCTGTGAGCAATTTAAAGTCCCTAAGGGAAATACTGGAGGGTTTATAACAAGTACACGGAAATTGGCTGTAGTATTTCCTACTTAGGATTTTTTATAAGAACTTATTAAAGAAGGGACCAATGCACAGGCCTCTTACACCTTTTGAAAAAATATGCATGGGGTTGCAGGCTCCTTCTCTACTGCTGTCTGACTCAACCCCAAATGTACCAGACTACATGGCTGAGTGGGAAAGGGAATTGGGGAGTACAACCTGACAAGAAGACACCAGAAATGCATTCATGTAGACATGTCCTTAGTTAGTAAAGTACAAGAAAAAAACTTTAAACGAATATCAAGATGGTATCAATATCCGGTTAGGCTGCACAGAATATTTCCTCACAAGTCAAATATCTGCTGGAGTTTTCAAACACACTTGGGCACATTGCTCCATTTGTGGTGGACAGGCCCAAGAATTGTACCCTTATGGACAACTATATTCAACGCATATAATTTTATAACAAATAGAGAAGCTGCTTGTACGCTGCAGGTATCATTGCTGTTGATCCTTCCAGGCTCTGTTAGGGAGATCAAGCATGGACTCCTACACTTTTGTTTGTCGGCCACAAGGGCTGTAATACCAAGATTTTGGAGATCTCCTGACACCCCAGGAATAGTAGAGTGGGTAGAGGAAATGCAATATTTACGGAGAATGGAAGAATTGACCACAATGATAAAAGACAACAGCGAGAAATATCTCGCAGTATGGTCCCCATGGAAATCTGTCTGTGCATCCTTGAAGATGAGGGAGTTGTTAGTAGTGGGTTACATAGTAAATTAGTTTGGGGTGGGGGGCACAGGGGGAGATGATGGGAGAAAGAGGAGAAATAATTATTTTCCCTTCCCCCTTTTTTCCCCCGTATGGGAGACTATAAATGTATATGTGGGCCTCTCCATGATAATGTAGAATGTGGTAGATTTATTTAAGAATAGAGACACATAACTGAAGATTAAGGCTGGGTTCACATTATTGCGAATTGGATGCCAGTTTCTCCGCATCCAATTCGCACATCAGGAGCCGGTTCACAAGGCTCCAGAGCGAATTACACCTGTGTGTCTTCTGGTCCGTTCCAGGTGCGAATTCAGCCAAACCGAAATTGGACCTTAAACGGTGAACAGGGACACACCATATCCCTGCTGTCAGCCGCTCAGCATGGAGATGTGAACCCAGCTTTAGTGAAAGATTGTGTTTGTGTTAATATTGATGTAAACCCTCAATAAAAAATCATAGTGAAAAAAAAATGCACCTAATACCACATTTTGCAAATGCATTTAGGTGCGTCAGGCATTTGGGCCTTCATTCATGCCATTATCCAGAATAATAGTTTATTCTGGCCATTGGAATGTATAAATGCTCAAGCACTGGTGTTTAAGCACATTTAGATGCGTTTAGGCGCATTCAGCTTTTTTCCTGCCAATAAGATCTTTGGCTTTTTTTCAGCCATCAAATGATCCTCTCCTAATACGTCTGTAAATACCTATGGGTGCATGGAGGTGCGTTTGGAGGCTGAGAAAAAAAATATATTAAATCAAACGCCTGTAAAAGCAGCATTTTATTTACATCCTGTGTGCATGAGGCCTTATTCAGCAATCTTCATGCTTGGAGAAGGCCAAGAACCAAACTATACAAAGTTGGCGGAGAGGTAGAGAAAGGAAGGTCTGGATCACAGAAGTAGCTTAGCAGAATACAAATATTTCCAGCAGCTGTTTTTGAATCAGAATTTGGTTCTAAAAACATAGCAGGTACAGCTAATAACATGTTTCTTAGTACTGATGCCGGAATTACATTTTGTCCTGTTATAATGCATAAACTATTATCTCTAAGTACTACTATTAACTGACTGTTCCTACCCACTAAATGCATTATCAATAAAGCCATCCTGTTCTGTAAAAAAAAAACCTTTTCCCTCTAATTGTCCTTGAAATGGTAAACAATTCCCTCCCTCCCGATCAGGTCAATATGATTTAGTTAGCATTCATAGTCGTTGTATTAGCACCCAAGGGACCACTTCTGTCTCACCTCTGCTGGCATGTGATCCCCTGAGGCCAGTTCTTCCGCAATGCTAGTCATGTTTAATAGCTCCAGTTTTGTAAAGGAAGTGGACCTGACATGAAGCCTCAAAGATGAGAAACAGTCATAAACCTAATGCATAGGGGTACCATTCAATCTGGAAGTGGGCCAGTGAAGGATGCAGAGGGTCATGCAGCTGATAAGATTTCTGGCGGGATGAACAGGTAGTTATTTTGCACACATTGAACAGATATAGCAAGAACAGTTTTAGGGCTCGTTCACACTAGTGGCTGAGGGACAGTATAACCCTGCGGTTGAGCCGTGGTTTTTACCATCCTCTAACTGCTCCCCCTTTAGCTACAGGGGCAGTGGCCAGGGATGTACACATGTGTAGTACTACCCCGTAGGAGTTGCTGATTTCAGGGTTCCCCACTGCTGCACAGCCAGTCACACAGCATTTCCTTCTTGCATTCAGACACAGAAATCAGTCTTTTGGCTTGTTTTTGTTGTTTTATAAGGGGATGATCACTTGGATGGGGTAAGGGCAGGGACGTAACTACAGGGGTTGCAGGGGTTCTGTGCTCCAGGGGGCCCGTGTGCCTCCTTTGTACACTTGGATAGGAGGGATGGCGGGTGGCATTTATAGGAACCAATCTCCTCCATTTTCCTCCTAATGGAGGAGATTGGTTCCTCTATATGCTGCCCCCGGTGCCCCTCCTATCCAGTTTACTTGCCTTCTGCTGTTCCCAGGGTCCCTGTGTGCTCCCCCCCCCCCCCCACAGAGCTGCTGTCTTCCCCCCTCCTCTCTCCAGCCAGCTGCTGTAGAAGATGTGCCATGATGGAGAGATGGGAACGGGTCGGTAAATTTGTCATTTACCGGCTCCTTCCTTTTCTGAATGGACAGAGTCAGTGATTGGTACCAATTGGTTTACTCATAACGGAAGCATAGTAAACTGTTTTTACTATACTTCTGTTTCTGAATGAATGGGAGGCTCGGTACACAACTATTTGTTTATTCGGTGGGACCATAATAAAGGGACCTGTGATGGGAGTAAAGGACCTCAGGATCAGTGGGAAGAGGGAAGGGCCCTTTTCTTGCACCGGGGCCCTTAAGGTTCTTGTTAAGCCTCTGGGTAAGGGATTAAGGAATGCCCAACTTGCAAATGTCCAACAAACAAGACCAGGACCACTTTCTCCCCATTTGCAGATTCCTCTTCTTCCTTTCTCCTGCACAATCTTGGTTCCCTTTTTGTACAGCTTCTGATGGTTCACTCCTGGAGAAACTAACGAGATCTCTTGTTAGCTCAGCAACAGCCCATTGCAGGCAGGAACTCTCAGTCCCTTGGTAAAGTAGCATATGAGAAGTGAACAGCATCTCACACCACCTTCTGCTTCTCCGTAGACACTGATCCCAGTTCTATTGCTTGCAGAAATGCTAGTTCACCAGCCCACTTGGCTGCTTCTCCCTTCCCAGTCCTCCTGACTGACATATACATGGAGACTATCCAGGGCAAGGTTAGATGAAGACTTGGCACACCACTGTCTTCAAGAGAGCACTGCTACAGCTGGCAGTCTCTCCCCTTGTCTGTCCCTACACTGTGCTGATATATTCACTGTCTCTCCTTGCTCTCTCTGCTGCCTCTCAGTTAGGGTCCCTTCAACTGCCTCCTGTGGTGGGATCCTTCCAGGCCAGCCTCCCAAGCTCCAGCCCAAGGTAAAACCCCTCCCTGGCAGGGGTCCCTCAAGAGACACCAACAGACTCCCCTCTGCACTGCTTCTTCATCTTCCACCCGACTCCTCTCCCAGCATGCCTCATTCCTAGTTATGGGCTCCTCAGACCCCTGCCAGGCCAACTCCTAGGGATTGGCGTAAGAGTCCATAAATATGCAGAGCATCTCCTCCTCACCTCCCCCCACTAGCATCTAAAATGTTCTCCAACTTTCTAGATTCAGGGGGAGGCACCTGCCTAACCCCTAGTAACCCAGACCCAATTACATACTCACAGGCTAGATATGAGTCAGAGTATGTTTTTCCTACTCTTATTCTATTAGCACACTCTGGAGGGTGCTACATATGTTGCGGCCACAGCAGGAATTATACCCCCCATCACTTTTGCCTTGCACAACCCATTTAAGTGAATGAGGCCATTCTGCAAGCACCCAGCAAGCACATGCAAAGCTCATGGTTGTGGCGTGCTAGTGCAAGGTTAAAGCAGGAGGTGAGGAGGTGATATAATGCCTCCTTACCCCCTGTCAAATACTCTCTGAAAAGTGACCCAAACACGGAACACTCTTCAGAGACAAAAGCTAGTGTGACTGTGCCCTAAGTGGTATATTTAAAGTGGAATCCCACGTACCACTTAACTAATCCTAAATAAGCTCCCTCCCCACTTCTAACACCTATTCTGACTAACCTGTGAAAGAAAGAGCATACATATTTACATATTATCGGGCCACTCCAGTTCAGTCATGTGATCTGGTTTCCCTGTGTCAGCCAGCCCTGCTGCAGGGGAGAGGAGGGAGCTCCGACAACAGATGGGTTATTAAAGCCTATGGGTGATGTCACACTCCCAGGTATTCCCAGCCGTTGTGGAGAGCTCTCTTTCCTGCAGTCGGTGCAGGTTGACACATGGTAGATCACGTAACTGGACCAGAGTGGCCTGAAAATAGGTAAGTATACTGCTCTTACTTATACAGGTTAGTCAGCATAGGTGTTAAGAGGGGGAAGGGAGCAATTTTAAGATTAGTTAGTTGGCGCCTAGAATTATACTTTAACAGATGAAAAGTGAGCAAAAATCAGAAGATTGTGGTTATGGACCACTGATGCTGGACTGAGGAGGAAGTCTTGGGGACAACACTAGAGCAAAGAGGTGAAGGCTACATTCTTTTTTCATATAGGGATAAATGTGAAAATGTAAAAAAAAAAAATGAAATAATATTTTTTCTTGGAGTTCTACTTAACCACGTCAGCTCTTACAACTGTACAACCCCTATGGACATGAGCAATTTTTACATTTCTGTTGTGGACTTGTTTATTCAGCTATAACTTTGTCATTACTTAAAATTACAAAGTCAAACCAGGCTTTCGCTTGATGATATTGTCTTGCAATCCATAGACAAAAAGTAACAAAACTAAAACTGCACCTTCCTATTTTTATCAGTGACATCCGTAAATTTCTCACGGACTACTATACCTCCTTGTATGCCCCAGATCCAACGGATCACACGGTGGCCCAAAAACTGCTTTATCCCTGATACGCTCAAGCATGTCTTTGCTGGGATGTGGGAGGGAGGCCCATATCTCCCAACAGGCACACAGGCCCACATCAAGCTGATTGCTAAAGCAGGTATGGACCCCCTTTGCCCAGGCTCTTACAGCCCAATATCCTTAATTAATGTTGACGTAAAAATCTTATCCAAAATAATCACTTCCCGTCTAGCCAAGCTCCTTCCATCTATTCTCCATCCAGCCCAAGCTGGCTTTGTACCGGGACGATCCGCCAACCTGAACATTCGCAAGGTCCTCATCGCATTGGAATATGCTAAAGCCCACCCAAACCAGGATGTGGCTATCATCTCGCTCGATGCTGAAAAAGCATTTGATAACATCAGCTTTTCTTGGTTGTTCAAGGTGATGGACGTCCTTGGCTTCTCTGGCCCAATCTTTTGGTTCTTGCCACAAATGTACGCGTCCCCCACACCAGGATTGTTACACAGGACTTTATCTCAGACTTTATTCCCCTGACAAAAGGAACCCGCCAGGGCTGCCCCCTACCCCCCTTACTTTTCAACTTGGCCATCAAGCCTTTGTCCAGATTACTCAACACCCCAGAGGGCATCAGTGGCATTACACTAGGCGAACAAACCTTCCGTTCAGCACTTTTTGCGGATGATATACTCTTATTTTCTACCAATCCACAATCAGACTATACCAAACTTAGAGACATCTTTGCGGCCTTTCGACTGAGTTCAGGGCTCAAAATCAATTTTGCTGAAAGTGAGGTACTAGCACTACAGCCCCGACAATCAAATGAGTGGAAACTTGTCTCCCCTTTTGCTCTAGCACCCCATCACATAACATACTTGGGTATCCATGTAGCAAGGGACCCTTACTCGTTATACTCTGTCAATTACCCGCCTCTCATTACTAAAATTGTGAAGGAGCTGGAAGCATGGGCAACCCTTCCCCTTTCACTCTTCGGGAGCTGCCACCTGTTTAAAATGGTGTCATTTGCACGTCTGCTACACCCCATGCAGACAATACCTCTTCTACTTAAGCATTCAGATGTACAGAAAGTGCATGCAGCACTCACAAACTTCTTATGGCTGTCCAAAAAAACACGCATAGCGTTGCAGAAACTGTGTCTCCCCAAGGAGGAGGGGGGGCAGGGTTGTCCAATATACGGTTTTACAACCTCTCGTGCCTACTCAGACAGGGGCTCGACTGGCTAACAGGTAATTCTAGATATTCCAATCATATGCTTGAGGGTGCCATGACATTCCCATACTCTCTCCCAGCCATCCTCCACTCAAACCTAAAAGTACTACCACCTCATCTTAAAACATGTATCCTCATTAGGGACACTGTCATTGCTTGGAGAGAGGTGAGGAGGTTAGTTGGTCTTCCCTCAAGTATATCGTGCCATCTGACTATCTAGGCCAACCCGATGTTTCTGTCGTCCACCATGTACGACACCTTTGCCCTTTGGAATACTCAAGGTCTAACAAAAGTAGCCTCCCTGTTCCTCAACACGGCTGGTCAGCTTTAAGCCTTTTCAGACCCTCGCACAGGAATATTCCCTACCTCCCTCACACCTGTTCTATTACCATCAGCTAACAGACTATTTTCGATCCTGCTACCACCGGGGATCTGACCCCCTCCAGCATTCTTTTATAGACTCAGCAATTAAGCTAGATTCCTACTCCATTTTGGAATTGTACTCCTCTCTTATAACTCACCAATCTGCTAAATACAATCTTGCCCCATTCCGCAAGTGGTCATCCATCGTCAATGATAGCGATCTGCCCGAAAAAAATACTAGAAGGATATCGTCATATCTGCAAACTTACTATTTCAGAGTCCTGGCGTGAAACACAATTTAAGATCATCCATAGAGCCTACTATCCATTTCACCACAGCAGAGAGAACCCCAACCAGGCTCGTTGCCCGTGGTGTTCTATGCAGCGTCCCACTCTTCTGCATCGCCTCTGGGACTGTCCACACATCCAGGCTTACTGGGACGCCGTATTGGCATACATACAACAAACCAATCAGGACTAAGTACCCAAATCTCCATTGATCTGCCTTTTTGGATACAATTCTTCTACATCACCTTCCTCAAGGTCTCCAAACTCCAACCTCTTGCACTGGACCCACTTGTTTCTTCTAGTTGCCCGCCGGTCCATTATGCAGCACTGGATCCAACCTTCCCCTCCCAGGCTGGCATTTGCAAAATGGGCTATGCTATCCCTTTTTCACCTTGAAAGACTCAACACTATTGTACGTAACTTTAAATCGACCACCCAGGTCTTTGCGAAATGGCGCAAGTATATGGAAGCTACATTTACCCAAGAGGACCTCCAAAAGTCCATGCAACCATTTTGCTTTACAGATTGATATCTTAAACGGAACATTGCCAATAAACTGGGTAGGCTCAAAATCAACATTAACTGCCCGTCCCAGATTCTCCAACACAACAGTATTGGGACCCACTTAAGTGAATGCCCTTGACGGACCCTTACAGGGAGTTAGCCCAGACATCATCTTCAGTTACAACCCACTATTCTTCTTTGGCCTTTTGTAATCCTGGGTATGTTACTTTGTTATTAATACATAGCTTCCGCTCCTGGGAATTTAGTGCTATGTTGGTTATTGCTTGAAAGTAAATTTTTCTCTAAAGTACTGTACTAACTGACTGACCATAGATGAACAGGTTGACCACCTACTATCCCCTACCCTACCCCTCTTGTCCCCCCCTTCCCAAAAAAAATTGAAAACAAATCCAGCAGTTCAACCTTTATGCTTGTTACATATATTATTA
This sequence comes from Glandirana rugosa, assembly GCA_018402905.1. NCBI lineage: Eukaryota > Metazoa > Chordata > Amphibia > Anura > Ranidae > Glandirana > Glandirana rugosa. Next base: position 963,553 of record BLSH010473373.1, on the reverse strand, counting down.
AGAAATTGACCATGGTATATGACATCATGAAGTATGATGTATATGTGTATCTCTGCTGTATTCATTTAAAACTCCTAATAAAAAAAAATAATAAAAAAAAAAAAGAGCCCGTTGTTTATGTGCCCTATACTATTTGAGGGGAGGATATAGGATCCCTAGCTATAATTCTGATGTTCTCTATGTGTAGTGAATGTCCTAACACTTTATGTTCATGGCCTGCCTTACAATTTATATCTTTTTTTTTTGTTTCTGTTTACTCTTATGTTACACAATGCTGCTGCACATGCTATTTGTACAATCTTGTTTACTTCTTGGATTTTAAGCACCTTGCATATGCACTATTTGTACACGTCTTTGAAAAATGTCCAACAAAAAAATATTGAAAGTAAAAAAAAAAATGAGTGTTACTGTGGATAAAGTATAAGTATAAATTTTATTCTATAATTTGTTTTATTCTAAATAACACTAAAATTTTGATTCCAGTACAAAGCATTGTAAAGTTATTTACAAATGCAAAAAAAAGTGTTTTTTACCCTTACCAGCCCTTCTCCATAAGGTAATATTTTTATGCTATATATTTTCTATTTCTGTATTCTAACCATTAATATTTAAAACGTTTTTGATGTTATTCATTCCATTTGTTAATACTTTCAGTGTGCAAAATTAAAGTCCTTTATTTTATTTGTCAGGTTGCTTTAACTGAAACAAGTAAATACAAAAGTTACGTTACCTTGCATCTCTTGATCGTCTGTTTGAATCGCATTTGCAAACACTGTAAAAGTTAATTTTTTTGGAGACCTCTACTACTATATTTACACAGCAAGTTGCTGTCAAATGGAAGGAGGAAGCAGAAGGACACGGTGTACTATACATGCCCTATGTACTTTGATAAAGTCTTTTTGGGTGTGTGTAGCACTCACAAGGTCCAAAATCAGCTAAGCAAGGATGCTGATCACAATACTTGATATACAAATGACGAGAAGGAACATATAGAAGTTTGTATATGAAGTACAGGAACAGGAGTATAAAAATGTATTAATATTAACATTTAGGTAAGTGTTAAAATGACAACTTAAAGCGAAGTTCCACCCTATTAAAAATCAGCAGCTACAAAAAGTGTAACTGCTGACTTTTAATAATCCGACACCCACATGTCCCACGCTCCAGCGATGCATCCCCCTGACGCTTCGCTCTTCTCCCCCTCCTCTATGCGGCGCCGGCATCACAAGAATGCGTGCCCAGCTTTGGCTTCACAGCAGCGCTGCGTGCTGTGAATGGCTGGTGTATCTTCTGGGACCTGTGACATGTCCCAGAAGATCACCGAGAGGGAGGGGGAAGGTGAACTTCCTTCCGGTTCCACGGAGCCAGGAGAGGAAGTGGGACCTTGGACCCTGTGAAAACAGGGTTCCTGCCCCCCCCACCCCCACCCGAAAAAAAATGCCAATTGTAGCATGTCAGGGGGTCACCTTCCCTTAAAGCGGAAATTCCATTTTTGGCTGGAACTCCACTTTAACATTTTCTATTAACAATACATAGCAATACGGCACAGCAATAATATATTTTTGTTCAGATTTCCCAGTCTCTCCTTACATGCTAACCATATGAATAAGTCCAGAACCCCTATGATCCCTGAAAAGACATATAGACTATATTTAAAGCGGAGTACCACCCATTTTTGTATCCTGGAATCATTCCCATGCCCATCCGCATTTCTATCTTAAATGGCAAATATTTACTTATTTTTTTCTAAATATCTTTTTTTCCCTTTATTTCCTGAAGCACATCCAGCTCCATCCGCCTAGGCGATAACGTAGCAAGGTGATTTCCATGGACTCCTGGGATATCGGCGTCATCTATCCCATTACTGGCATTATCGAAATGTTGTTGTTGAAGTGGCACAATTACGGTGGGATATTTTAAAAAAATGAATTGGGGAACTGGAAATTCACTTTAAAGATCAGTATATGTGTCTGTGGGGAGCTCTCCTAGATCAAATCTGTACATAGGGCCTCTCTTGCTGTTCAAGGCGACATTAGGCCCTACCCTTCCGCTTTGCAAATATCTCCTTTCCTTCCGCTCCCAAATTTTCAATCCATCACAAAATCAGTGGCCAGCAAATGCTCTAGAATTAGATTGTTATCTACCATATGCTGGGGCTTAGTTGCTCAGGAGAGGGTTTTAAAGTGGATGTAAACCCTCTCCTATACCCAGTGACGTGAACAGCCTCAGGTGATACTCAGAGATAAAACAAATCTCCCTACATAAGTTTTAAATGTATACAGTTGTGCTCATAAGTTTGCATACCCTGGCAGAATTTATGATTTCTTGCCCATTTTTCGGAGAACATCAAAGAGAAGACAAAAACTTTTCTTTCACTCATGGTTAGTGTTTGGCTGAAGTCATTTATCATCAATCAACTGTGTTTACACTTTTTAAATCATAATGACAACAGAAACTACCCAAATGACCCCAATCAAAAGTTTACAATCCCAGTTGTTAATACTATGTATTGCTCCCTTTAACATCAATGACAGCTTGAAGTCTTTTGTGGTATTTGTGGATGAGGCTCTTTATCTTCTCAGATGGTAAAGCTGCCCATTCCTCTTGGCAAAAAGCCTCCAGCCTGGAAATTCTTGGGCTGTCTTGCATGAACTGCACATTTGAGATCTCCCCAGAGTGGCACAATCATATTGAGGTCAGGAGACTGAGATGGCCACTCCAGAACCTTCAATTTATTCTGCTGTAGCCAATGACAGGTCGACTTGGCCTTGTGTTTTGAATCATTGTCATGTTGGAATGTCCAAGTACGTCCCATGCGCAGCTTTCTGACTGATGAATGGAAATGTTCCTCCAGTATTTTTTGATAACATACTGCATTCATCTTGCCATCAATTTTGACCAATTTTCCTGTGCCTTTGTAGCTCACACATCCCCAAAACATCAGCGATCCACCTATGTGTTTAACATGCCTTGTTGACTCCTCTCCAAATTTAGAGTTTATGGTTGTGGCCAAAAAGCTAAATTTTGGTCTCATCACTCCAAGTGACTTTGTGCCAGAAGGTTTGAGGCTTGTCTCTGTGCTATTTGGCGTATTGTAAGCGGGATACTTCATGGCATTTGCATAGTAATGGCTTTCTTCTGGCGACTCGACCATGCAGCCCATCTTTCTTCAAGTGTCTCCTTATTGTGCAGCTTGAAACAGCCACACCACATGTTTTCAGAGAGTCCTGGAGTTATTTGTGGGTCTTTCTTTGCTTCCCAAACAATTTTCCTGGCAGTTGTGGCTGAAATTTTAGTTGGTCTACTTGATCGTGGTTTGGTTTCAACAAAACCTCTCATTTTCCACTTCTTGATTAGAGTTTGAACACTGCTGATTGGCATTCTCAGTTCCTTTGATATCTTTTTATATCCCTTTCCTGTTTTATACAGTTAAACTACATTTTCCCACAGATCCTTTAACAATTCTTTTGCTTTCCCCATGACTCAGAATCCAGAAACATCAGTGCAGCACTGGACAAAAGATGCAAGGGTCTGTCAGGAGTCCAGAAACTCATTCACCTTTTATACACACACACTAATTACAAGCAAACAGATCACAGGTGAGGATGGTTACCTTTAATAGCCATCCAAACCCCCGTGTGTCAACTTGTGTGCATGTTATCAGGCCAAAATCACCAGGGTATGTAAACTTTTGATCAGGGTCGTTTGGGTAGTTTATGTTGTCATTATGATATAAAAAGTGTAAACAGAGTTGATTGATAATAAATGGCTTTGGCCAAACATTAACCATGAGTTAAAGAAATTGTTACGTACCAGGTCGTGAGCCTGATGGCAGGGGATGGCCTCTCCTACGACTCCAATTCGAGGGACCGCTGGGAGTGAGACAGCAGCCACACGAGCACGGTGAGTTATGAGTGCCTGTGGTAGTCCAATGGCGTCCGTCAGCAGGTGGACAGCAGGATCGCTGGAGATGGAAATGACCTGAGGAGTTAAAGGTGCAGTCAGGTGGAAGCAGTAGTCCAGGAGAGCTGGAGCAGACTTGTGGAGCTGGAAGCTACTGAGGTCTGGATAGCAACAGGTGCTGGAGCGGAGTCAGGTACAAGCAAGTTCGGCAATGGGCTGGCAGCAAGGTACAGAGGAGCAAGCAGAAGAGTGGTCGGGACAAGCCTGGATCAGGTGCAGGCGGATAGCAGGAGAGTCTTGAACAAGTTGTGTTGATAAACAGGTCAGGAACGGATAACAGATAGCAGATAAACACGGATAATGCTGTAAATCAGACAGCACACGTTTTGTTCATCAGCAGAGTTTAGATGGCTTGTTTGACGCTGGAACTCGCGCATGTGCTCGCTCCCGTGCGCACACACACGCGCACAGGCGTCAGTTAACATGGGAATTCCTCTGACAGGTCTTTCTTGAGAAGAGCTGCGCTGGCGGTCTTTCTAACAGAAATGTTTTTGTGTTCTCATTCATATTCTCTGAAAAATGGCCAAGAAATCACAAATTCTGCCAGGGTATGTAAACTTATGAGCACAACTGTATCTGCTGTCTTCAGCTTCATATATTCTTTAGAAAGTGCACATTGTGTTATAGATTTTTTTCTTCCTGTTCAGCACTGGGAGTGGATTCTGGGCACACACCCCACTTCACATAGGCAGAGAAAGGAAGAAATGTGCAGAGCTGTGCTGTGACAAGACAAGCTGTCTGCTAATCTATTTATAGCAACCTCCTATGACACAAACTTCAGGCTGGTTTTAGCTAGGTTGACGGAGATTTTGTCAGAAGTTATCATGTTGATAAAAGAGCAACGAAACAGCAGAAACACATGGGACTTAGTGCTTTGGAGAGATATAAAAACACTACATCAGTGGTGTATTTAGGGTTTGTGCTGCCCTAGGCCTGACTAAACTCGCACACCCCCTAATTTAAATATGACCCATCCCTTCCTGTCAAGGCCACTCCTCTTCCCGTTTAAGACCTGCCCTGTCATCTTTGTGGAATGAGGACAGGGGAATGCCATGGGAAGAGGACAGGGGGACGCTGTGGGAAGAGGACAGAGGGACTTTTGATTTGGGGGAGAGGGGGGGTAAGGGGATATGTGCTGAGGGTGCTTTGGGAGGGGAGAGGACATGCTAGTGGGGTACATATCCTCTACCGCCCTCCCTCACTCCATGTGTGCATCTGTGTTACCTGCCCCCCCTTCCCGGTTACTATTTCCCCCTCCCCTGTAAACAATGCACAGACCTCAGAACAGCAGCACAGCTCTTGCAGTGCAGTCATGTCCTTCCACCATGGCTCCTCCTCCTCCTGGCTGTGTACAGAGAACTTTGGAGCCGAGGAGGAGGATCCTCAGTGATCTGTGTGCAGCTGTCAGTGGGGAAAGAGGCGTCGGCTGCTACAGAAAGGATTGGTTCACTGCGTGTGGGACCACAGGCGGCAGATGTCCCGGGTACTCACGCTCGCGCGCCCCTGTCAGGTCAATTACTGGAGCTCAGTGCTGGAACTTATTGTGGCACTGGGCGTCGGGATTCAGCTGTACACCCTTGATGGCGGCCCTGTGTGTGGGAGGACGGAGGAGGGTTAGGGGGCCTTTTTCATGCGGGGGTGGCTTTTTTGCCACACCCACCGCAAAGTGCCACCCTAGGCCTGGGCCTTGTCAGCCTAGGCCAAGACACAGCGCTGCACTACATATATATGTGCTTAGGTCAAATTTCATGAATCAGGTTTACATGCACTTTAATGCTGGCTCTGACATAAGTCAAGTCCCTGTACTGCATATTCCTTTGATACAGTGTCTCCACATTGACTGATCTGCAATTGACAAAGGAACCTGCCAGCAAAGCAATGGAATTTAGCATTTTTATCTATTTTAGACATAACAGGTTCTCTGATTGGTCCCTATGGACAACGCAAGCACGTTACTCCAATTGTTGTTCATTACCTCTACATCAATTTATATTTCATAGCTTTTCCAATACAGTTTTCCTACAACAATAACTTACTATTATAAAAAGACACAAAACTTTTTGGTAACATTGATGTCTTTTTAAGACAGAGCATTTAAAGTTGCTACGGCATATTGTTCCAGTTTATTTCATTCAATTTATCCGCTAAACTGTGTCTGTTCAACATTAGTTTCCTCACTTAACAAGGGCAGGCTTAATTTTTTCTACCATGTAAAAGAGACGCATACATCACACTGTAACAGCTGTACTAATTTCATTTGGTCCTTCTGACGAAAGAAGTCAATTAATGGGCAAGGGACAACAGCGCCTCCAAGTGGAGCAATTTGCATTATACTGTACTGCAGAGAGAGAATGCAACTGAATGTGACTGGGATTGTGTGAAGACATTTGAGAACAATAGTGCGTATGGTGAATTAACCATGCTCAGTTCAAATAATTTTAATTTTTCTGAAAGCTATGTAGAAATGCTTATGATTGATAGCCTCTAGCACCAACATGCCTATTAAAAATCACAATACGAAAGTTGAGTAAACAGGAATTTCAAGGTGCATCTATATCACCCTCAGGAAGAAACACAATGTACAACATATATATTATACATTGTATGGTATGAAACATTAAAAATGGGTTAATAAACCCAGAATAAAATACATATTTGGATAAAACCCATAAGGATTCAGCACAAAGAAAAAAAAATCTGAAAGTTTAATTGATACCGCAGAGCTCAGATAGACATTCTAGCATGTTTTTATTATGCTTACAGGAAGATAAAAGAGCAAACAAATGAATGATATAGTATAGTATATAATTTGTAAAACAAGGATGTTGTGTTGATATATTGAAACGAAAAAAATGACAAAACATTGGCTTCCAAGGCCCAAGTTAGCCCCATTAATACACAGACAAAAAATGCAGACAATGAAAAAAAAGTAAAATAGAAAATTTAGATTATGTAGATAAAAATTAAATTAAAATGCAAAAACAAAACACAAAAATACACAAGGGGGTACAAGTAATCTGGAGACTTGGATATTGCGGAGATAACCCTGGGATTGGGGCGCTCATACCCCACGGAGGATCGCAGTTGATACTAGGACCCTTAGCAGGGGACCAAGGCCAGACATCACTGCATCAGCCCCAGGAAGGGAATACACATTCTTAGGGAACTTATGTGAGAGGTGAGAGGGGTGTTTGAAGGAGGGGAGCACGATCATTCCCTGTCTCCTCACTCCCCCAACACCATGTCTTGGATGGACTTTATCCATTAATTATTGCACATGTCTTTGCACCACTGTTTATTTCTGGTCACATGCTGGTTTTATTAATTATTGATATTTACTGTTGATATGCACTATTGATAGGTTGATTTACCTTATTTATTTATGTACGCATTGATAATTATTTTATTATATATTCACGCATAATTTTTTCTTAATTTATCGCTGTGGCAGCGCCACACCCACTGCATCTTTTTAATACCTGTTTTTGGGTTTTTGACCCAAAGTTTCCTGTGGGGGCAGCAGCCAAAACAGTTTTGTCTATTTATTTATTCAATGCTGCTATTTTAGATAACTATTCATTTTATTCACCCATTGATTTAATTTACACATAATTTTGTACCATAGTCTGTGGCAGCGCCACACCCACTGTCTCAGTTTACAAAAATACACAAGCCCAACTCTACTTTTGTCTTTAGTCATAACCCCACCCTTCCCTTCCCCACCTCTGCATCTTTAAAAAAAAAAAAGCGTAAAACAAATCTTAAATCCATCCATCTTCTGTCAGGTGTGGTGACATCATGGTTCCTTCCTCTTGCATTCCAGTGGTGACTGCCTGGTCCCTACTGAAGTGCTGAAGGGTGCCCTGGTAATGACACATGAGCGTCACTCGGTGCTGCAGTACTGTGAGCCCAGGTCGACAGGATGGGGGTGTGTCCATGACAGCCTGAGCATACAGGAAGTGGGTTGAATGACATGGTGGCAGAAAGAAAATAAAGGTAGACTGAAGGAGAGTATTGCAGCAAACTCTGATTATGTTCACTCTGCTGGGAATTTTTCTATTATAAAGTTTAGCTTTAAAAACGATTGAGTCCTTAAAAGCAGTCCTTGTTATACTACACATAGTTTTCACATTGAGCCGAATATTTGCAGATGCAGATGAGGCAAGCGGGAAGCAGACGGATGAATTAACAGGCTTATTTCAAGCCGGAACGGTGATCCTCACACCTCTTTAGAAAGACAAAGTCAACATATCTGTCTGTGAATTTCATTTCCTGACCTGGTCAAATAAAATTTCATAAAGTACATCCGCTTGTGAAAACTCCATTTATATTTAAGCTACCTCATTTTTCCAGTGAGCCTGGTGTTTTTTAACCTGTCAGCTTCCATAGAATGGCAAGTAGTTTCATGTGTGCACAGTGCAATGCTTCTTCCTATTTTCTGGAAGAAAGCAGGTAAAATATCAAGAGAGTTTCTGGAAAAGAAAAATAGTAATAGCACAAAACTACACTTTGGGGTCTATTTATTCTTTGGACAAATGTCACACACATTTGTATATGCTGCACCAATTCTGGCTGAAATTTCCCCAGAAATGCACCACCACATTATGGGTGTCAGGTCCGAGCATTCCTAGATGAACAGTTTGGTCGTCGTGGGCCAGTTGAATGGCCCCCAAGGTCTCCCGATCTGACCCCCTTAGACTTTTATCTTTGGGGTCATCTGAAGGCAATTGTCTATGCTGTGAAGATACGAGATGTGCAGCACCTGAAACTACGGATACTGGAAGCCTGTGCTAGCATTTCTCCTGCGGTGTTGCTATCAGTGTGTGAAGAGTGGGAGAATTAGGTTGCATTGACAATCCAACACAATGGGCAGCACATTGAACACATTTTATAAGTGGTCAGAAACTTGTAAATAACTCATGAAAGAATAAAGTTACGTTAAAACCAAGCACACCATTGTTTTTCTTGTGAAATTCCCAATAGGTTTGATGTGTCACATGACCCTCTTCCTATTGAAAAAACAAAAGTTGGATTCAAAATGGCCGACTTCAAAACGGCCTCTATGGTCACCACCCATCTTGAAAAGTTTCCCCGCTCACATATACTAATGTGCCACAAACAGGAAGTTAATATCACCAACCATTCCCATTTTATTAAGGTGTATCCATATAAATGGCCCACCCTGTAGATTCCAAAAAGCATTTTCTGAACTACCTCAATGAGAAAATATATTGCATTTTGGCCACTAGATGGAGCAGACGAACATAGGGATTACTCTATTAGAGAAAATACATCCAGAAATCAGGAATTATGTATAAATGTGATTGGCATCCATCCAATAAATGTTTAACTAGGTTGTAGAGCTGCAGTTTTACTGCCCCTGACCTCCCCCTGACACATGTCACAGCTGCAATGTTTTACAGAGGGGCAGCAAGGTTTGCACCCAATGTATAAAAGGCCTAATGGTTTTCAATCAGTTAATGTTTCTTTTAGGCCTCACATCCAGGCTACCTTCTCCTGCTCCTGCTGGTGATTTTTTTATACCTTTTTAAAATGGCTTTAGGCTGGTCATCAATGGATGTGAGTCCAGAGACACACCCTATGAGTGGGTCCATAATGCTCAGCACTCACAGTATATTCAGTCTTCTGGGTTAAATGATGGTGGCTGCCATTAAGCTTAAAACACTGTGGACATCTAGTGGCAGAAAGGTATTTTTGCAGGGGGCAACTACATAGAAGATGGGAAAAAAACAACACTTTCTGCGCTACCCCTGTATTTGTTAATAAAAAAATTAAATGACCCTAACTGTGGCAGCTGTGCACTGTTATGTGCTCCCACATACTTCTAAAATATATCCATGCAAAAGTGCAGCTCAAATAATATAACCAAATATTTGTTCTATATAATATATCTTTCACTGAGATCAACCTAAATAAATTACATATCTAATATAATACTCAAAATGCTCCAAAAGTATTATTCATATGCTCCATACAACAACAAATACAGTCCACTGAATAGTGCTCATATAAGTGCATACATATAGTCCATCTTATCAATGTTCAAAATAAAATGTATGAATCCTCAACCATGTATCTGTGTAATTCTTATCCAATATACACCATTATGTGCTCCATTACCAGTCACACCATCTGCTTACCTATGGACACTGACCTATGATATAAATAGGTGACTATGCACCTTGCTCTTTCACCACCTCTAGGTATCATTCATGTATTAACAGTACATCACATTCCCCACTTTACACAATGTTGCTCAAAAATAATAACTAAAAAAAAAAATTCACTGTACAGTATATTGTATTAATTGCTTTTATTAAACAAATGGAAAGCCACTAACAAACAAAGTGCACATAAATCCAGTGGGTGAGTTTGCTTTAAAATTCTTTATATTGCCCCATTAAGATCAGATTTCGGCATCACATTCACAGAAAAACAGCTTGCTTCCGACATGCTATGCTATGACATCACGTAGCTCCACTCTGACAAGTTTCATTACACACTTTGGAACACTTTGGTACACTTTGGTACTTCCCCAAGGGGAAACCCTTGAGGAATAGCATTTTCTTTTTTTTTTTTTATTAACATATATGTAAACCCTCACCTGGTAAAACAAACCAGTTAGTTTAAAATTAAAATAAAAGGCAAAATATTTGTGTGTAATACATATAGATGTAGCCGACAGTGGACTACAGTTACCTTGTTACGCAGACTACCCCCATCATTCTCTATCAATTCCTGTGTCCCTCTAGTGCTGGGCTCCAGTAAACTGACATTGTGGGATTGTGGGACTGTAGTCTCTTAAACAGACATCCCGGAGTTGTGAAACTATCCTTGGACTACACATACCAGAGGGCTCTCTGCAACACCAAAGACCTCTGGGAGAAACTATAAAAGGGCCAGCAGATCTGGCCCATGCTCTCTTCTTCCTGGGCCTCATCAAGGGAACATCTCTATGCTGTTTTACGAGAGGGCTGCGGCCTACCATGCGGCAATCCAGTGACTCTAGGGCCCAACTCTGCTTGCTGTTCGCAAGACATCACCACAGCACCACCTCATCAGACAGACCCAATGGTCGCCTGTGTCCAGCAGCTGGTCGGTCATCTCCGTTCGTTTCACAGAAGGACATCTTATACAGGATCGCTGTTTAGGAGGTTCCTATCCAGCTCTTCATTTGGTGAGAGGGCAATAGCCCACCGTTCACAATCCCTACCTGGTTATCTTGCTTGGACACAGTACAGACCCCTTTCCCAATGAAAACACTTTATTGCAATTCATAGGAGACTGTACATAGACATCTATACCCTGAACTACTCTAAGGAATATCACTAGCCAGTTTAAGCTGTCCTGCTTACCTTAACATCACTGTGTCTTGGATATAATTCAAAGAGCTCCAACTGCCAGTGAAAACTACTGCAGACCTGCACTCCGGACATTGCTGTTACTATCAGTTAAAGGGCCCCTATCCTATTCCTATTCTATCTGGTCCTCTTTAGGACATAAAGGTTTAATAGGCTGGCCTGGGTTTCCCCTTTAATGTGGTACCATATTGCAGTAACTAGTGGATACTGTATAATCACTTGTTTATTATCAAACTGTTATTCCACTGTACATACAGTCAGGTCCATAAACATTGGGACATCTACATAGTTCAAATGTTTTTGGCTCTATACACCACCACAATGGATTTGAAATGAAACGAACAAGATGTGCTTTAACTGCAGATTTTCAGCTTTAATTTGAGGGTATTTACATCCAAATCAGGTGAACGGTGTAGGAATTACAACAGTTTGTATATGCACCTCCCACTTTTTAAAGGACCAAAAGTAATGGGACAATTGGCTGCTCAGCTGTTCCATTGCCAGGTGTGTGTTATTCCCTCATTATCCCATTTAGAAGGAGCAGATAAAAGGTCCAGAGTTCATTTCAAGTGTGCTATTTGCATTTGGAATCTGTTGCTGTCAACTCTAAATATGAGATCCAAAGAACTGTCACTATCAGTGAAGCAAGCCATCATTAGGCTGAAAAAACAAAACAAACCCATCAGAGAGATAGCAAAAACATTAGGTGTGGCCAAATCAACTGTTTGGAATATCCTTAAAAAGAAAGAACACACTGGTGAGCTCAGCAACACCAAAAGACCCGGAAGACCACGGAAAACAACTGTGGTGGATGACTGAAGAATTCTTTCCCTGCTGAAGAAAACACCCTTCACAACAGTTGGCCAGATCAAGAACACTCTCCAGGAGGTAGGTGTATGTGTGTCAAAGTCAACAATCAAGAGAATACTTCACCAGAGTGAATACAGAGGATTCACCACAAGATGTAAACCATTGGTGAGCCTCAAAAACAGGAAGGCCAGATTAGAGTTTGCCAAACAACATCAAAAAAAGCCTTCACAGTTCTGGAACAACATCCTATGGACAGATGAGACCAAGATCAACTTGTACCAGACTGATGGGAAGAGAAGAGTATGGAGGAGGAAAGGAACTTGATCATGATCCAAAGCATACCACTTCATCAGTGAAGCATGGTGGTGCTATTCAATGGCCAAGTCAATCACCTGACCTGAATTCGATTGAGCATGCATTTCACTTGCTGAAGACAAAACTGAAGGCAAAATGCTCCAAGAACAAGCAGGAACTGAAGACAGTTGCAGTAGAGGCCTGGCAGAGCATCACCAGGGATGAAACCCAGCGCCTGGTGATGTCTATGCTTTCCAGACTTCAGGCTGTAATGGACTGCAAAGGATTTTAACCAAGTATTAAAAAGTGAAAGTTTGATTTATGATTGTTAATCTGTCCCATTACTTTTGGTCCCTTAAAAAGTGGGAAGCACATATACAAACTGTTGTAATTCCTACACCGTTCACCTGATTTGGATGTAAATACCCTCAAATTAAAGCTGAAAGTCTGCAGTTAAAGCACATCTTGTTCGTTTCATTTAAAATTCATTGTGGTGGTGTATAGAGCCAAAAACATTAGAATTGTGTTGATGTCCCAATATTTATGGACCTGACTGTATGTATATTCCGCACTTGTGTTACTGAACTGTAATTAAGCTGTTTTCATTGGGGATTCCTCACCTGAGTCTTGACTGTTATCCAGAACTCGGTTGATCAATAACCCCTTATACACATATCTTTACTCCAGTAAAGAGAATATCTATCTAACTTGTGTTGGAGTGTCATTTAAAGGTGCCTGCAAAAAGATGTCTGAACCCAGATTGTCAGGTGGGCTGGAGGGTTCACAGGGTCAGGGCGGTGCAGATGAACAGGTAATTCTAAGCAGCCCTCAAGGGGCAGTGCTACATATATATATATATATATTATACAGGATTTATATAGCGCCAACAGTTTGTGTAGAACTTTACAACATAAGGGCAGACATTACAGTCACAATACAATTCAATACAGGAGGAATCAGAGGGCCCTGAATACTATATATACAGTTGTGCTCATAAGTTTACATACCCTGGCACAATTTATGATTTCTTGGCCATTAGGGTTACCAAGTACCTGTGGGCTGGTGTGTGCTGATCAGAGGGGACGGTTCCTTACCTATGTGGACCCCGACAGGGAGATGATATCCAGCTTCTTGGTGATTGCTGAGTTGCTCAACCGCAGTGAGGAGGACCTCAGAGCTGTAACTCTGGGCGGGGGGCTCGCCGAAGGGTAAGACTAGATAAACTTAATATAAATTGCAGTCTTAATACCTTGGCTGTGCAGTGACTGGAGGGTACCCCAAGCATAAGAGGGTGAGTAAGCTGCAAGCCTCTGGACTATGCTGACGCTCAACCCGTCACATCATATGGAAACGGGCTCACCTACTGTGAGATAGAGGCTGATAATAATGACAATAGTGGTCTCTGCGGGGAGAGGTGTGTGAGAGGCATGCTCCGGGCAGGGAGAAGAAAGACAGCCTATCTCTGTACCGTGCTGGTTCAGCAGAAATGGCAGGAGGCGACCGGAGGTAGCCTATACTGGATACTGTCTCTCTCATCCCATAAACCTGCACTCGTGGATGGTATCTGTACCAATATATTAAACTCATTTGATTTAAGGGTCACTAATTGCGATAGGGCTGCAGATTGAATGTTGAAAATTATAGAAAGGAGAGGCCTGTATGGGAGTGGAGGGAAGGTGAAAATATTTCCCCAAGTGGAGGACTGTAAGAGAAGGTGTGGAGGGGTGAGAGACTTCCACATTAGCCCTTAAATAATTAATGCTACCTTTCTCTTCACAGAAGAAGATTGTAGAGTGCTTGGGCTGTGTTTTCCCTTTTTTTTTCCCTGTATACTCTCTGTTAATAAGTATCTGGCCGTGACTACATATTTAACCTAAGCCATCAGAAAGCATTACGTACACAAAACTGGGGAGAGGAAGAGGGGGAAGGAAGGGGAGAGGAAAAGATGTCAAAGAAGGGAAGCCAAGTGGCGGCGGCCAAGCTGGAGAAATTTGCACATACCCCTACTAAAGGCAACCAGGCCCCCGCACAAATAAAAGGTCAATCAGGGGCAATGATAACATGAAAAAGCCAGGGGCCACAGGGGGTGGAGGCAGGTACATTAGATGCCGAAACAATGGAAAATGGGGGTAACTCCACAGAGGTAAATAACAGCGAAGATGGAGAGCCCACCCTGAAAGAAGTCTTAATGGCAGTAAATTTGCAGGATGTCACGGAACAACTTAAAGGGATAAAGGAAAATCTAAATATATTAAGACATGATGTGTAAAAAGTGAGAGAGCGGGCAACTGCAGTGGAAGGAAGAGTGAGAGATCTAGAAGATATACTACAGCCATTGAGACAAGAAATGAGTACAATAAAGGATAAGTTAAGTGTCTACTCTATCAGGATGGAAGATATGGAGAACAGAATGCGTAGATGCAACGTTAGAATAGTTGGGCTCCCGGAATGGAGCGGAGGTTCAGACCCAGTGGGGTTCATAGAAAAATGGCTAGTGGAGACCTTCGGGAGAGAATCCTTTTCACCACATTTTGCGGTGGAGAGGGCACATAGGGTGCCATTTAGAGCCCCACCACCAGGGGGCCACCCAAGACAATTCTTGATAAAAATGCTCTGTTACAGAGATAAAGAGTCTATACTTTGGAGGGCGAGAGAGATGAGAGAGATATTTTATAGCGGGACCAGAATTCTGTTTTTCTCAGACTTCTCGCCAGAGGTACAAAAGAAAAGGGCCAATTTCGGCGAAGTAAAGAAAAAACTACAACAGCTAAAAATGAGCTATGCAATGTTGTACCCTCAAGGCTGCGTGTAGTAGCATGTGGGGAGACGTTCTTTCTTGGCACGCAGGAAGAAGCCATGAATTGGGTCGAGAAAAATGAGAGAAAGATAGTGAGCAAATAGAAAGATGGGGGAGCTGCCTGTAGGAGAGGGAGGCGGGAGGGGGAAGGGAAAAATTGTCTTTTTGGGGAAAGGCTAGAATGATGGTCCAGTTGTTTCCTTTTTCCTCTCCATCTTCCACCACTTTTTTTCCTTCTGTAGTGCTTCTTCCATGTTTTCTTTCTCTTTTTTTCTTTTTTGGTTTTTGATACATATGCACAGTTGGTGGTGGGTGGGGGGGTGGTACTA
>BLSH010473373.1:935725-947968 GCA_018402905.1 Glandirana rugosa | reverse complement strand
GGTGGTACTACTCATAAGATACTGTCGGAGATTTCCAGATGGAGCTGATGGGTGCGACGCCTCCATGCTTCCCTTACAGAAGGGGTTTTAGATCGAAGCCCCCTAGGAGGGCCCGGAGGCAGCCAAGGAGGGGGAATGTGAGGGGGTAATACAAAAGGGGTACTTTAGTACTCTTTACAGGCACTTGATATAACACTAGCTAACACTAATGAATGTATATATATATATATATATATATTTAAGTGTTTTTCTATCTTTGGGAGTGAATGGGGGGGGGGGAGGGATGGAAGAGTAAAAGCATGGAATATAAAACAGTCACGAAACATAAATCACTGGGTGGGGGGATTGTTTTGAAGTTGTTGACCACAGTAGGTATACATGAAGAAAGGATAGGTTACATGGTGGGAGTAAATTGGAGAAGCATACAGAGAAAGGGATGTATTCCTGAGCATAGGGGCGGGAATGGAAAAAAGACAAATCAAATCTGGGGAGGGTTACCCTCCAATTTTTGATGGATTTGAAACAGTATAGATGCAGGAGAGGAAGGTGAACATATGCTCCTGGAACATCCGCGGATTAGGTGATCTTGTAAAGCCGCCATGTTCGCTGCGGTAAATACATATCGGGTTGGAGTCCTCTGCTTGCAGGAGACACACCTGACGAGAGAATCAACAGGCCATCTAAAAAGGAAAAATTTTCAGACACAGTTCCACTCCATGTATACTTCTTACTCCAAAGGAGTAAACATTTTAATTGGGAAAGGGGTAGAGTTCTCTTGTAAGAAGAGCTTTATAGATGAGAAGGGCCGATTTATTTTCTTATACTGCACTCTCGGGAAAATGACCTGTATATTGGCCAATGTGTATATCCCTCCTCCATTTGAGCCGGAAGTACTACTCCGATTAATAAAATTTACTACAGATAAACCAAATATACCAATACTGGTAGTGGGGGTTTTTAATGTGGCTCTGGATAATAACCTAGATAAGAATCCTCCGGGATCTGTTTTGGGAAGAGGGGGTGAGATATGTATGAGAACAATAGAGAACTGGGCCTAAGGGATATATGGAGGGTAAGGAATCCAGGGGACCAGCAATATTCATGCTTTTCACAGACACACAATACTTTGTCAAGGATAGACCTCTGTTTGGGTGGTGACGATGTGATCCCCTGGGTGAGGTATATGGGATATCAGCCAAGGGGTCTGTTGAACCACTCCCCGCTGTTTGTGTCAATTGGCCAGGGGGAGGATTATGGAAGGGGAGAATGTAAACTGAACCCATATTGGTTAGAGATAATAGGGGAACAAAATAACTTGAGTACATTGATATAGGAATTTCTGAATTTTAACAAAGACACGGCGGCAATTGGAGTGGTGTGGGATGCCCTTAAAGCTTATATCAGGGGATTATTAATACAGAAGGTTGCAAGGAAAAAAAACAGTTTAGGGAGTGTGAGGAGTGTAGTATGACCAGAGTGACAGAAAACGAAAAGAAATATCTAGATAACCCAACCCCTAACACTTTTCATAATTGGGTAATAGCCCAGCAGGAATACAAGGAAATACTCCTGACAAAGGCAGAGAATAAGAGATCCTTCCTTAGACAAAAATGGTACGCAGAAAGGGCAGGTGCCTTGTTGGCTCAAGTAGTTAGAGCCAATACCTCACGAAAAATCATCACAGCACTAGAAACGCGGAAGGGTTTCTAGTGCTGTGACACCCCCCCAGAGATTATTGATCTCTTTAAAAAGTATTACGAGGAACTATATAAATCTAGTAGTAAAGTGGGGGAGGAGGAGATACAGGAATTCTTAGGAGTCCTGTCACTTCCAGCCCTTACTGAGGGGGAGAGGGAGAGCTTAGACGCCCCAATATTACTAGAAGAGGTAAAACAAGCAGTAATAGCCCTAAAGAATCAAAAATCACTGGGTCCAGATGGTCTCCCCGTAGAACTATTCAAAATATACGGGGAGATTTTACTCCCTGAACTTCTCAAGATATACAATGAGGCATTAGAAAAGGGGGAATTACCCCCCTCTATGAGAGATTCAACCATTATAGTTATTCCAAAGGAGGGAAAAGACCCCCATAGTCCTGCATCCAATTGCCCAATAACATTGTTGTGTACGGATATAAAAATCCTTGCAAAGGTCCTAGCAACTAGACTGAAAAAAATAATTCAAAAAATTATACACCCGGACCAAACAGGGATTATCTCTAGCCGGTCATCAAGCACAAATATAAGGAGGCTATTTTTAAATATACAAACCCCAGTCTCGAATGCGGGCAATAGGGCGGTTCTGTTCCTGGATGCAGCCAAGGCCTTTGACAGTTTAGAGTGGCGCAATCTGTGGGGGGCCTTGGCCGCGTTCCAGTTTGGCCCTAATTTTGTGAACTGGATTAGGCTCTTATACACTAAACCTACGACGAAGGTTAAAATTAATAATAGATGCTCAGAAACCTTTCCTCTAGGGCGCAGAATGGGCACCCCTGCTATTCGCGATAGCGATAAGAAGTTCTACTAAGATACAGAGCTTCCAAAGATCAGTGGGAGAGGAGAAAGTATCCTTATAAGCGGACGATGTATTGCTCTTCTTGGGAGCTACTCGAGTATCTCTGATGGGAGCAATGGATGTGCTAGGCCAGTTTGGTCGAGTGTCCGGGTTGAAAAGGAATTGGGAGAAATCAGTACTACTCCCAGTGGACCCCCTAGAAACAGACTTGCCACAAGAAGCGATGGTCCTGAAAATAACTGACAAATTTAAGTATTTAGGAGTTTATATTACTAGTAAACCAAAAGAATATATACTTAACAACATTGCCCCTTTAACAGACAAATTTAAAGCTAAGGAAAAGGTGTGGGGGAGGTTGCTGATATCACTCGTGGGGAGATGCATTTTAATAAAGATGGTTTGGATGCCACAGTTGACATATATGTTGCATAACTTCCCAGTGTGGATAGGCAAACAATGGTTTCAAAGATTGGACACAATATTTAGAGATTTAATCTGGAGGAAAGGTCAATCAAGGGTACGACTACAAACCCTGCAGTTCCCTGCGAGCAGAGGCAGCCTGGCGGTTCCGCACCCATGGTGCTATTTCTTGGCTGCACAATTGCAGCATATAAGAGAATGGGACACCTTGGGGGAAATCATGAGAATAGGATCAAAACAAAAGACGCTGCTAGAAGCCCTGGAGGCAGACTCCCTCCAACATAATATTCCAACAAACCAAATGGTAGGGAAAGTATGGACAGCCGTAAAAGACTTATTGAAATACCGAGGGCTTACTATTTAGTCACCCCTGTGGAACAATAAGTATTTACAGGAACTATTAAAAGTAGAGAAGAATGGGAACAGTGCGGGCTGAGTAAAGTAACCCAGCTATACAGAGGAAACACACTTAAGTCCTTTCAAGAACTCAGAGCGGAATACAATATACCGCACCAGTCCTTTTTTAAATACTTACAGATTAGGGATGCGCTGAATACGCAGTTCAGAGAACGCCCGATAGAATGGAATGAAGCCACCATTATGTGGAAAGTGACCCATTCGAATACATCTAAGGAGCTAATATCATTCCTGTATGATAACATAAGTAAAAGCGTAATTGGAGATGGCTGGGAGCTTCCCTGTAAAAAGGGGTGGGAGAAGGACCGGGGAGCCCGTTGTCAGATGAGCAATGGAGACAAATCCTAGAAACAGGACCACAGTGCACACTAGCTCCCCCACAAAGAGTATCCTATCTGATGCTGTTGCATAGAGCTTATAGAACACGGTCGAAATTATCTAGATATGGAAGGAGACGAGAGGTTAAGTGTCCAAGATGCGGGGAAGTAAGAGGGGACTTGATACATATGATATGGAGGTGTCCCAAGCTTGAAAGGTATTGGAAGGAAATTATCGATAGGATTAATGAAGTTCTGGAAGTGGAGCTAGGAATAGATCCAAGGCTGTGTATACTGGGCCTACTGGAAAGAAATAAATTAAGGAGAGGCAAAAAGACAATGATAATTAGATGTCTGTTTGAGGCAAGAAAATTGATAGCAAGGAGGTGGTTGTCAAGTAATCCCCCAACAAGAGCAGAATGGGAGACCGCGGTGAATAATACAATAAAGAGCGAAAAGCATGTATATAAGAAGGGAGGTAAAGTGAGTGAATTTGAAAAAATCTGGGGCAGATGGATTCATAAGGAGGGAGATATAAGACAGAGTGACCCCTAATAAGAACATTAAAATATATACATTATATGGGGATGTAGAGTGATGGTAATAAGAAGGTGGATATGTATACAACGGAATACATGGTGGTCATGTGCAGAGGTTGGGGAAGGGGGGGTGTGGAGGGGAGGGGAGGGGGAGAGGGGATAGGAGTATGATTGGTCATCTAATTTGTATGCTTATAATTTCTAATTATGATATATACTGATGCAGCAAAATAAAAATGTATACTAAGATGATGCTTGAGAACGCCACTCTAGACATGAATTATTATGATGAGTTCGATTAAGATGGCAGTTCGAGTCGGATTGGGAAAAAAAAAAAAGAAGTGGAAAATGAGGGATTCTGTTGAAACCAAACCACTGTCTGGTAGACCAACTAAAATTTCAGCCACAACTACCAGGAAAATTGTTTGGGATGCAAAGAAAACCCCACAAATAACTTCAGGACTCTCTGAAAACATGTGGTGTGGCTGTTTCAAGATGCACAATAAGGAGGCACTTAAATGTCACAAAGTATCCCGCTTACAATACGCCAGCACAGAGACAGGCCTCAAACCTTCTGGCACAAAGTCATTTGGAGTGATGAGCTTTTTGGCCACAACCATAAACCCTACATTTGGAAAGTAGTCAACAAGGCCTGTGAAACACGGAGGTGGACCACTGAGGTTTTGGGGATGTGTGAGCTACAAAGGCACAGGAAATTTGGTATGGCAAGATGAATGCAGTATGTTATCAAAAAATACTGGAGGAACATTTGCATTCATCAGCCAGGAAGCTGCGTACGGGACATACTTGGACATTCCAACATGACAATGATCCAAAGTACAAGGCCAAGTCGACCTGTCATTGACTACAGCAGAATAAAGCGAAGGTTCTGGAGTGGCCATCTCAGTCTCCTGACCTCAATACCATTGAGCCACTCTGGGGAGATCTCAAATGTCCAGTTCATGCAAGACAGACCAAGAATTTCCTGCAATTGGAAGCTTTTTTCCAAGAGGAATGGGCAGCTTTACCATCTGAGAAAATAAAGAGCCTCATCCACAAATACCACAAAAGACTTCAAGCTGTCATTGATGTTAAAGGGGGCAATACACAGTATTAAGAACTGGGGTATGTAAACTTTTGATCAGGGTAATTTGGGTCGTTTCTGTTGTCATTATGATTTAATAAGAGTAAATACAGTTGATTGATAATAAATGGCTTCAGCCAAACACGAACCATGAGTGAAAGAAAAGTTTTTGTGTTCTCATTCATATTCTCTGAAAAATGGCCAAGAAATCATAAATTCTGCCAGGGTATGTAAACTTATGAGCACAACGGTACTGTATATATATCTTAAAAACCTCTGAGCGCTTCAAAGAACAGCTGTATTTATGGACTGAATACAAATGCATGCCACACTTTTCAGATATTTATTTGTAAAAAAATTGAAAAACATTTATCATTTTCCTTCCACTTCACATTTATGTGCCACTTTGAGTCGGTCTATCACATACAATTCCAATAAAATACATTTACATTTTTGATTGTAACATGACAAAATGTGGAAAATGTCAAGGGGAATAAATACTTTTTCAATGCATTGTATATATACATACATACAGTCCTCACATTTTTGTAAATATTTGATTATATCTTTTCATGGGACAACACTGAAGAAATGACACATTGCTACAATGTAAAGTAGTGAGTGTACATCTTGTATAACAGTGTAAATTTGCTGTCCCCTCAAAATAACTCAAAAAGCGAGTACACCCTTAATTTAAAATGTCCATATTGGGCCCAAAGTGTCAATATTTTGTGTGGCCACCATTATTTTCCAACACTGCCTTAACCCTCTTGGGCATGGAGTTCACCAGAGCTTCACAGGTTGCCACTGGAGTTCTCTTCCACTCTTCCATAACAACATCATGGAGCTTGTGGATGTTAGAGACGTTGCGCTCCTCCACCTTCCATTTGAGGATGCCCCACAGATGTTCAATAGGATTTAGGTCTGGAGACATGCTTGGCTAGTCCATCACCTTTACCCTCAGCTTCTTTAGCAAGGCAGTGGTCGTCTTGGAGGTGTGTTTGGGGTCGTTACCATGTTGGAATACAGCCCTGCGGCCCAGTCTCCGAAGGGAGGGGATCATGCTTTGCTTCATTATGTCACAGTACATGTTGGCATTCATGGTTCCCTCAATGAACTGTAGCTCCCCAGTGCCAGCAGCACTCATGCAGCCCCAGACCATGACACTCCCACAACCATGCTTGACTGTAGACAAGACACACTTGTCTTTGTACTCCTCACCTGGTTGCTGCCACACACTCTTTACACCATCTGAACCAAATAAGTTTATCTTGGTCTCATCAGACCATAGGACATGGGTCCATTAATCCATGTTCTTAGTCTGCTTGTCTTCAGCAAACTGTTTGCAGGCTTTCTTGTGCATCATCTTTAGAAGAGGCCCCCCACCACTTCAACCTCTGCAGCAATGCTGGCAGCACTCATATGTTTATTTCCCAAAGACAACCTCTTGTTATGTGCAGGCAAAGAATACCTGTTAGCTGGACTTGTGCACATGCCTTGTTGGCTATTTAAACATCACTGCTGCACTAGGAATTTGCCTTACGGTCTACAGCATTCTTCTAATCTGCTACCTATTCCTGTGTTTGATCTTCTGTTGTCGTCCTGACCCATCTGACCATGCTTGAACTCTGCCTGAACCAACCCCTGGCTTGCCCTTTGACCATGTCTCTGCCTGTCCCTTCTGCCCTGTCTGCTTACTGTTGCCAACTCTTGCCTGAACCTGACTACTCTACTGTCTGCTCTTCTGTTCCTGATGGGCCTGCTAGTTACTGACCTGGCTTGCCTGACCCTGCTCTGTGTCTTGCCTGTGACCTGCCAGCCCGCCAAGCCTCTGTTGTCTATGACCTGCCAGCCTGCCAAGTGTCTGTTGCCTGTGACCTGCCAGCCCGCCAAGTGTCTGCTGTCTGTGACCTGCCAGCCTGCCACGTGTCTGCTGCCTGTGACCTGCCAGCCCACCACCTAAGCCTGCTGTTCCTGCTGCTCTGCGTTATGATATAGCCTGCTTCCGAGTGCACACAGACTTCTCATCAACAGCCATCATGGCAAGAACCGCCAGGCACTCATGCCACTCCAGGCTCTTGTGCCTCCTGTTGCTTTACCAGGGGTACCGCCTGTGTAAAATAATAAGAAGCCTGAAAACATGACCTGTTGGTGCGCCTTGAGGACTGGAATTGAGAAACACTGCTATAATGAGTAAACATTGTTAGTCCCGCCCACTTATAACCAACAAAACGGCCGCCTCCAAGGCGGCGACAACTTTTTTCCTCCTTGCCCAGTGTTCTGTCAAAATGGCCAACTTGTTGTGTACCGTAGTGTATACACTGCCGGTGTTTTGTGAAGACAGGTAACTCGTCCAAATCTCCAATTACTGATGCTGGAGAGTAACCGGAAGTAACGTGGTTGGAGATTTCAACGAGTTGGCTGTTTTGACAGAACACTGGACTTTGTTTACACTTCGTCTATCAACAGAGAACCCCACTGACAGCTGAATGAGTCATCGGTTGTTAAGGACCCGACGGCCTTGCTCCTTAACCACTTCCGGACGCCTTCTGTCATTATACGGTGGTACTTTGCCGTTGAATACCGTTGCTATGGTAGCCGATAGCTACCATAACCCCGGTATTTTTTAAAAACGGCAGGCGGTCCTCTTTCAGATAATTCGCTACAACATCACTTTTATCGGGGGCGGGAGAGGTGCCCCTCCTCCCGCCGCTTTCCCATTCTTTCTGTCGCTTATCGAAGCCGCCGGTAGCGGCGGAGACGATCGGGTCTGCTCCCCTCAATGCCTGGATGCTGAGTGAGTGGAAGATGGCGCCCACTCGGCTCCATAGCATTGAAGGGCAGGACTTCCGCCCATAGCCCTTAAAGGAGAACATTTTTTTTTTCATTCAATTGTTTTGTTTTTTTATTGCATTTTAGTGTAAATATGAGATTTGAGGTCTTTTTGACCCCAGATCTCATATTTTAGAGGTCCTGGCATGCTTTTTTTCTATTACAAGTTTACGTTCCTTGTAATAGGAATAAAAGTGACCCAGTTTTTTTTTTAAATGGACGGTGTAAAAATAAGTAAAATAAATAAGAAAAAACATTTTAAAGAGCCCCTTCCTGACGAGTTCGCGTGCAGAAGCGAATGCATATGGAAGTCGCTCCCACATATGAAAATGGTGTTCAAACCATACATGTGAGGTATCGCCGCAATCAATAGAGCAAGAGCAATAATTCTAGCAATAGACACCTCTGTAACTCAAAACTGGTAATCTGTTGAAGTTTTTAATCGTCGCCAAAGAAGATTTTTAAGTGCTAAAGTATGTCGCCATTCCACGAGCGGGCGCAATGTTGAAGCATGACATGTTGGGTATCATTTTACTGGGCGTAACATTATCTTTCACAATATAGAAAGATCGCTGCACAAATACGGTATGACCTAAAGTATTGCAACAACCACCATTTTATTCTCTAGGGTGTTTAAAAAAATATATAATGTTTGGGAATTCTAAGTAGTTTTATAGCAAAAAACCCTGATTTTAACTTGTAAACACCGCATCTCAAAAAAAGGCTCAGTCCTTAAGTGGTTAAGAACCGATAATAGTCAGGTTTTTTTGGGTTTTTTTTACATTTCAGCTGTCACTGGGGGAATCACGTTGACAGCTGAAAGAACCGAGCCTGAAAGTATCAGTTTCAAGTATAGGAGCATTTGCGTGAGTACCAATACTTAGTATCGGCACCAAAAATGGTATCAGTGCAACCCTAGCACCAACTCTGCAAACCACAACCTTGAGCAAAAATAATATAATATGTTTGTGTAATAAATAATTTTTGAGCAAGATTTTGGTTTGCAGAAAAGTTGGTGCAATTAGCTGGCAGTTAAATCAGCAGGTGAAATTATGTTATAAATGCATTTCTGTACATTAAATTATTTTCACACAAGTTATCTATTTGCACTAGCACTTAACTGATTCTGATATTTAACATGTTGCACTTTGTTTTGTGATAGATCATTCTTTGAAACTAATTGATATTCTGCACAATATTTTTTTTTATTTTTTAGGGCCGGTTCACACTGCTGCGATGCCAGACATTGCGTGTGATTCGCACTGCATTGCTGTGCAGATCACATGTGATATATGTGTGATGCAAATTCAGCCATACTGTATGACTGAATTTGTATCACATTCTGACCAAACTCGTGCAGGACCCATTTTTTTTTGTCCGCACTGCGATCTGCAAACCGATCTGGGGGTGTCATCAACTTTGTATTGACACCTGCAGCGGTTCGTAGAGAGCTGTCTGCGAGTCGGCTGCGATGCGGGAACCCACACTGAATTTGCAGGGTTTTCCGCATCGCACCAGTGTGAACCAAGCCTTAAAGGAATAGCACACCCAAATAACATATATGTTGAAAGGGGCTGATCTATGTCAGACATTTGTGAACTGCTCAGGATTTACATGACTGTCACTCTGCGCTGACATATCAGAAAGTAGATCCTGGTTGATGGCTGAACAAAGATGGCTCTATTCTTCTGATGAGAAAAGCAGATGAAGGCAATGCCAGGAGGAGTACTGTGATCTCCCTAACAGCTAATACCCGGTTTCCTCAAAAATAAGCCCTACCCCAAAAATAAGACCGTGTGTTATTTTCAGGGATGGCTGCAATATAAGCCCTACCCCAAAAATAAACTCTAGTTATATTCATTGTAAAAACATGTAATCCGTTTTGTGAAAAGATTATATAACGTGCAGTGTGTCTCCTTTTGTAACTTTATTGTGGAAAATACCTTATTTACAGCGCCGTAACCCGTCGGAGATCTTCTCCTCCCTGCTGACATCAGCGGCCCTCCCTCTGCAGTGCTCAGAGCGGATCTCAGTCTCTCCCTCTGTAGTATTCGGAACGGAGAAGAAGAGCTCCAGCGGGTCACATGAGCGCCCATTGGCACTGTAAATAATGTATTTTACACAATAAAGTTACAAAAGGAGACACACTACGCATTATATAATCGTTATACAAAATGGCTTACATAATTTTACAATGACTTTAAAGAGGAAGTAAACCCTGGTGGGTTTTACTTCCTATTTATTACCCTGCAATGTAAAAGGATAATGGGCTAGTATGCATCGCATATTAGCCCATTATGTGGCACTTCTCTGCATTGGAAGCCCGCACTGTCCCGCAATGTCCCTGCTCCAGGCCGCATCCATCTTCTGCCCCTCTTCCTTCTGGGGCCGCGATCTCCGGCTCTGTGACTGGCCGGAGTCACGTGCAATCGTGGCACGTTGTCAGCGAAGGAACGGCACGGAGGTTGTTTCTTCACTGCGCATGTGCCCGATGACGTGGGCACATCACAGTACACTGTATATCTCCTGCAGGTTTAGGAGATATGCAGGGAACCTACAGGTAAGCCTTATTATAGGCTTACCTGTAGGTAAAAGTGGTTGTCAAGGGTTGACAAACACTTTAACCAAGGTTTATTTTTGGGATTACAGAATGTCTTAATGCTGACTCCTGAGCTGACAGGGGGAGAGGGGGAGAAAAGACAGGGGACAGAGGAACTTTTTAAAAAACATTTTATTGTTTTATTTCAAGTTTTTTAGAACATAGAGAGGGGTAAAAGACAGAAAGGATATGTGGCCTGTCACACACAATGTCATGCCTCCATCCCTAATATTAGTTACAGAACAAAAGGGTTTGGTCATGGGACTTTAATTGAGGCATGGCACTCAAAGAAAAAATACAAAAAGTATAAAAGTATACAGATTTATTAACATATTCAATATGTATAATAACAAAGTCATAGAGTATCATATTTCATAGCAATTGCAATCATCCAACCACCATGGGCCATGGAGAAGGGGCTGACATGACACATAGGACATGAATAAAATTCATAATATGTATAAATAAAATTGAATAAACAAAGATATACATAATAACAGATACAGAGTCAGTTCATATAAGCATAGATGGACACTCTACGCGTTTCGTGGCATTCGGCCACTCGTCAGGAGTGAGATGCTATATGGTTAATGTAACTGTAAATGTAAATAAGATATATAAAAATTAATATATTGGTCAAACACCCTTGGAATAAAATCATGGACCAAGAAGGTGTTATACTTACATGTCAGCCCAAAGAGGTGGGTGAACCCAGCTCCAAGGAGTGGAGGAGTAGTGCCAACACAGTGTCTGACCCGGGGCTGAGGCAGGTGTAATCCCGTCCATCCAGAGGGGAACACGCCAGGTAAGGCCATAAATAATGTGTAGACCATGCCAAAAGTGAGCGGCATGGAAAGGACACCAAAACCCCATAGTGACCTGAAATAATACAGCATATGGAAAAGATATAATGTGTGTAATTGTATACACCTATATTGACATGCACATATGCAAATGTGCCGAGTATACAAGTATTGGAGTGAATGGGGGAGGTGTACATACTAATCACTATAACCGAAAGAAAAAGGAAGAGACCAAAGCCATGAAATGAGATGTGACACATAGTGTTGAGTGAACCCGGACTGTAACGTTCGGGTCCGTACCGAACTTTCGGGTGTCCGGGGCACGGACCCGGACCCGGACATTTCAAAAATCGTTCGGGTTCGGTCCAGGGTTCTGCTATTTTTATCGTCTTGGGACCTGGCTTGGGCTTGCTAAAAACTTTACAGGCCCAGGCCCAGGCACGGGGCCTGTGGGCTTTCAAGCCATGCCTGGGCTTGCAATGTCAGGCCCAAGTGAGTTGTGATACACAGTGTAGAGTAAAGTACCGAAACCAGAGAAGGAAAAAGAAAGCCAATATCACTAATCATACATGTGGAGGGGGTAAGTGAGGTTATGAACATATGAGCCGTGTAAACGTATACACGTACAGTTATATCCACATATGTTAATGTGTGTAATATAGAAAAGGTATACGACATAATAAAGTCCAGTGATACCCCAAAACCACAGGAAAGGTAC
>BLSH010473373.1:891415-907786 GCA_018402905.1 Glandirana rugosa | reverse complement strand
CGGGTGACAGGCCACGGTCAGTGATGGGTGACGGGTGACACGCCACGGTCAGTGATGGGTGACACGCCACGGTCAGTAATGGGTGACGGGTGACACGCCACGGTCAGTGATGGGCGACGGGTGACATGCCACGGTCAATGACAGGTGACGGGTGACATGCCACGGTCAATTACGGATGACAGGCCACGGTCACTGATGGGTGACAGGCCACGGTCACTGACGGGTGACGGGTGACAGGCCACGGTCACTGATGGGTGACGGGTGACAGGTACACTTTATGATGACAGGTGCACTTTATGATGACAGGTGCACTTTATGGGGGCATATGGGGTGACTGTTGGGGTGACAGGTGCATTAGGGGGGCAGGGGGGATGTATCAGTGTGATTTTACTATGCAGATCAGTAACTCACATGGTAGACAGCCATGCCCAATGGCTGTTCACCCCCGTCGGTGACGCGGTGTGTCCTGGGGACCGATCACGCGCAATCCCGGCTTAAAGGGAGGACGTCATATGACGTCCACCCGGAACGAGAGCCGCTCCGCTCCGCCGTCATTTGACGGCGGGCGGACGGCAAGCGGTTAATGTACCAATAAACATTTATTGTTTTATTTTGGTCTGTGTTTTGCTCTGAATGAGTGGGTTTCCCTATAAAGTCCCAATGGGCGTTAGTTCTCTGTAAATACATATCTATGTTAGCGATGTGGGTTAACCAGTTATTATAAAAAACTCGAGCAACATCTAAACTCCACTTGTAACAAAATAATGGGACCCACAACGGGAGTAAAGGGCCCCAGGATCAGTGGGAAGAGGGAAGGAGGCCCTTCATAATTTCTTGCACCAGGGCCCTGAAGGTTCTAGTTACGCCTCTGGATGCCACAGTATCCTGATTGAGAAAGACTAACTGGCTGGGAAGCTCAAAAGCTGGCTTCTCAGTCTCCAGGAGTGCTGAAATGCAGATTGATTAGGGCACTGGCGTGAATGGGAGAAGGCGGCTAATTCCCGCTAACCTTCTACCATGCAGGTCTCTGTAAAAAAAGCATTTCACCTGGCAGTGTGGGTACTAAACGTGAATATACGAGAGTGTATACAGTATGTATGTATGTGTGTGTGTGTGTGTTTAAATATATACATATATATATACACATACAGTATCTCACAAAAGTGAGTACACCCCTCACACCCCTCACATTTTTGTATACGATTTATTCTATCTTTTCATGTGTCAACACTGAAGAAATGACACTTTCTACAATGTAAACTAGTGAGTGTACAGCTTGTATAACAGTGTAAATTTGCTGTCCCCTCAAAATAACTCAACACACAGCCATTAATGTCTAAACCACTGGCAACAAAAGTAAATACACCCCTAAGTGAAAATGTGAAATTGGGTCAATTAGCCATTTTCCTTCCCCGGTGTCATGTGACTCGTTAGTGTTAAAAGGTCTCAGGTGTGAATGGGAAGCAGGTGTGTTAAATTTGGGGTTATCGCTCTCACTCTCTCATACTGGTCACTGGAAGTTCAACATGGCACCTCATGGCAAAGAACTCTCTGAGGATCTGAAAAAAAGAATTGTTTCTCTACATAAAGATGGCCTAGGCAATAAGAAGATTGGCAAGACCCTGAAACTGAGCTGCAGCACGGTGGCCAAGACCATACAGCGGTTTAACAAGACAGGATCCACTCAGAACAGGCCTCGCCATGGTCGACCTAAGAAGTTGAGTGCACGTGCTCAGTGTCATATCCAGAGGTTGTCTTTGGGAAATAGACGTATGAGTGCTGCCAGCATTGCTGCAGAGGTTGAAGGGGTGGGGGGTCAGCCTGTCAGTGCTCAGACTATATGCCGCACACTGCATCAAATTGGTCTGTATGGCTGTTGTCGCAGAAGGAAGCCTCTTCTAAAGATGATACACAAGAAAGCCGCAAACAGTTTGATGAAGACAAGCAGACTAAGGACATGGATTACTGGAACCATGTCCTGTGATCTGATAAGACCAAGATAAACTTATTTGGTTCAGATGGTGTCAAGCGTGTGTGGCAGCAACCAGGTGAAGAGTACAAAGACAAGTGTGTCTTGCCTACAGTTAAGCATGGTGGTGGGAGTGTCATATTGTGGGGCTACAGGAGTGCTGCTGGCACTGGGGAGCTACAGTTCATTAAGGGAACCATGAATGCCAACATGTACTGGGACATATCATGGTCTGGGGCTGCATGAGTGCTGCCGGTACTGGGGAGCTATAGTTCATTAAGGGAACCATGAATGCCAACATGTACTGGGACATACTGAAGCAGAGCATGATCCTCTCCCTTCTGAGACCGGGATGCAGGGCAGTATTCCAACATCTTAACGACCCCAAAAACACCTCCAAGCTGAGGATAAAGGTGATGGACTGGTCAAGCATGTCTCCAGACCTAAACCCTACTGAGCATCTGTGGGGCATCCTCACACAGAAGTTGGAGGAGCGCAAGGTCTCTAACATCCACCAGCACCGTGATGTCTTCATGGAGGAGTGTAAGAGGCAACCTGTAAAGCTATGGTGAACTCCATGCCCAAGAGGGTTAAGGCAGTACTGCAAAATAATGGTGGCCACACAAAATATTGTCAATTTGGGCCCAATTTGGACATTTTCACTTAGGGGCGCACTTTTGTTGCCAGAGGTTTAGAGTAGACATTAAGGGCTGTGTGTTGAGTTAGTTTGAGAGGACAGCAAATGTACACTGTTATACAAGCTGTACACTCACTACTTTACATTGTAGCAAAGTGTCATTTCTTCAGTGTTGTCACATGAAAAGATATAATAAAATATTTACAAAAATGTGAGGGGTGTACTCACTTTTGTGAGATACTGTATACATACAATGTAGCAGGCAGCATGTCAAATGGGGAAAATGTAAAGGAGGATTCAGGCAAGGCTTTGTGTTGCTTGTCTGGAAAAAAAAACACTCTACTATGCCAAAATTTAGGTGCTGCTGGATCTCTTTCTCTCAATTTTTAAACGCAACTGCTGGCCAAACCGGGGAATGCCTGTAATTGGACCATGAAGATCTCTGGGTAAGGCCCCTTTCACACGGGCGGCTGTTCTGCCACTGTTAAAAGCATGTTTTGTTATTTTGAAATTCCAAGACCCCAGGCATAACGATCACTTGCAGTTGTACATTGCGTTTACGTGCGTTTACATGCAGCTGCGTTTAGCTGCAGAGGATTTTCTTTGCTGGTTGCCGCTGCTACCTGTAGGTGACACAGTGCACTGCTTTTACCTGCAAGGGGTAATGACAGAGTTTTTTGGTCTTGCATTTTTTGGCTATTGGACTGTTTGCCACAATTAAAAAAAATACATCCTTTGTCTTCAAGTTTCCCAGATTGAGTCCCATTAGGGGAACATGGGGGTTTCCCATCCTGCAATGTATCTTTTTGTCCCCAAATGTCCCAGTTTGAAGATGATGAATCCCCAATTAGATTTGGCTTCCACGTGCTCTTTCACAATAGTTTGCCACGGCCAGAGTTCTGCTTTAGGCAAACGTGTTTATTAAAGGCTTTAAGGGGGGAGGGGGGGGCTAAGTTTTCACTACAAATAGACTATTAAACATTTGGGAAAACTATTTGCAAAATAGATTTCAATGGATTTTAACTTAATTAGCAAATTGTGAAAATAGGCAGAAATCGTTTTTATAGAAAAAAATATAGGATTTAAATATTTTATGTATGGGCCCTGCAGTGTCAGGGGTTCAAGTCACGTACAATGTACCAGACAACCCTCCCCAATCTTGTCCCCTCTAATGCTCCATTTACTGTAAAATTGAAGCTGCAACAATTGGAAATTTTAACAATTTCTTTGAAAAGCCATTTGAGAAATGTAAAGTGCTCAGCTATATCAAGGGCAAAATCATAAGCATTTTTCTTTCATTTCTTCTTTTCTGCCAAGTAATGTCAGTCAATTTTCTTCTTTACTGCAGATTTATTCTAAGAGTTCTGGAAAAAGGTTTTGGCATGAAACAAAGATAGTGATGGAATACGGTATCCCCCATACGGTGTTTAAAATGTATTTCTAATCTATAGATTTTTTTTTTAGTTTTGGATGGAGTGGTGAGGAATAGGGATGCGCCTAAAGTTTGGTCCAAACTCAAGATTAGACCAAACCTTAGCTGTCTGGGCATTTGAACAAACAAACCCCCGGTTTGGTGGGAGCCAAATGTCATGTATAATAGCCGTATTATGTCTGCTTTTATACATGGCGCCTTCCTGCACTCAATAGTTGGTAAGGACATCGGTGGGTGCAGGCACTGCCGAGTTCTTAACAACCAGTAACATTATTGGCCTACACACTTACAGGGCTGGAAATCCCTTGCCACGTAAGCAATTAAACTACAATAAAATATAAATTAAAATATATATACACAAACACATATATATATATGTACATGTATCTACATTATATTACTAAAAGCATTGGGATGCCTGCCTTTACACGCACATGAACTTTTAACGGCATCCCAGTCTTAGTCCGTAGGGTTCAATATTGAGTTGGCCCACCCTTTGCAGCTATAACAGCTTCAACTCTTCTGGGAAGGCTGTCCACAAGGTTTAGGAGTGTCTATGGGAATGTTTGACCGTTCCTCCAGAAGCGCATTTGTGAGGTCAGCCACTGATGTTGGACGAGAAGGCCTGGCTTGCAGTTTCCACTCTAATTCATCCCAAGGGTGTTCTATCAGGTTGAGGTCAGGACTATGTGCAGGCCAGACAAGTTCCTCCTCCCCAAACTGACCCATCCATGTCTTTATGGATCTTGCATTGTGTACTGGTGCGCAGTCATGTTGGAACAGGAAGGGGCCATCCCCAAACTGTTCCCACAAAGTTGGGAGCATGAAATTGTCCAAAATGTCTTGGTATGCTGATGCCTTAAGAGTTCACTTCACTGGAACTAAGGGGCTAAGCCCAACCCCTGAAAAACAACCCCACACTATAGTCCCCCCTCCACCAAATGATTTGGACCAGTGTACAAAGCAAGGTCCAAAAAAGACATGGATGAGCGAATTTGGGGTGGAGGAACTTGCCTGGCCTGCACAGAGTCCTGACCTCAATAATCCATATCCTTAGTCTGCTTGTCTTCAGCAAACTGTTTGCGGGCTTTCTTGTGCATCATCTTTAGAAGAGGCTTCCTTCTGTGACGACAGCCATGTGTATGGTCTGAGCACTGATAGGCTGACCCCCCACCCCTTCAACCTCTGCCACAATGCTGGCAGCACTCGTACATCTATTTCCCAAAGACAACCTTTGGATATGACACTGAGCATGTGCACTCAACTTCTTTGGTCAACCATGGCGAGGCCTGTTCTGAGTGGAACCTGTCCTGTTAAACTACTGAATGGTCTTCGCCACCGTGCTGCAGCTCAATTTCAGGGTCTTGGCAATATTCTTTATAGCCTAGGTCATCTTTATGTAGAACAACAATTCTTATTTTCAGTGTATTTCAGTGTATCAGTATTTAGAGTGTTCTTTGCCATGAGGTGGCATCTTGAACTTCCAGTGACCAGTATGAGAGTGAGAGCGATAACTCCAACTTTAACACACCTGCTCCCCATTCACACCTAAGACCTTGTAACACTAACGAGTCACATGACACCGGGGAGGGAACATGGCTAATTGGACCCAATTTGGACATTTTCACTTAGGGGTGTACTCACTTTTGTTGCCAGCGCTTTAGACATTAATGGCTGTGTGTTGAGTTATTTTGAGGGGGCAGCAAATTTACACTGTTATACAAGCTGTACACTCACTACTTTACATTGTAGCAAAGTGTTATTTCTTCAGTGTTGTCACATGAAAAGATATAGTAAAATATTTACAACAATGTGGGGGGTGTACTGACTTTTGTGAGATACTGTATATATTGTGACGTTATGCGAGGTGCCATAATGGACGGGCGATATTTGTCGCCTCGCATGTGATCACTTTGAGGCGACTAGCGAGAGTCTTCGCCGGCCATTGTGGCAGGGCTGGTTCCGGCCCAGACTTTCTGGTCCACTCAAACCCCTCTCCACCTGCATTTAATGAGCAGGAAGAGAGCAGAGGTGAGCTCTAGCCTGGATCTCAGAAGGAGAAAGCTGAGTGAGCTCTGTGTGCTAATTTGCACTCAAAGATCAAGGTTTGCACTGTGCTTATGTTTTGTGGGTGTCGGGGACAGCCTCACACTGTATAGCGCTGGACGGCGAGGTTTTGTTTTCTGTTTTTATGTGTTTTGATCTTGCAAACCTGTGATAATAAACCTGGCAAGCCCCCAGATTTTAAATAAAATGACCTCCATGCTGAATATTTTCCTCTGAAAAGTGATCCCCACAAGCTAATCTCCCAATGTATATGTATATATATATATATATATATATACACACACACACACACACACACACACACACACACTGCTCAAAAAATGAAAGAGACACTTTTTAATCAGAGTATAGCAACAAGT
Source organism: Glandirana rugosa (assembly GCA_018402905.1). Taxonomy (NCBI): domain Eukaryota; kingdom Metazoa; phylum Chordata; class Amphibia; order Anura; family Ranidae; genus Glandirana; species Glandirana rugosa. The sequence goes on along the minus strand of BLSH010473373.1, from coordinate 901,322 downwards.
CAATTAAACTCCTGGGATATTGATCTGGTCAGTTAAGTAGCAGAGGTTTCAGCTGCTTTGGTGTTAATGATATTAACAACAGGTGCACTAGATGTGCAATAACAAGACAACCTCCAAAACAGGAATGGTTTTACAGTTGGAGGTCATATTTTTTTCCCTACTCATCTTTTCTAACTATTTTTCACTAGTTTTGTATTTGGCTAAGGTCAGTGTCACTATTGGTAGCATGAGGCAATACCTGGACCCTATAGAGGTTGCACAGGCAGTCCAACTCCTCCAGGATGGCACATCAATATGTGCCATTGCCAGAAGGTTTGCTGTGTCTCACAGCACAGACTCAAGCATGGAGGAGATTCCAGGAGACAGGCAGTTGCTCTAGGAGAGCTGGACAGGGCCGCAGAAGGTCCTTAACCCATCAGCAGGACTGGTATCTGCTCCTTTGTGCTAGGAGGAACAGGATGAGCACTGCCAGAGCCCTACAAAATGACCTCCAGCAGGCAACTGGGGTGAATGTCTCTCACCAAACAATCAGAAACAGACTTCATGAGGGTGGCCTGAGGGCCCGACATCCTCTAGTGGGCCCTGTGCTCACTGCCCGGCACCGTGGAGCTCGATTTGCATTTGCCACTGAACACCAGAATTGGCAGGTCCGCCACTGACACCCTGTACTATTCACAGATGAGAGCAGGTTCACCCTGAGCACATGTGGCAGATGTGGAGGACTTTATGCTGCATGTAACATCGTTTAGCATGACCGGTTTGGTGGTGGGTCAGTGATGGTCTGGGGAGGCATATCTACAGGCTGGACAATGGCACCCTGACTGCCATTAGATATCGGGATGAAATCCTTGGACCCACCGTCAAACCCTACGCTGGTGCAGTGGATCCTGGGTTCCTCCTGGTGCACAACAATGCCCAGTCTCATGTGGTGAGAGTATGCAGCCAGTTCCTGGAGGATGAAGGAATTGATACCATTGAATGGTCCCCACACTTGCCTGAACTAAATCCAATAGAGCACCTCTGGTACATTATGTTTCGGTCCAACCGACGCCGCCAGCTTGCATCTCAGTCTGTTCAGGAGCTCAGTGATGCCCTGGACCAGATCTGGAAATACCTCAGGACACCATCCATCGTCTCATTAGGAGCATGCCCCGATGTTGTCGGGCATGCATACAAGCACGTGGCAATGAAATTTCAGCAAAATGGACTAGCCTGCTGCATCATTTTTTCACTTTGATTTTCAGGGTGTCTTTGAATTCAGCCCTCTGTAGGTTGATGATTTTCATTTCCATCAAACGATGTGGCATCATTCCATTCCTAACACATTACCCAGTCCATATCAATATACTGTAGATATCCAGCATGATATTTTTCCTCAGTGAGATCTGATGCTTTTTCAAGGTGTTCCTTTAATTTTTTTTTGAGCAGTGTATACATACACACACACTTCAAGAGGTTGTAAACCTCCGGGAAAAAAACACCTGCAAGGCAAGGCATAATGAGCTAGTATGCACCTCATTATGAAATACTTACCTTAGAACGATGCCCTGAATCGGCGTCGGCACTCCGAGTACACGGCCGACATCTTCCACCAGAATTACTTCCGTGTTCACTGCTCCGGCGCTGTGATTGGCTGGAGCTGTGATGACGTCACTCCCACACATGCTCGTGGGAGCCGCCGGTCATGGCACGGGTCCTGACGAAACAGCACCAGCGGTGTAACGGAGTTTACAACCACTTTCAGGTCCAGTATAGATTTTTAAAAGAGGGAAACCCAGAATTAAAAAAAAAAAAAAAAACAACACAGACAACTTATTTGGCAGGCCACGCTGCATGCTCAAATAAGTTGTCTGTGTTGATTTTTTTTTTTTTATGTAAGGGAAGACACCCCCAAGCTCCATGTCCTCAATATGGGGGGGGGGAGTACCTTGCCCAGGGGAATTCCCCATGTTGAGGAGAATAAGGGTGTTAGGAGAAGACTTTCCTGAGAACTTGTTTGCACTTGATTGTTTCCTCTACCTCCTGGAGGAGGTGGCTCCTGGCAGCCCTATTTAAACAATATACTTCCTATACTTGCTATACTTGTAGCAAGTGCTGTCCGTTCTACAGCGTCCGAGTACCTGTGAGCCCCAGCTCTGCTTCCTGATACCTGTTCCTGTATTGTTTCCTGTCTCTGTGATCCGACCCGGCTTGTCCCGACCTGCTATCTGTCTGCCTGCACCGACCCCAGCTTTCCACGACCATCCGCTTGCCTGACCCCTTGTACTGTGCCACCAGCCCGTTTACCAACTCTGCTTGGACTTTGACCATTCTCTGCCTGACCCTCTTGTACCTTGCCTGCCTGCCAGTTGCCGACCCAGCCTGTACGACCATCCATCTGCCTGCATGACCATCTGGAGCTTCACAACACCACCAGTGACCATCCAGCCCTCGTGCCATCCCGCACTCCGGGACTTCCTGTCTCTACTACCAGGGGTCCCCGAATCGGGTGTGTAAGAGTGGTTGTTCCCTGCAAAAGACAGACTGCACCGCCAGGACCGTGATAGTAACGGACAGCCATGTCCCAGTCTGCACAGGGAACACCCTCTGCCATGGATGAGCTGTGCGCCCACTTGGCCGGGCTCACACAAGCCGTAAAAAATCTGCAAGAAGGCTACACCCAGCTGCAGGAACAAGTGCGTGAGCTCTCCGCGCCATCTGCATCCAGAAGCGGGGCTGCAGCAGGTCGCACCATTGTGGCTCTGCCATCGGAGCCTAAGGTCCCCTTACCTGATAAATTTGAGGGGGATCGGAGCAAGTTCCGGGCCTTGCGCAGCTCCTGCGAGCTTTACTTTGGCCTACAGCCACGCACATTTTCTTTGGAAGCCACCAAGGTGGGCCTGGTGATCTCTCTGTTGCAAGGAGAACCGCAGACATGGGCCCATCGACTCTGGGAGCAGCGGGCACCCGAAGTGACCACCCTGCAGGGGTTCTTTGATGCCATGGCCAAACTGTATCAAGACCCGCACCTCGCAGCTACCGAGGCCACCCTGCATACCCTACAGCAGGGTCGGCGCACCGCTGAGGACTACGTAGCAGAGTTCCGGCGTTGGAGTGCTTACACCGCCTGGAACGTTGCGGCACTCTGCTACCAGTTCCGCTTAGGACTTTCGGAACCATTGAAAGATGAGCTTGCCCGTGTCGGAATGCCTGGCACCTTGGAAACTTTAATCAACCTGGCCATACAGATAGATCGGAGGCTCAGGGAACGCCAGGCTGAACGGTTCACTGGCACCTCCGCAGGACCCGTCTAACCTGGATGATGCCCCGGGTCCCCAGCCATGTGGCTTCCTTACCAGCGCCAACCGCGCCCACGGAGGGGCCTGAACCCATGCAGATCAGCCTCCTGCACCCGTCCCTCACTCCTGAGGAGAGACAGAGATGCCGAGCACTCAGCCTGTGCTTGTACTGTGGTGAACCCGGACACATGGTGAGGACCTGCCCTGCCAAAGCCGGTAAGTGGCGCCTCCAGGCTAACCAGGAGACCACATCTGCCAATCACCATTTATCTCACCTGACTCTCCTTGTCTCTTTACAGTTGCCTGGAGGGAGCGTCCAAACCCCAGCGCTTATTGATTCAGGGGCGTGTAGTTGCTTTGTGGACCAAGCCTTCGCTACACTACACCAGCTGCCCCTGCGTCCCAAAGCTCACAAAATGACCATTCGCTTGGCCGACGGGACGGCCATCAAATCAGGCCAAGTGACCATGGAGACTCAGCCAATTCCCGTATCCACCACCGAGGGGCACCAGGAGCTCTTGATCCTTGATGTCATAGCTTCACCTTTGTTCCCCATCATCCTGGGGCTGGCCTGGCTCCAGGCACACAATCCCAGCATAGACTGGGCCTCTGGACTTATTCAGTTCCCTTCTCCCTACTGTGGCCAACACTGCCTGCTTCCCTCCCGGAACATTGGCCCATCTCTCCTTAGTTTGGATTCTGACCCAGACCTAGAAACCCGTGAAGCAGTGCCTTCTGTGTATCATGAATACCTGGATGTCTTCAGCAGGAAGGGGGCAGACCCACTCCCTCCGCACAGACCTTATGACTGCCCCATAGAGTTGCTGCCGGGCACGGAGGTCCCCTTTGGGTGCATTTACCCGCTATCTGAACCAGAGTTAGCAGCTCTCAAAACATATCTGGACGAAAACTTGGCCAAAGTGTTCATCAGACCCTCTACCTCTCCTGCCAGTGCTGGCATCTTTTTTGTCGAAAAAAAGGACCACTCTCTTCGTCCATGCATAGACTACCGTGAGCTGAATCGGATTACGGTCAAGAATCGATACCCTGTCCCGCTTGTACCAGAACTCTCAAAGGCTTGGGTCGGCCACAGTGTTCACGAAGCTTGATCTCAGAGGGGCATACAACCGCATCAGAGAGGGTGATGAGTGGAAGACCACCTTCAGAACTCGTTTCAGTCATTATGAGACCTTGCAATGCCCCTGCCACATTTCAGCATCTGGTCAATGATGTCTTTCGGGATTACTTGGATATCTTCGTCATGATATATCTGGATGATATCCTAATTTTCTCTCCATCCCTGAAAAGCACCGGAAACATATGGGCTGTGTCCTGAGCCGCTTGCGGCAGCATAGACTATATGCAAAGGCGGAAAAATGTGCCTTTGAGCGCTCTACTATCCAGTTTCTAGGACTGATTTTATCAGTCTCCGGGGTCACCATGGATCCGCAGAAAGTTAATGCTATCCTGGACTGGCCAGCACCTGTGGACAAAAAAGGGGTCCTGCAGTTCGTAGAATTTGCAAACTTTTATAGAAGATTCATAAAGGGATTCTCGGCTATCATCGCCCCCATCACCCATCTTACGGAGCAGGGTCAACGGTTTCAATGGTCGTCTGAGGCCCAGGATGCCTTTCAGGCTCTAAAGGAGCTTTTTACCTCAGCACCCATCCTGAAACACCCGGATGCCACGTTGCCCTATGTGCTGGAGGTGGATGCTTCGGAGATGGCAGTGGGAGCGGTCCTGTCCCAGAGACGGGGAGCAAGGGCACTTCTTCATCCGGTAGCCTTCTTCTCCCGCAAGCTCACTGCCCCGGAAAGAAACTATGATGTTGGCGACAGAGAGCTACTGGCCATTAAGGCCACACTGGAGGAATGGCGCTATCTGTTGGAGGGAGCCCAGCACCCCATTCTGATATATACGGACCATAAAAACCTGGAGTATCTCCGCACTGCCAAAAGACTCCGTCCCCGCTAGGCCCGCTGGGCACTTTTCTTCTCCCGGTTCCAGTTCCACAACCAGATTTACATCCATCAGGAGCTACGTCCTGCTGTCCTCAAGGTCAACCATGACCACAAACTTGCTGGTCATTTCGGCTCTCGGAAAACTGCTGAACTGGTCCTGCGCTCATTCTGGTGGCCACTACTTTTGGAAGACTGTTTAGCCTATGTCCGTTCGTGTGCTACTTGCGCCAGGAATAAATCGGACAAAACCAGAGCCTGGGGCCTCCTGAAACCTCTTCCCATCCCGGACCGACCATGGTCCAAGATTTCCATGGATTTTACTGTGGAGCTGCCCCCTGCTAAAGGATACACAACCATCTTTGTGGTGGTCGACAGGCTGACCAAGAAGGCCCACTTCCTCCCTATGAAGGGAGACATCAGAAGTCTTTATTAAAGAGATTATCCGGCTGCACGGTGTTCAGATGAACATAGTGTCTGACCGGGGGGTGCAGTTCACCTCTCGGTTTTGGAGAGCTCTCTGTGCTACCCTGGAGATCAACCTATCATTTTCCACTGCTAATCACCCCCAAACCAATGGTCAGACCAAAAGGACAAACCAGACCCTGGAACAATATCTCCGCTGTTTTTCCGCCTACTCTCAGGACGACTGGTGCACGTTGCTCCCCCTAGCGGAGTTTGCATATAACAACTCGGTGCACTCCGCCACCAAGCAATCCCCCTTCTGGGCCAACTATGGGTTCCACCCCACCGTTTTCCCAAATCTGGCAATGGAGATTACAGTACCAGCGTACAGGCATCTGCGCAATCTGTTCAGGCTAATTGGAAGCTCCTGCAAGATACACTGTCCCGGTCACAAGAAGCCACCAAAGCGGCTTTCGATAAGAAGAAACGGGGTGAGCTCAACCTCCTACCCGGTGATAAGGTCTGGCTCTCAACCAAGAACCTGAGGCTTGCTTGCTCATCTAAAAAGCTGGGTCCTGGTTTTATTGGTCCCTTCCCAGTGTGCAGGAGAATCAACCAGGTCTCTTTTGAGTTGGAACTCCCCCCATCCTTGCGGATACATCCAGTATTCCATGTGTCCTTGCTGAAGCCGGTGGCCCCAGATCCATTTCCTGACAGAGCTACAGCTCCCCCGGCTCCCGTCCTGATTGATGGAGCAGAGGAGTTTGAGGTTGAGTCAATACTCGACTGCAGGAAGTGGGGTGGCAGGACCCAGTACCTTGTAAATTGGAAGGGCTACGGCCCAGAGGAAAGCTCCTGGGAACCTGAAGCCAATCTCTATGCGGATGACTGTGTTCAAATCTTCAAAGACAACAATCCGGTTAAGCTGGCCAAGCTGGGCATCCGGAGGCTGCCCCTTGGGGGGGGGGGGGGGCAATGCTAGGAGAAGACTTTCCTGAGAACTTGTTTTCACTTGATTGTTGTTTCCTCTAACTCCTGGAGGAGGTGGCTCCTGGCAGCCCTATTTAAACAATGTACTTCCTGTAGCAAGTGCTGTCTATTCTACAGCGTCTGAGTACCTGTGAGCCCCAGCTCTGCTTCCTGATACCTGTTCCTGTATTGTTTCCTGTCTCTGTGATCCGACCCGGCTTGTCCCGACCTGCTATCTGTCTGCCTGCACCGACCCCGGCTTTCCATGACCATCCGCTTGCCTGACCCCTTGTACTGTGCCGCCAGCCCGTTTACCAACTCTGCTTGGACTTTGACCATTCTCTGCCTGACCCTCTTGTACCTTGCCTGCCTGCCAGTTGCCGACCCAGCCTGTACGACCATCCAAATACGCTGTATTTTTATATTTATTATGTTATGTTATTCCTACTTTGTGTCCCCGCCCCCCGTTTGTTCACAGCCAATAGGTAGTTCAGTGTGTGTGTATATATATCACACTGCTCCATTACTCCTGCAGCCTTCTTGTTTTCTCCCTTTGCCTGAAGAAGTGGCGCAGGCGCATTGTGTCATCTGCACCTGCCTGCCAATGAAACGTGTCGCAGTTCTATGACGCCACCAGCCTTGGACGATCCCTGTTTGCTCCTCAAGCCTCGTCTTCATCCCGCGACCGGCCATCTCTTCCATTCTCAGTGGTGATTACGAGTGTCTGGAGCCACCAACAGTCCTCTTGTGATCCTTCAGCTGGATCCAGTGGCGTAGCGTGGGTTGTCAGCGCCCGGGGCAAGGCAAGTAATTTGCGCCCCCAAACCCAGTCCCTTCGACTAATACAGTATAAAACCCCTTACCCCCTAAGCACATGTATTTTATGATATGTAGTTCTACAGTAGTTGAAGACATACAGGGAGATACAAAGTTTGCTTTGTTTCTACATTCTGGATATGCAGTTCTAGAAGAACCCAATGCCTAATAAAAAGCATACATTGCCTAGCCTGGATGTGCTGGGATATGTAGTTCTACAGTACCAAAAAAGGTATAGGCAGCCTATACATTTTCTGGTGCTGTAGAACTACATTTCCATGCACACCCAGGCTAGACAAATTATGTGACTAAATAACCCAGCATGATCAGACTAGGAAATCATCCAGGATCTAAAAAACGACATATCCCAGAAGAACAGCCTATACAAGCCATGAATTTATTTTAATAGTCAGCCTATAATAGGCTTTAGAACCTTGACATTTGATTGATCTAATGAGACCTACATCTTTTTGTCTGATCATGCTGGGTTATTTAGTCACATGATTTGCCTAGCCCTGTGATATTTAGCTCTACAGCACCAGGAAAGGCATAGGCTGACTAGTAAGATAAACCCTTGGCTTGTAAAATTGTTCTTCTAGAATATGTAGTTCTTTTAGAAACCTGAGAGGTTTGATTCCCCAGAGACCTCAGTTTCCTAGTCTGATCCTGCTGGGCTCTGTAGTCCCTCAGTGTGTGGCCTGGGCCATGCCTGTCTCTGTACAATGACTGGTTGCCTGGCTGAAATCTGCACTTATCATGCAATAATCAGTCAATGGGCAGTGAGGACCTGGTTGTCACCATCCTCAGGGAGGGACCGTCCCCTGCCATTTCTTTGCTAACTTTGAAGCGACCTCTTGCTGTGACAGTTCTTCGGGGCTCCTCCCAGGATGCAGGCTTTTACCTGGGGACAGGTGCAGATAGGAGGAAATCCTATCCAGATCATTTTCCAGAAGCTGCTTCCTCCTGACATGTCCATGCCGGGCACAGTGCCCCAACTCTGGGTGATCATAGGGCCCCACTCCTGGACTGGCAAAGGGCAGCCTATGCCCTGCAGACAAGGACACCAATTCCCCCTTTGCTGAGGAGTGGATCCCTGATGAGCAGGTGGCCACCTTATCCTTGGACTCCTCTGGGGCAGCAGAGATCACTAATCTAAGAGAGAACATCATTGGAGAACTGCCACCACCACCACCCTACAATCTGCAGCCAAGAGAAAAGGCCTCCTGTGCCCAGTCCTCCATGCCAGACACCTGCAGGGGCCATATGGACAAGCTGAGCCTCTTTTGCTGCCAGGAACACATGGTGATCTGCCAGTCACACCATGATCACACCAAACCAGTGGAGTAGAGGGCAGCACAGCTCAGAGTGAGTGCAGTCTGCAGATGTCTGTGCATTACATAGCAAGGCTACCCTGGTCTTTAAAGGGGTAAAGTAAAGCATAACAATGTGAGGATGTATCCCCGCGCTACTATGGTCGCACACTGGAGAAAGGACTAGGTTGCTGCTGTGCCTAATATCTGACAATATATATGGTTATCTAAGGATGAGGATGGTACTGCGCAGCCTATACCAGTGTGTAAGTAAAAGAACCTTGCCCCTAGTGGTTCTAGGATGTATTGCCACACTATTTCACTGAACAAAGATAAAAATTCTTTAAAATGATACAGCGGCGTCAGGGCACCTCTCACTTAGTATCCAGCACTCTAAGTAACAGCCACTCTAAGTAACAGCCTAAGTGGCTGTTACTTAGAGTGCTGGATACTAAGTGAGAGGTGCCCTGACGCCGCTGTATCATTTTAAAGAATTTTTATCTTTGTTCCTGGAAATACGTTTTTTTGGATAAAATAAACATATTTTTGATATACTACACTATGGAATCCGTTTGTCTCTTCCTGCATGCCTGATTTTTGGAGTAAGGATCGGAATCAAGGAGTCCAACGACCGGTGGGTCGTACGGTGTGACCACACGGGAGGATCGAGAGTGAGAGAAAAAAACGCACCCCATATTGGAAGAACATCTCCCGCTAAAGATACCTTGATGCGCACAGGTCCTTACCTGCTCAGGTGAGAGTTCTGAGAGCACAGATCCAGTTGAAGCACCTTAGAAATGGAATCCTTTTTGGGGTGATTAACCACCCCCCTGCACAAAGAGGCTTCCCACACCATTGTTTGGAGCACGAATCGTTTTATGAACTTTGGAGCACAAGTCACTCATTTGTCACTTTTACCACTTTATTATAAAGGACTAAAGGACTAAAGGACTTTTATTTTTATTCACTATCTTGCTACAATTTATTTATCTTATCACAATATCACAGACATTCAGATTTTATTGAATTTTGCATTTACTACTTTTTATCTCGGTATTATTATTATATATATTATATCCTTGTTTTATTATCATGAGTATGTATACACCTGTCTAGTATCGCCCAGGCAAAATCAGCAAGGTGCATTGTACACTTCGTTTTTTACCTA
>BLSH010473373.1:815193-826561 GCA_018402905.1 Glandirana rugosa | reverse complement strand
GACAGACGCGGCGCAAACAAATGGCGCGTTTGTTTTTAAATTTCAGCAACATGGGGTGCAAAGTGGGCGGGGCTTGCATTAAATTGAATGTTTAATATCTCGGAAACGAAAGTGGCGCAAACGTTTATTTTTGCGGCGCAAACCAGCGCAAACGCGGCGCAAACAAATGGCGCGTTTGTTTTTAAATTTCAGCAACATGGGGTGCAAAGTGGGCGGGGCTTGCATTAAATTGAATGTTTAATATCTCAGAAACCGAACCGGCGCAAACGCTCATTTTTGCGGCGCAAATCAGCGCAAACGCGGCGCTAACGAATGGTATATTTTTATTCAGGTTTTACAAACATGGGGTGCCAACTTCACACAGCTCATTTGATCACCTCTGTGTCTCCTCTGATCACCACTATAAACAAAGAGCCACAATTTTGAAAAATAATATTTTTTACTTTTTGCTACAATACATTTTCATAAAAACAAAAAATGTATTCACCAGATTTGGCCAATATGTATTCTACATTATTTGTGGTTAAAAAAAAAAAAAAACCCCACACACAAATCACAATTGGCGTATATTGATTGGTTTGCGCAAAAGTTGCCGCATTTACAAAACCATGAGAATTAATTTTTTATCAGGACTGACATTGCGGCGGACATGGACATTTGACACTTTTTTTGGGACCATTGACATTTATACAGTGATCAGATTTTTAAATATCCGATTACTATATAAATGTCACTGGCAGGGAAGGGGTTAACCTGCAGGGGGCAATCTAAGGGTTAACTGTGTTCCCTAGGCGTGTTCTAACTGTGTGGGGGCTGGGCTGCCAGGGGCATGAGATATCTAACTAATCCCAAGTACAAGGATCAGTAGATCCCCGTCATGCCGCCTGACATAGCGGGGAACAGCTGTGTTTATATCTGCGGCTTCCTGCTTTTCTGCTGTATTAGACAATCGCGGGTCGCAATAGAGTCTGCCCGACCCGCAGCCCCGCTCACGAGCATGCTGGCCACGCATATCACAGTTTATAAACGGCAATTTGTGGTGCGCTGCCACTCTGCAGCAGTAAATGTATGCGAGCCGGTCTTTAACCGGATACATATGCATACACACTAAAGTACAAGTGTCCAAAACTAAAACAAGTTTTAGCCTTTACTTTGCCCTTAGGGTGGTTTCACACTGCTGTGTCAGTGTGCAGGCTCCGCTTTGCTCAGCAGGGATCAATCCATTGATCCCCACTGAGCAGGTGGATGACAGATCCGTCTCCTACCCAGATCTGTCAGAGCCCTGCTCTCCTCTATGGGATATCGGATGAAAACAGACAGACAGTCTGTCCATTTTCATCCGATCCCCAGACAGATGGGAAAAATAGGGTTTTACAGTGCAGGTTTGGATCGGGGAGTGGTGGGTGTCAACGGACATGTCACCACTGACATCTGCTGCTCCATAGAGGTGCATGGAGGCTCCCGTTCAGGTCCACCTGAAAAACTGACAGGAGGACCTGAACAGAATGGCTGTGTGAAAGGGGCCTTAGAACACCTGTCAGTTTTTATTGCTACCTGTGCCCCTGTTGAGGATACAACCCTTCCTATTTGTCCTGTTTACCATTATAATTGAAAGTGAAAGTAAAAGAGAGAAAATCCCAAGTTTGGGTTCTCCCCAGAAAAATAATAGAGGGGAAATGTTCAAATGGGGACACTGGGGGTCCCCAAGGAATTCACTTGATTTTCAAGGATCTCCTCCAACTTCCTGTTTCGTTATGAGACCGGAAGGGGGAAAAACAAGAAAAAAAAAAAAAAAAAAAAAAAAACGAACCCTCTTAATCTATCCAAAATAAAAGTTTTTTCCTATAGTTCTACTTTAAGGCTGGGTACACACTGTGGCCCACGGGGCACAGCAGGGGGTCTGGTGCGCCCCTGTTCAGTTTCAGGTCAAAATTTTTGTCTGAATTCAGACCTGAAAAAGCCAGAGATTCACAGGACCTTTCCGCTGTGCGCTCTGCGGCCGCCCCAGAGATGTGTGAACTGGCTCCATTGAGAGCCAGTCAGTCTCCGGTCATGTGAATTGGATGTGGGGAAATCGGCATACAATTTGCAATAGTGTGAATGTCTGTCTCTTGTGATGAAACACCTGTGACAAGTTTTCAGGGCTTGACAAAAATTCAGGTGTGATTGTGGGTTTTGTGGACATTTAACTGTCCCCAGAAGCTGGGTATGCACACTCCCAGCAATAGATGTTTTCACCTTTAGGTTTAACTCTGTTAAGGTGGCTGAACCGCGGCCTACTAAGACAGACTGAGTAATTCAGAAACCCTGCAGGACTTCAGTGAGTAGCCTGAAAGACCTGTCCTGCACCAAGCAGGGCCTGTTCCTGATCTCAACATCCCACTTGGATGATCGATCTGGGAGAACCGTGGTGAGAGGCAGTGGAGGCCAATCCTAGGAGCCATTACATAATCCTCTCCATCCTTATCCTCAGCGGTGGATACATCTGCATCCTGTGGTGAGCAGTGAAAATCCATCTTGACACTGTGTACATATAGCCAAATTCTTCCCATTCACTAGTAGTCAAGGCCTAGTTCTCAACTTTTAAAATAGAAGCGAAGTACAAGCATTTATACACTATATTGGATTGCTGCTATTTGTAGTCCTACAGCTTAAAGGCAGAGGTCACTGAAGCTTTCCTTGTTCTGCTGCATAAGCGTTTTGTGCAATTACAGTACACTTCCTTGGAATTTACTTTGCCACAATACCAACAAAGGCTGATGCAACAGAGGGTTGCCATGCCAGGGTCTAGATGAAAGGGGTGGCCCGGGATTCTGAATCTGGCAAGATGAGGGGCTCCAGAAAATTTGCTTACTCTTTTCTTAAAGTCCACTTTGGGATCTGGAGCCCAGGGATTTCTTAGAGATCTGGGTGGGATGAAATCCCCAGTCCCGTGTCCGGGTTTTCTGACCTACCAGGAGAATGATTGCCCAGCTGGTTGGAGGCCTGTTAAGAGCAGTCAGGACCAGGCTTCTGTGTCACACACTGGGAGACAGGCGGTCTCCAGGGGTCGAAGACTGCAGGAGGCAATCTGGGCATCAACATCTGCGAGGAGGCAGGTGTGACCCACGGTCACGCTGCAGTGGATCACTTAATAGCCAGGAGGGCTACTGATCCTTCTAGCCAGGAGGGCTACTGATCCTTCTAGCCAGGAGGGCTACTGATCCTTCTAGCCAGGAGGCGGAGTTTGTTTTCTGCATGTTGATGGTGAAAACCCACTGCGAGAGAAACCCTTTTGATCTTTGTGTTGAACTTTATTTTTAACATGGGCTACCAAGCCCTCAGAGACCCTGGCTGCCGCAACCTCACTAAAAGTGCACCTACCACAAGAGCTAAAGACTCCCATGCCACAGTATATACCATTTATTCTACAAAAGCTAGCTTACATCTGAACTGTCAAGGAACATTGAACTACAATTACTCTTCATTCTCTCTCCCCCCCCCCCCACTTCGTGAGCATATACTACTTTGCCAGAGTGTGTTTTAAATCTGCATTTGCCAAAGAACTCTTAGAGCAGGGTGAATATAGCTGCATATATAGTTCTGGTTTTATACCCGTTTATCTGTTTGCTGGTGTCAGGTGGGTGAGCAGTAGAGAGTGGTCTGACTTAAGGAGTCATTCCCCTGCTCTCCTGTGCCCCATGCATGCACAGTATACACACACACACACACGTTGAATTTATAGAGTCCTAAGTAATATACTTTGTTATTCACTTGTGTTGAATTTTTGTTCAGGTTTGAGAGTTACTGATATACCCTGTTGAATCCAAATTCTTTCAAATCTAATCTATATACTTAAGTAAACATTTCCTCAATAATGTGTAGTCCATCACTTTGTCTTAACCACTTCAGCCCCGGAAGGATTTCCCACTTTAGGACCAGAGCAATTTTTGCGATTCGGCACTGCGTCGCTCTAACTGACAATTGCGCGGTGGTGCAACATTGTACCCAAACAAAATTTGCATCTTTTTTCCCCACAAATAGAGCTTTCTTTTGGTGGCATTTGATCACCTCTGCGTCATTTCTGATCACTGCTATAAACAAAATAGCGACAATTTTGCAAAAAAACCCAAACGTCTTACTTTTTGCTAAAATACAAATCCAAAAAGAAAAAATATATTAAAAAAAACATATTTTCCATCATTTTGGCCGATTTATATTCTTCCTCATATTTTTGGTAATAAAAAAAAAAAAAAAAAAAAATTTGCAATCTGCGTTTGATTGGTTTGCGCAAAAGTTGCCACGTTTACAGATAATTAATTTCTGGGGTTTTTATTTATTTTTTTTACTAGTAATGGCGGCGATCTGCGATTTTTAGTGGTACCGCGATATTGCAGCGGACATGTCGGACCATTTTGACACTTTTTTGGGACCATTGGCATTTATACAGTGATCAGTGCTATAAAAATGCACCGATTACTGTGTACATACCATTGACAGTGAAGGGGTTAGCCTGGAGGGGGCGCTCTAAGGGTTAACTGTGTTCCCTGGGTGTGTTCTAACTGGCCTGGCTGGGGGAAGGAAGTGATCATGGCTACCATATACAGGAAGCCTGTAATCACAGCTCTTCCCCCTCTGTCAGAATGGAGATCCGTGTTTACTTACACGGACCTCCGTTCTTTCATTGCGGCGGGGGCATCGCGGGTAGCCGGCAGTGATAGAGTCCGCCCTACCCGCTCCCTGCCCCCCCCCCCCCCCGAACACAGTGAGCGTGCCTCCGCGCTCAGTGAGAGATATCGCAGCCGCAGTCATATGACGGCAGTTTGCGATATCTAGCCACACTGTTGCCGTCAGACTGCGGTCGGCGGTCAGCAAGTGGTTAAATTGGAACTAACATGAGTGAACTCAGTGTGTCAGAGGTGGCGAGGACTCCCAGAGTTGGGGAAACCGGGGGGTTGACTTATTCTGCGAGCCTCAAGAGGGCAGCACTACATAAAAGGATTTTAAAAAAATACACACAAAAAAGAATTCTTACCCGATATCCAACAGGCGCATATACTGTATAGTTACAGTTCATGTTAGGTGGATATTGACCGGTCTTGTACCCTGGAGAAGTGATTGTCCTTACAGCACCAGAGTAAAATCCACCACAAGGGACTGCAAGAGGAAAATGTTCACGTTAAGCTTATAGCTGCTCAAAAGACCCAAAGAGACAGATCAATAAAAACACCAATGAGGATTGGTAATAAAATAATTTTGGCTGAAATGTATTGCTTTCAATTCAAGATCTAGATGAAAGGGGTGGAGCTTTTATTCCCTCACTAACTTTGCAGTCACTGGGAGAGATTCTTTCCATTGGGGACACAAACCACAATAGAGTTCTAACCCACAAACTCCATTCAATCCTAGAAGTCCTGCCTGAATTTAGGATTTAATCAATAGTCTGAGAGCTCCAAGTACAGAGCTCCAGTACATGCCAAAAAGCCAAGCCCTCAACCCCAGCACTGTCTCCAGATATATTTTGGCAATACAACTGGTACAAGGACTTAATCCTTATAATCAGTTTCCTACAACCCCCAGACCCCCCCCCCCCCCTTGCCAACCCCTTTCCATTCCCAAACACTTTTCTATAGACCAGTGGTTCTCAACTCCTGTCCTCCAGACCCACTAACAGACCAGGAGTGCAGGATAACTGAAATACATCACAGGTGATATCATTTGCTGCTCAGTGCTTGCAGTATTCTAGTCTGCATCTCCCCAAGGTAATACTTAAAATCTGGCCTGTTGGTGGGTCCTGAGGACCGGAGTTGAGAGCCACTGCTATAGACCAATACCTTCAGTACCTTCCTTTTGAGAAAATGTAAGTCCTTGCTGTCCTTGCTAATACCCCAGGTATTAAAACTTGCATATGGGAATTGGAGGAACTGTATTTGCACATTATATTAGATATAAAACTGTAGTAATTTTTTTCCATAATTCATCCACAAATCCTCCAGCTGAAGATATGTTAACTTTCGAAACGTGTTGAGCTGTATTGTGGCATGATCTTTCATATAATGTATCAGTGTAAACCACCTTGTTAACCCATTTGTCATGGCATCTATATGAAATATTTTTTTTTATTATTTATTATTATTATTATTATTATATAAAAACACATATTAAAAATGAGTTGAGTTGATGGTGCCACTCTATATACAGTATATGCCCCAAAAAGTTTTGCTACAATGAATATGTGACTTGGGCAGGATATGTGGGATGTGGGCATAGGCTGACCCTGGACGATTATCAAAACAATTACACTTTCAAACCCTATCCAATCCTAGAAGTCCTGCCTGGATTTAATCAATGCTCTGAGCTCCGTGTATAGACTTCCTATATAGATCAAAAAGCCAAGCCCTTTGCCCCAGCACTGTCCATCTGCATCAGATATCTTTTGGCAATGTAACTGGTACAAGGGCTTACACACACACACACACACGCACGGGAATTGCTATACATAAAAACACAAAATTGGGAGTTCAAGATACCGGAATTATATGAAGCGCTGAATCCTCCGGAGGAAACAGTGCCATTCCTGGTGAATTCAATAAGCATCTGGTTTGTGGAGGAAATGATTGTAGGATACTGAACGGTCCCACAGGCTCTGTCCAACAACAAGGGGTAATTCCTGGTGGGTCCATCATAAATCCTTACGTAGTCAGTGACACACCCATCAGTGTCTTGGATATTGAAATACGTGAATGTGAGGGCAACCTAAAATTAAAAGGGATGTACACATGTGAAAGCTGGACTGGTATGTACAGGCAACGGTTAAAGTCAGTTTTCAAAAAAAAAAAAAAAATCTAAACGTGTAATCTGAAGTACAATGAATGTGTAAATAAAGTGACTCCATGCCAAACACACATACACCACTAAAAGCTGATGGTTTTCACAGAATAAGCACATGTTGACCTTTAGAGGTCGACCGATATATTGGGCCGATTTTTGCCATTTAAATTTATCGGCATCGGCCGATTTTGCTGCAGATTAGGCCAATTAAATTTCCATATTTTTTGCACCATAAGAAATGCACCATACACAATACATAAACCTGTGGGCACCCAGGAGCGCCACTGTGTCACTGACACAGTAAGAAGGCAGAGCAGCCTCAGAAGCCAAAATTGAGTATTGCGGCCGCTCAGGCTGCTCTGTCTTCTATGTGAGTGACAGGCACACGTGTGATGACATCACAGTGCAGCAGGCGCTGGGAAATTTGAATCTCCCTGCATGAATCGCTTTGTGTCAGGCTGTATTTCATTGACACAGGTAAGGCTCTATTTCATGGGCACTGGTATATAGCTGTCTTGAAAGGGCTCTTAAGTGAACCTATATACATACACTCAGAGGCGTAACTAGAACCTTCAGGGCCCCGGTGCAAGAAACTATGAAGGGCCCCCTGACCCCTGGTCAGGGCCCTTCCCTCTGGTACTGGGGCCCTTTACTCCTATCGCGGGTCCCTTTATTACCCCTGCTCTACAGCATCTGGCAGGAGAGAGGAGGGGGGAAGACAGCAGCTCTGTGGGGGGACCAGGGAAGAACACAGGGACCCTGGGAACAGCAGAAGACAAGTAAACTGGATGAAGGAAAATGGAGGAGAGTGGGTCCTCTAAATACCACACCCGCCATCCCTCCTATTCAGGTGTACAAGGGAGGCAGATGGGCCCCCTGGACCATGGGGCCCGGTTGCAATTGCAACCCCTGCAACCCCTATCGTTACACCCCTGCATACACTGAATAAGCACAACTAACTATTCGATTTTTTGAGATGAAGGGAAAAAAAAACCCCACAAAAACATATCGGCTGCCCCGATTTCTAAATATCAGCATGAGAAAAACCCATATCAGTCTACCTCTATTGACCTTTTGTAAAAGGTAAATTTGTTTTGGTGAGACCTCACAGGTGACACAGGATTTAGGGTGGTGGAAAACAGTATAAATTCACATGTAATAAAGTTAAAAGGTCAATTCTACAGAGCTTTTAAAAACTGTATCAACTATTTATGCATTAGTCATTTGCATGAATAGAGTGCATCGGGTTGAGTATTGTGGAAGATTAGCTCTTGGGGATCACTTTTCAGGGGAAAAGAGTCAGCATGGATGTCAGTTTCTTTAAAACCTGGCTGCTTGCCAGGTTTATTATCTCAGGTTTGCAAGTTCAAAAACAAACACAAAACCTCGCCGTCTGGCGCTAAACTAAATAAATTCCTCTCTATACAGTGTGGGGCTGTCCGACACCCAAAAAAAAAAAAAAAAAGCACATTGCAAACCTTGTTCTTAGAGTCCAAATTAGCACACAGGGCTCTCTCAGCTTTCTCCCTCAGATCCAGGATCAAGCTCTCCTCTGTTCTCTTCCTGGTCTTTAAATGCAGGTGGATAGGGGTTTAAGTAGACCAGAAAGACCAGGCTGGAACCAGCTCTGCCAAGGTGGCCGGCAAAACACAGGTCTGACTCTCACTAATCGCCTCAAAATGATCGCCTGCGAGGTGACAAGTATCGCCCATCCATTGTGACGCCTCGCATAACGTCACAGTTTATATTGTGCATAGTTTTATATGCGTTACTGCCCCCGTTATTTTTAACTTTTCATTAAGCTAAAGCACATGCATCTGGTGGAGATGAACCTTGGGGGATTATACAAGAGGTTTCAAGCACTAAAAAAAAAGTTAAATAGGATCTTTCCTACTGAAAATTGGTTTGAGAGTCATTTTGGTTTGTAGGCATAATTGATCTTATGCAACGGCCATGATGTAACACGATTAGTGAAGTGATTTACCTGTTCATAAGGAACTCTGATCAGCCAAACACAGGTCATGTTGGGATATTCAGCAGAAATGGTGGAGGAGAAGGTTCCGTTTCTTTCATTCAACAAGTTACTGCACACATCTGAGATAAGCACATGAAATGCATAATTTTAAAAAAGTTCAATAATCAATGATTGAAAACTACATGCAAGGGGAAAAAGGGCTCATGCACACCGCTTTTTGCAATGCGCTAGTAAAAAAACTGCATATCATGGCAACTAGTGTATACAGGTGGATCATACCTTGGTTTTCTTCTAGGACAAATTGGGCTCTGTTTTGGTGGTAAATGGTAACAGATATCACCTGATTGTTTTTTCTTTTTTTTAAAAAAAAGTGTAGCTGTATTTTACCATAAACTGAAAAGATTAAAAAAAATAAAAAAAAAATAAACACCACACACTAACACAACACCACATGCATATACTTACCTGCTCTGTGCAATTGTTTTGAACAGAGCAGCCCTGATCCTGTTCTGAGGTCCCCCGCCGGCGCTCCAGGCCTCTTCAGGTAGCCCCACAAAAAGCCGCTTTCCCTAAGGGCACCCGTGCAGACTCACTCAGTCCCGCTGCTGCATCCATTGACACAGATGACAGACTTCGACCCCTCCCTCACTCCCAAGTCACTGGATTTGATCGACAGCAGTGGGAGCCAATGGCTCCCGCTGCCATCAATCTGTCCAATAAGGAGAGACAGCGGCAGAGCTGCTGCACCTCACTGGATCGGATTGGATTGGGCTCAGGTAAGAAAGGGGGAAGCTGCAGCACAGAAGGTTTTTCACCTTAATGCATAGAATGCATTAAGGTGAAAATGCTTGAGGCTTTACCACTTGAAAACACCAAAGAACCCAAAATAAATTATCCTGCTCCTGAAGATCGCAGAGACAGCACATATATGTATGTTAGTAATTTGTACCCATAGTAGAAAATGCTATAGAATAGTGCATTTTATCCAACACACACTGATACATAGACCCCTTTCACACTGAGGCGCTTCACAGGCGCTATTTAGCTAAAAATAGCACCTGTAAGGCGCCTCAAAAGTCACTCCCCATCCACCCCAATGTGAAAGCCTGAGTGCTTTGACACTGGGACGGTGCTCTTGCAGGACTTTACAGAAAGTCCTGCAAGCAGCATCTCTGGGGCAGTGCGGTGAGCAGTAATACATCACTCCTTCACCGCCCCTGCCCATTGAAAACAATGGGCAGCGCTTCCGAAGCGGCTGCACACCCGTCTCGGAAGCTCAGAGAGTGGGCACTTTTAACCCTGTTTTAACCCCCTGTGGGGGGTTAAAAGCGCACCGCTCCCGCTGCCGTAGCACTGTTCTAACTGCGGTAAATCCCCGCTGTGACCAACGGGGATTTACCGCCAACGCCCCACTGCCCCCAGTGTGAAAGGGGCCTGACAATACTCACTGGACAATGATACCAATTTAAAAAAAAAAAAAAAAAGCTTTAAAATCCTACCAAAAATATCCTGATCCCAATGTTTAACCCTTACCTTGACCCCAGCACTAACTTACTGTAGATCAAACCTTGATCTAGCTTTTAACCACTGGAGCCATTTAGCACTGTGATACTTTAAAAGGTAATTTGTATACAGCATTGCACGACCATGCAATTACCAGTTATAGAATTTATTTCACACAAATGACTTTTTGGTGGCATTTGATCACCAAGTTTTTTTTTTTTTAATGAAAGACTGAAAATTGGGGGAAGGGAAAATAAATGAATAATAAATTGGTTTGTGTTAAAGTTATGGTGTACAGTGTATATGGTATTTATACTGGAATTTTTTTTTTTTTTGTTAAATTTACACTTTAATGGTTATCAGCGACTTGTAGTGGGACTGATAGTTTGGCAGGCAGGCAATCTGACACCAATACATTGCTCATACTATACACTGTCACTGTACCAATGACACTGGCTGGGATCTTCACAGCTGGAAGTGTAAATGGCTTTTTTTAACACAAAATGCAGCCGGTACAAAACACAACTTCTGACAATATACATGCAAAATATCGGCTTAATCAGAAATAAAGGTTTGATAAATAAAATGGCTATTCCATTTACCCTATCAGTGTGCCTAAGAAGTGTCAGTGCATACAGTCCTGCTCACCATTATTGGCACCCCTTCATGTTTTGCATAACTGAGTGAATGTCTTCAGAAATAAATGGAAATGTACCAAATTTATATCAGCAGGATCAAACCTGGAGGTTAATTTTCTAGGACGACTATATTTAAACCATGTAAAGGTAAATAAAGACTTCTGTAAGTGAGTCAATACGTTTTGTACTTCCCCACGGTTATTACCACTCGTCCTGACATACGTGACTGTGAAGAATCCGTGTGACTATCCCATTTACCTTATCGGTAAAATAAATAGTTTGGAAATAAAGACTAATTCGGCTATAAAACGTACATATAACAGTCTTCAACACAAAACATGGCCGACGTAAAACACAATTTTTTTCGGTAAATGTGAAGGTCGACACTTCTAGGGTCGGTCACAGTAACCATGTCACTGTCACATATCATACTCGTTACATA
>BLSH010473373.1:762846-782349 GCA_018402905.1 Glandirana rugosa | reverse complement strand
TGTTCAAAAATTATCTCCTAGTTCAAAGGGGAGAGTTTCCAGGTGTTGCGTAGAGGGACAGATTCTTGTTCCAAACCCATTGCCTACTCCTATAGGGCCAGCTGTTGATGTAAGTGACACATTATTGTTCAAAAATCATCTCCTAGTTCAAAGGGGAGAGTTTCCAGGTGTTGCTTAGAGGGACAGATTCTTGTTCCAAACCCATTGCCTACTCCTATAGGGCCAGCTGTTGATGTAAGTGACACATTATTGTTCAAAAATCATCTCCTAGTTGTAAAGGGAGAGCTTCCAGCTGTTGGTGTGAGCAGTGCATTTCTTACACCAAAATAAAAAGTCCAGCTACGTTAGTGGTTTTAAAAAAAAAGGTATTAATTGGTATTAATAAATACTTACATAGGGCTACATAATACATTTGCGGGCCCAATGAGGAGAGCAAATAAGGGACGTGGTCATGGTGCTGCTGCTGATGCTGGTGTTGCTGGTGTGGGTGGTGTTGGTGAACCTCCTGTTGGAAGGAGAGGACGTGGTCGAGGTGCGCCAGCTATACACACAAGGGAAACACCTTCAGCCGTTTTTGTGCATAAAAGTTCGGGTCCCCATTGATTTCAATGGGGTTCGTTGTCCGTGCGATCGTTCGGGTTCCGTCCGGACCCGGACCCGGACTTTGTCCCGAAGTTCGGACGGACCAGCAGAACCCGAACTTCCAGAGGTTCGCTCAACTCTACTTACTGCATCTATGGAAGGCAGCGCTTCACTTAAGCGACAGGCATCATGTTGGTTTACGTTTTCTCCCTCCTCGGCCACCAATTGGAATGCTTCTTTTGGCCAATAGGGAAACAGGTCCCAGGCCCGCTTTCTGATTGGCCAGAAGGAGGATCAGTGTTTTTATAGTAAAATATTAATTCGCTATTTTAGCACCTGGGTGGGCTCGTAGCACAATGCTCTACGCCCTCAGCCCACTTTATTTGAGCCTCGGGCTCTAAATCAGGTGCAAAAAAAAAATGCATCTGGTGTCCTGCATGGGGGCTGGATGCATGAATGAGGGGGGCGGTGCCTGGTTGCCCCTACTGGATGGGCTGTCCCTGTACCATTGTAAAAACATTTGCATTCGTAAACTGCTACAAACTGTTCTAGTGATCTACCCTTTAATCAGACAGATCCAACCACATGCAGAGTAAACAAACTCATTTTGTGCAAGGGAGCCTTAGCCATATCACGTGTCAAATGACAGCTGGGCGGGACATTCATCGTTCCAGGTGGGTATCACGACATCCTTCCGGAATGCACCTCTGAGGCAATCTGCCACCGACTGTCTATTGATCAGCCATCGGTTATGTTCGGCAAACTAAAACCCCCAGGGGTGATTAAATACCACTGGAATAAAGCTCTGTGTTAATCATATGTACAGTGTTGCATGACTGCACAATTTTCATTCGAAGTGCAACAGCGCTAAAAGCTGAAAATTGGCCTGGGTAGGAAGGGAGTGCCCTGTATTGAAGTGGTTAATGCCGATAGGCTTCATGACCAGGCATAGTGGACACATCTCTCCAATGGCTGAAACAGGGGAGAAGGCTCACCTTCAAGGGCGGCACGAGATAGGAACTTGGGCACCCCCAAAATTCACATGGCAGTTCTTGTATGTGTCTTTTTAATTTCAAATTTTTATGCCAGGAAGCTGGGAATTATAGTGAGGAGCAGGTACCCTGTCCCCATTTCAGGGAGACCGGGCCGTGGCAAAGTAAGTCACATATCTAGCCCCCTCATCCCCCGCCGGGCCAGTAGGAGAGCACAGCGGTCCTCACGCTTGCGCAGTAGGGACCTGGCCGTGAAGCCGCAATGCTTCACGTCCCTGTTCCCTTACCGGCAATGGCGGCAGCAGCACTCAACAGTTGATGGAAGCATCCGCTGCGGTGCCAACATCGCTGGACTCCAGGACAGGTAAGTGTCCTATTAAAAGCTGCTTGCTTTTAATTTGAGGGTGGGTGGAACTCAGCTTTAACATTGTAGAGAGTGACATCACCATGTTCTAATACACTTGCTGATTTGCATTTCTGCGGTCCCAATGGTCCCAAAAAAGTGTCAAAATGGTCCGACATGTCCGCTGCAATATCGCAGTACCGCTAAAAACCGCAGATCACCGCCATTACTAGTAATAAATAAAAAAAAACCCCAGATATGCATCATCATCCGGCAACTTTGGCGCAAACCAATCAAATGTCGATTGCGATTTTAACCAAAATGGAATTTTTCTTCATCGGTTTTGGCCAATTCATATTCTGTTACACTTACTGGTAACGGTGTTTTTGGGAATTCTTTCAGGACGGCACAGCTGAGAGATGACTGGTCTCACCTGGACAGGAAACACAATCAAGAACAGAGTTTAAAAGGCTCCACCCTCCCTCTGCCCCTCAGTTGAGACAAAGTATTAGCCCACACCGGTGCAAGAGTGTATCCTACCGTGCCAACAAACACAACACATAAACGGGTGGGAAGTAGGCCTGCCGTCCTGGAAGGATTCCCAGAAACACCGTTACCGGTAAGTGTAACTGGAATTTTCTCAAGTCATTCTTCCAGGACGGCACAGCTGAGATGAGCAAGGAGCTCAGGCCTACCTTTAGGGTGGGACCACTGCCTGCAGGACTTTTTTACCGAACGCCAGGTCCTGAGGTGAAAACAACTCAACCCTGTAGTGCCTCAGGAATGTGTTCTGGCTTGTCCACGTGGTCGCTTTATAGATCTGGTCAATCAAAGGGCCCACCTTTTCAGCCCAGGAGGTTGCCAGAGACCTAGTGGCATGAGCTTTCAATCGAGCAGGGGCTGGTTTACCAGCCTGCTCATAAGTTACTAAAATTGCCTGCCTTACCCATCTTGCCACGGTCAACCTAGATGCTTGGAGACCCTTCTTCTGACCCCAGAAATTAACAAATGGTTAGACCTTCTAAACCTTTTGACGCGGTCTAAGTAAACCAATAGACAACGTCTAAAGTATGGAAGCTTGCCTCTCTCTCATTCTGAGGGGCTGTGCAAAATGAGGGGAGAACAGTCTCCTGGCTCCTATGGAACTGTGAAGCCACCTTTGGGAGGTATAGGGGGTCCTGCCTAAGTACAACCCTGTCCTCCAAAATCAACAAAAAAGGCTCTTTAAATTGTCAGAGCCTGTAAGTCCCCTATCCTTCTGGCTGATGTAATTGCCAAAAGGAAAGCCATTTTGAAAGAAAGAAACTTGGTCATCTGAACTACCGGCTCAAACGGCTCCCTGGTCAGGGCATCCAGAACCAAGGATAAATCCCACAATGGAAAACTTTATGAGTGGGTCCACAGCTAGCCTCCTATCTAAAAATACTGATAGGGCCACCACCTGTACCCTGAGGGTCTCTATGCTAGACCCAAATCCACCCCATCCTGGAGAAAATCCAGAACGGATGGTGGTCGCCCAGCCTGGGACTTTTCTTGCCGAACACCAGAGAGAGAAGACCCCCCAGATCTTGGCGTAAATGTGCCTGGTGACCGGCTTCCTGCTCAGCAGAAGGGTATCAATTACCCTCTCTGAGCAACCTTTTCCTCTAAGGAGCTCCCTCTCACGCACCAGGCCATCAAGGCCAGGAACCCTGGATCAGGATGAAACACCGGGCCCTGGCGGAGATCCTGCCGGAGAGGTAGATGAAACGACAGGGCGACTGACCACCTCTTCAGCATGGGAAACCACGCCCTCCTTGGCCACCAAGGAGTGATAAGAATGAGACAGATCCCTGTCTGGCTTAGTTTCTGCAGTACTCTGGGGATGAGAGCAAGAGGAGGGAAAGCATACGCCAGTCCGAAGTTCCATCTGTGAGCTAGAGCATCTACCCCTCCTGACTAACTCTTTGGTGAGAGAAAATAATTTTGGAACCTTCCTGTTCTCCCTGGGAGGCAAAGAGGTCCACTTCTGGTGCACCGAACTGCTGCTTTATTAGAGTAAAGACTTCCTCGCATAATTCCCATTCTCCTTGGTGAACGGGTCGTCTGCTCAGAAAGCCCGCTTACACATTGAGATCCCCCCTTATGTGGACCCCGGAGATTAAGGGAATCCTCTTCTCTACCCACTCTAGGATCTCCTGTGCCAACCTGGCTAGCCTTCGGGACTTGGTTCCTCCTTGGTGGTTCAGGTAGGCTACTGCAACGCCGCTGTCAGAACACCTGAACCTCCCGGTCCTGAATCCGATCCCTGAATACTTTCAGTGCTTCTCCGACTGCCAGGAGCTCCCTGAAGTTAGACGAGGCCCTGCTCCGAGCCTGGTCCCAGGATCCCTGGGCTCGAAGGTCTTCCAGGTGGGCCCCCCACCCCCAAGCACTCGCGTCGGTTGTAACACTAGAGGCTTTTGTTGGGTCCAAGATTTATAAATCAGTCCGAATTTTCCCGAGGGCTTTACTACCGCGAAAATATGGGAGTAAAACCCCCGCCCCTGCTGGCCCACTGGAACTGGTGCGACAACCTCCTGAGTCGCCAATTCCCGGACGCTTTGCAGGAGCCCCTCCACTTTCTGCGGATCTCTGGACAAAATGTGTCAGGACAAAAATTTGGAGGAGGGGTGGACAGAAACTCCAACCTGTACCCCTCTTCTAGTACGTGGAGAATGTACGGGCTCTGGGTGATTTTCCTCCACAGAAACCACCTGAGCCTTCCACCAACCCGTGGGTTGGCGGGCCTCGAAAAAATGTTCTATCCTTGCCCTTTTTTTGGTTTCACAGGAAATTTCTTTCCTTTCTCGGTTGACCGGGACAACACCTGCTCTAAGCCTGCCCCGAAGATCAGGGAGCCCTCGAAGGGTAGCCCACAAAGACGAGATTTGGACGTAAAATCTCCATCCCAAGTTTTTACCCAAAGTGCTCTCCTGGAAGAGTTTAGGAGGGCTGCTCACTTGGCCGTTGCCCTTATGGTTTCCACAGCTGAGTCAGCCAGGAAAGCTACCGCTTTCCCGGTCACTGCCAGGGACTCTGAAACCCCCTTGGGACTCATTCCCCTGGATACCTGATCCACTAGCCTGTTCACCCAGGTGTCTGTTCCAGGCCACACAGGCTGAGGCCAATGCACGGCCCATAGCTGCTGCATTAGCTTCCCAAGCCCTACGTAGCAAGGTTTCTGACTTCCTGTCCATCTGATCAGGGATATTGCCCGCATCCTCGAAGGACAGATCAGAACACTTGGATACCTGTGCCAAGGAGGCATCTAGCTTGGGGATTTTGAGGAACTTTTCCTCATCCGCCTCGCTAAAGGGGCAACCTGCGATTCCAGGTTTTCAGCTTCAGGATTTTCCTCTCCAGTTCCTTCTATTCCCTCAGAATTCTATCCCTGAGAGACTGGTTAACTGGGAGAGATTTTGACTAAGGTTTAGACAACCCCCTGTACACTGTCTTGGGCTGAAACCTTTGGTGCTGGCTGTTGGATCCCCTCGGACAAATAGATCGCCCTCAGGAGGCCTTCCATATCTTCTGCAGAGAACAGGTGTCTGCCAGGCCTAGATCCCTCCCTATCCTGGCTATCCTAATCTGGATTTCCCCCCTCCTCTGGGGAGCTTAGTCCCGAAGGGTCAGCTTCTTCCTCCCCTGAGACAGGCTCGGTTGGGGTCCTAGCGGATGCCCCTGTACTACACCAGGAGGACCGCCCCTGAGATAGGGGATCTTCCCTAGAGAAGGACTCAGCATGACCACTGGACCTAGTAGTAGTTTTAAAATTCTGGAGGGTAGCCAGCATCTCAGACCGTAAGGCCAGACAATCTTTCATGACCTGAGCGGTCTCCTTGCCTGTCAGTTTATGGATACACTTAAAGCAAAATGGCTTTGTGTGACCCTGAGGCAGTTTATCGTTGCACTAAACGCAACGTTTAGAGCGGGACGGGGTCTTTATAGATCTGGTGGCCGACCCCTGGGCTAGGCGTACTGTTCCTAGGGAAAAACAAAAACACATCCAGACCCGGAAAGATTAACAGGCAACGGGACGTTCCTGACAAGCCCCCTCTCAAGAACGCCCCTCCTGTTCCCAAATTGCCATCAGTGGGGGTGGGGGTAAGGAATAGGGCTGCTCCCCTAACCTTCCCCCTACTACAATCAGGTAGACTCACCCCTCGTGGCCTCCTCCATTCGCTGAGGGCTCTTCAGGCCTGCTTGCCTTCTCCATTTGGCCGCCGCACCCTCCAGGAGCCGTTCTGGCCACTCAGAAGGGAAAGCCTGGACCCCCTCTCCCACCGTCTTCACGTGTGTCACACGCCGCTGGCCGCCGTCATATTGCTGGAGTCCCGGATATGGCCTCTAGCGGCGGAAGGGACGTCAGCCGCGCGCGCGCCTCCTCGGCACCGGGCATCCTGTTCCGCCCCTTGGAGAGCTCACCGCTCCCGATTCGTGCCGCACCGCCGGGCAGACACACAGGAGCCCTGGATCTGCTGAGCGGCCCGAATGCCGACAAGCTCCACCGCTAGCCTCCTACAGCAAGATTGCAGCCGGAGCTGCCTAATCCAGCCCTACAGACGGCCTCCCCATCCCCTCAACACTTTCAGGTAGGGGAAGAGTGAGAATATGGTCCCCAGGGTTCTAGGAAAGCACCACTGCGCCCAGAATCCCCCAGCTTAGGGGAGGGGGCCCCTGCCGCCCCTTCTGGTGGCCCCCCCAAGACTTATGGAAATCCCTCTGGGACTGGAGCGAGCTTGCCCCCGACCGGCATCCACCACTGGCTGCCCCAGGGTCGGTGTCCGAGAGGAGGATCTGAGCCACAAGGCTTGATCTCATGGAAGAAAAAAAAATAAATAAAAAAGGTTTCACTGCATCCCTTTGGGAAACACAATCAAAAACTGAGGGGCAGAGGGAGGGTGGGGCCTTTTAAACTCTGTTATTGATTGTGTTTCCTGTCCAGGTGAGACCAGTCATCTCTCAGCTGTGCCATCCTGGAAGAATGACTTGAGAAAAAACTTTTTTTGGATTTGGATTTTAGCAAAAAGAAAGAAATATTGATGTTTTTGCAAAATTGACGCTCTTTTTATAGCGGCGATCAGAAATGACACAGAGGGGATCAAATACCAAAAGAAAGCGCTATTTGCGGGGAAAAAAAGCACACAAATTTTGTTTGGGTACAACGTTGCACGACCGCGCAATTGTCAGTTAAAGCAACGTAGTGCCGAATCTCAATAAGTGCTCTGGTTCTAAAGTGTGAAATCCTTCTGGGGCTCAAGTGGTTAAAGTGTCACTAAGCAAAGAACCTGCATTCTCTATCTGGTCTCCCACAGTACACAGAACTTGGAAATGCAACACACACACCCCACCACTTGCTAGCAATACAAACCAAACCAAGCATGTGCAGCCTGTCCCCTGGCACAAAATATCAAGTTATTTTTTGGAGATCGTAGAAGAAGAGGATCAGAGAGACAGAATCAAACAGCCTTTATTCACAATGCAAAGGATTAACCCCTTAGGAAACCCTACAGCAAGTATATCCAACATGCTTTACTTACTGTATATACAGACCGATTCTACTGTTGTGGGTTTAGTAACTAGTGTTGAGCGAACCCGGACTGTAAAGTTCAGGTCCGTACCTAACTTTGGGGTGTCCGGGACCCGGACTTAAAAAAAAAACAAAAAAAAAAACAAAAGAAGGACAGGGAAATAACTAAAAGCCTTTTTAAAAAAATAATTTCTTTAAAAAAAAATCAAAAATTAACGGTAGAAGCCAGATCACTGTTCTAAAATCATCTTCAAACTGTGTCAAAAAAGTATAAAATAAGCCGGGACAAACCCATATCCCTGTTCTGCAAACATCTGGAAACTGTGTGAAACTATAGCAGAGAGAAGAACAGGGATATGGGTTCGCTCTGCTATAGTTTCACATAGAGTTTAGAGGATTTTAGAACAGTGATATGATATCACTGTTCTAAAATCATCTAAAAATTCTATGTGAAACTATAGCAGAGCAAACCCATATCCCTGTTCTCTGCTATAGTTTCACACACAGTTTCCAGATGCTTGCAGAACAGTGATATGGGTTCTCCCGGCTTATTTATACTTTGACACAGTTTGAAGATTTTAGAACAATGATATGGCTTTTACCGTTAATTAATAATTTTCAGACACAGTTTGAAGATGGTCCACATCCACCTCCATTTTTGATTTTTTTTTTATGAAATTATTTTTTTAAAAATGCTTTTTAGTTATTTCCCTGTCCCCATTTCTTTGTATGGCAATTGTCCCACCCTTACCCCCATTTCCTTCCTTTTGCAGACCTCTAGGACTTTCCAGGACTTTTTTTTACAGCCATTTTTGTGCCTAAAAGTTTGGGTCCCCATTGATTTCAATGGGGTTCGGGGTCCGGACAAAGTTTGGGTTCTGTACGGACACGAACTTTGTCCCGAAGTTCTGCCGAACCAGCAGAACCCGGACTTCCAGAAGTTCGCTCAACTCTATTAGTAACACTAACTGAAAAGTCTGAGAAACCCTGCTGTATACAGTATTGGGGGGGGAGGTATGCGTTTTTCACGGGCAATGGCCGGTGTTGGAGCATCAATCGCCATGGCACCATGGCTGATATGGTGTCAGGATGATTGAAGCACGAGATGAGGATACCACTTGCCACACTGCCTGCCACCAGATGAGGATGCCACTTGCCATGCTGCCTGCCACTAGAGGATTCCACTTGCCACGCTGCCTGCCACTAGATTCAGATTGTCACTTGCCATATCACCTGCCAGTACCACCAGATGAGAATGTCACTTGCCACACTGCCTGCCAGTGCCACCAGAGGAGGTCACTGTGGTCAGTGTTGAGGGCAGGAGAGCAGTAAAAGTTGCTGGTATGAGAGGTCATCTCTCTGCTCCTCGCTGCACATCCAACACTGAAGAGTCCAACGGTGTGAGGTTGGAAGAGCGGTGATACGGTGTGGGCAGAGAGATCATCTCTCTGCTCCCCAACACACCTCCTATACTGAAGTCTGAGGGTGGAAGTAGGAAGAGTGGTAATGCAGAGAGACAGGTCATCTCTGCTCGCCAGCATCTCATGCCCGCCCGGCACTCTCATGCCGCCAGCCCACCACCCAACTGCTGCAGCCCCAAGGTTGGAGACCCCTCCTATAGAGGACCAACCTCTTCACTCTGTATGCCATGTTGCACAATGAATGGGACCAACTGATTGCTATACTACTGGGGGTTATTACTGTGCTGGGAGCCAATTGTGTAATTTTGGGGGTCAATTGCTGTGCAATGCTTGTGAGGAGTTACTGTGTAATGCTGAGGTTTAAGTACTGAACCATGCCCTTGTTAATTACTGTGCTAGGGGTTCATTTCTGTGTCCTACAAGTTAATCATTTTGCTGTGCTGGGGGTTATTACTTAACTTTACACAAGCTGGGTGTTCTCATTTCTGGCCCCAGCTGGGCTTTTCAGTTAACAAACCCCCCCAGTCTTATTTGGTCAAAAAAAAAAAAATTATGGGGCCGCCCCTACTCACCTCACGGGACTGGAGTAGCTTTTCTATGAGGCAATTATGCTAGCACAGGATAGTTAGCATAGGTACTAGAAAAGGTATGTTCAGTTTGATGGTTGTGATAGATACCGGTACCAGTTTTAAAGTTTAAGGCTCCATGCACACTGGCTTAAAAACTATCCTAAACTATGTACACAAAAAAAAAAAAAAAAGTCTGAGTGGATTTTTTTTTCTTAAGCCCAGTGTGCATGGAGCCCAGGACTACAACAAGCAAAATGTTTGTTGATAGTGAAGATACATCAGATATGTCCAGGATATAGTTGATCGTAAACAAGATTAAGATTTTTAGCAGTGTGTGTCAAACTGATCTGACACCCAGGTTCCTTTGACATATGCCTCAGGACCTGTAATTACAGCTGGTCTGCACATTTCAGGTGTCCCAAGGTTTGGTCTACTAATCTAGCTGAAGAATAATGAACTAATGCTTGTAGTTTTAGGTAACAAGCTTTGTGAGCCGACAGCTCTTTGTCTAGGGACAACTTCAATCTTGTTGCAATTAGAGACATGGTATAAGGATTCAAATGACTGGGAAACAATACCAGTGTACACACTACACAGGAATGACAAAGGAAAGCGGGGTGGTGGAGTTGCCATATATGTCAATAGCATAACGCTATGCTCATACTACTCAAAACAGAAAATTGTATACTTGCCCAACGGTAATTTTGGGCTTTGCCCCCCCCATGCCCAGTTCCAGTTAGTTAAACTAAAACCATTCACCTCCCATGAGGCAGCATTCTCATTCTTCTCATCAATGCGAAGCCTCTAGGGGAGGGATCTATATGCTGTTGTGCTTTAGCATCAGGAAAGGAAAATTACCATCAGGTAATTATACAATTTTCCGTTTTTCCTGACAAGCACGACTGCATATACACATGGAGTATAGCAATCGCCAAAGACTAGGGTGGGTAATGCTGTAGTGCATTTTATTTAGTGAATGGACCTAATGCAGAGTGGCCAAACTGAACCCGTAGTTAGAGCTGCTGGGTCCACCCTGTAGTGGTTTATAAATGTGCTGAATGTAGACCATGTCACGGCTCTACATATCACTTCTGGTGACATCCCCTTGAATTCTGCCCACGAGCCTGCCATACTGCTGGTGGAGTGGGCCCTCAGATCTTTCGGTGGTTCTAGCTCCCTGGCTCAGTAAGCGCTCCGAATTACCTTTACCAGCCATGTTGCCAACATCCTAGAGGATGCTGCTAGCCCTTTTCTGCTTCCTCCTGGGATGACGAATAGGTTTTCTGCTTTTCTGAAGGGGGATGTTCCTTCCACATTTAAGGTGGCGCCGACATCCAATTCGTGTGGAACTGTTGTCGTACCACCTTGGAAGGTTGGTAGGACGATGTCTTGGCCGTGATGAAACGGTGTGATTACCTTGGGAAGGTGTGGGAGTGTCCTTAATATTTCTGTCGGCAAAGTGGTTGCAATAAGGTGGTTTGTAGCCTAGTGCGTGAATAGCTGACACTCTCCTCCCGAGGTAATAAGCTGTAAGGAATACTGCATACAAGGTTATGTTCCATACGTTAGTTGCTTAGTTAGCCTTCAAGAATTGCTTGACCAGGGTGCCTGCAGACCATCTGATGCCCATTAGTGAGGATAGCGCTGACACCTGCACCCGAAGTGTGTTTACTCGCAAGCCTTTTTCTAGGCCTGCTTATAGGAAGCTTAGTACTTGGTATTCTGATGGGGACATTGGGTCAAAATTGTGTGCGGTCACAAAGGTCAAAAACCTTTGCCAAACTCTAGAGTAGGTTACATTGGTCGTAGGAGCTCTTGCTTACTGCCGTTGAGCAACCAACTTCCCTCAGTCTTTGCCCTTCAACCTCCAGGCAGCCAAGTGGAACTTGCTGGGTTCTGCATGCAGTACTTGCCCCTGACACAACAGGGTCGGTATCTACAGTAGTAGGATCAGCAGTTCTATGGTTAATGACTGGAGTAGTGGGAACCAAGGCCTGCGAGGCCACATGGGTATTATTGCTAGCCAGAAGATTAGTGGTACTGGAGGGAATACATATGCCAGTTCGCACTCCCATCTGGCGTTGAGCGCATCCACGGCTACTGCCTCCAGGAATTTTGCTCTGGCTATGAAACGCCTGCACTTCGTATTGGTTTCTGTTGCCATCAGGTCTAGAGCTGGGCATCCCCACTGGCTGCAGAGCCATCAAAATACTGATCGATCTAGCCACCAGTTGTTGCCATCTAACGTTTTGCAACTTAAACGTGCCTGCTAGAAAGTTCTGCTGGGCCCACGTCATAATGGGCGGTACTTCGCTCACCAGAGTCCGACTCCGGGTCCCCCCCCCTCGATCACATTCGATACTTCATTTCTGCTGTGGGTCCACCGCCCCTGAGCTAGGAAGTCCTTGTGGTGGGCACCCCATCCAATCGTTGACGCATCTGATGTGACCACCAGCGATGGCTCTGGTACTAGTTGGCGACAGTTGATTTGCTGGCTACTTCCACCATGAAAGGGATTGTTTCATTGCTGCAGTTATCTTCTGCCACGTGGAGTGACCCCTCCATTGGGTGAGGAAGCCTATTTGGAACAGTCTCAACCACCAGTGAGCCCACTTGACTGTCTGGATCGTTGT
The DNA here is from genome assembly GCA_018402905.1 of Glandirana rugosa. Lineage (NCBI taxonomy): Eukaryota > Metazoa > Chordata > Amphibia > Anura > Ranidae > Glandirana > Glandirana rugosa. Next base: position 770,258 of record BLSH010473373.1, on the reverse strand, counting down.
GGCTAATGTGCCCAGGAGGCTGAGGCACCGATATGCTGGGAGAGGAGCCTCTCCCAATACCTCTTACACTCTTTCGGTCAGAGCGGTTGCCCTCTGTGGGGGGAGCTTTACTGTGTTGCTGCTGGTATCCAAGATTGCTCCTAGGAATAGAAGTCTGCACGGGTCTGGTTAGCTCTTCTGCAAATTGATGAGCCATCCAAATCCCTCTAATATATGTACCAACCTCCTCCGATGTTCTAGGAGAATTTGCGCATCTTCTGCAACAAGCAGGATGTCGTCCAAGTAATGGAAGGCCTGTAGTCCCTGCTTGCGTAGACTAGAGATTATGGGTAATAAAATCTTGGAAAATGTCCGTGGGGACATAGGTAAACCGAAAGGCAAACATACAAACTGAAAGTGTTGCTCCCCTACCGCAAAGTGGAGGTACTTTTAGAACTGAGGATCTATTGGGACATGTAAATAGGCTTCGTTCAGATCTAGTGACAACATCCACCAGCCTTGATTTATTGCTTGAGTGACTGACTGCAATGACTCCATCCGAAAGCTCTGCACTGATATTTCCCTGTTCAGTTCTCTTAAGTCCAGTACAGACCTTAAGTCACCTGTCTTTCTTTATTAAGAAGAGCGGCGAATAGAAGCCTTGGCCCCTTTCCTGGGCTGGTACTGGTTCTATAGCACCCTTCTGCAATAGTGTCTCTGTATTCGTGCAATATTTGACTCTTTCGCTGACATTGCGGTAGATGTGTCGGTGTAAAGTGAGGCAGTCTCGGGGACACGGAGAACTTACAACGGTGCGCCGCACGAACCACACTGCGAACCCCAGACAGATATACCCTCAAAAGGGCTTCTGCTGCTGAGTGGGTCCTGGTTTTGACTTTGCCAAATCGAGCCATGGCTCATTGCAAGGATTTGCAAATTCGCTTGTAGTCCTTGCCTGGCCTATAGGGTCTGAATTCTGATCCTGTTTGAGTATGGTCTTTCTGGGCCATGCCTCTGTCTCGTCTTCATATCTTGTGGGAGCATCCCTGACTTGCCTCCCGTTACGTTAGAGATTGCCGAGTCTAATTCCCGAACAGTGCCATCCCATCAAATGGGATGCAACACCAAATAGAGTTTGAGGATGCATCCGCTATCCATGGCTTGAGCCATAACGCTCTTCTTGCCATTACTGTGTCTAGCATGCTTCTTGCTGAGCAACGCAGGGAATCAGTTGCAGCTTCTCCCACGAAGTCGTCCGCATGTTAAATATCCATAAGCAGTTTTAGTATCACCTGGGTCTCAGTCCCGACACGCATCTCTGCTTCTGCCTTCTCTGCCTATGCTCTAATGGCTCTGGCTACTGAGGTTAGCGCTAGGAACGGCCTGCACGCACTCCCCACCACCGTATAGACTGTTCATTTCCACGTCCGTCTTTCCATCAAGCGTGTCCTTGAATGAAACGGCGTCATCCATTGGCAGGGGTATGTGCCTGGCCAGCCTCATTACTGCGGCGTCCACTAGAGGGGGGGGGGTGTCTCTAGCGAGCGCATCTCCTTTTTAAAAGGGATACATCTTACTAAATCTGTTGGCAAGAGATGCCTTCTTATTCACTTTCTTCCATTCATCTAATATGAGCTCCTTCACTTCCTCTATTAGGGGAAAGGAAAGCACTGACTTCTTTAAATTATGGATTGTATTTTCTGGTTTTGGATGGTTGGACAACCTCCTCCCATTCCAGGGCTTCCCTGACCGCCTTCACTAGCGGCTGAACTAGGGCGAAATCAAATCCTAAGGGCAGGTCTTCCTCTGCTGATGACTCGCCCTCTGAGCTAGACCCCGACAGGCCTCTAGTGGTGGGCTCCTACGCTGGCAGTGGGCTCAAGGTGGGTGACACCCTACTAGTTTTAGTGGATAGGTCTTGCAGCGACTGACAGTTTAATTAGCTGAGCTATATCCGCCCTTTCCTCTTTATCTGTCGCAGCCTCCATGAGACATGCTCTACAGAGCATTTTCCCTGGGGTTGCCAGCTGTCCACAATCCATGCATACTTCCTCTCTATGGGAGTCTTCCTGCCTTGTTGGTTCCCCTCTGACGGCCATCTTGCCGACCTTTGGAGTGTGCAGCAGCTATTTCCGGGCTTGAGCCTGGCTCCGTGCTTCGACGGGCGTTGCTGCTGATATGGGCTGAACAGATTGCAATCTGTTAGCTATGCACTATTTTTTTGTAGTTCTTTTTACATACCTACCTGACCCTCACCATAGGCTACGTGGCTGGTCCCTGGGAGAGCTCATCTCAGATCTGAGGGCTATAAAAGGACATGTAATCAGGCATATGACAGTTGCTATGAAACACTAAATCTTCACCTGTACCGGTTCTTACCCGCCTCCTGGTGTGGTCTCTCTTGGCGCCGACAGGTTGAATGCAACTCAATAGGGACCCACTCGCATTCCTGACCTACTTCACATGCCGCGGTGCTGGCTTCTTGCTTGCGCACCTAGCACTGCCCAGCCAGGGCAAATAAGCCTGGGGGGGGGGGGGAAGGGGAGCACCCTCCTCTTTCTGGTGTTGGTATTTCTGGGTCACCGTCGAGCCTCCAGACCACCGATTACCGTGGACTGGAAGTGTCCCAGACGCCATCTTGCTCCACCTCCGCAGGCAGGAAGTCCTCTTGCTAATGGTCACTTGCCCCCCCACCGCCGGAAGTCAGCAAAATGCCATCCCGGGAAAGGGCAGTGCCCTGACACCAGCTTTCTACCACCATACCGAGACCTTTACAGCCCCAGCTGCTATACGGTTCCCTGCTAATCAAAAGCTTGGTTTTACTCAGTGTCGCCTGTCCATGAAGCCCTAAATGTTGATGGCTCTCCCAATTGACTAGCCGCCTACCACCCAGCCATTCATGGAAGCATATGGGGGGGCCTCCCCCATAAAGGAAGATTTACTACCTGCACATCGGGGAGCATCGCTTACAGGAGAGGCTGAACCTGCGCGGCTTGGCCAGATGAATCCAGCAAGGTGAGGGAAAAAATTGCTTATAGCGTTAGAGTAACTGGCTGAGCATTGAGGGGAAAAAAAAAGAATGCTGCCTGATGGGAGGTGAATGGCTTTATAGTTTAATTGGATCCTGGAACTGGGCGTGAGGGCGGGGACAGCCCATGCGTATATGCTGTTGTGCTTGTGTCAGGAAACTGCTATTATAAGCAGGGAAGTAATGGAAGCACTGAATGGGGTTCCTTTAAACAATTAATAAAAAGCCCAACCCAAGGTGACCATATTCTAGACCTAGTACTGAGACATTGGAATAGACTGATATTGAGGTGGGAGAGAATTTGGGTTCTAGGGATCACCTATGTTTTTGGTTTGATAGTAAAAAAACCGGGGGGAGGGGGGGATTTAAAGGTTGGAGCAAAATGACAAGTAATCAGCTTTCAGTGCTCTCACATTTTGAATGACAATTACTCAGTAATGCAACTGTACCCATATGAAATTTGCGTCTTTTTCCACACAAATGGAGCTTTCTTTTGGTGGTATTTAATCACCGCTGGGCTTTTTATTTTTTGCGCTATAATTTAAAAAAAAAAAGACCGAAAAGTTTGTAAAAAAAAAAAATTTTCTTCATAAAATTTTGGCCAAAATTTATACTGCTACATATCTTTGGTAAAAAAAAAAAAAAATATTAGTGTATATGATTTGGTCCTTGTGTAAGTTATAGAGTCTACAAGCTATGGTGCCAATCACTGAATATTGATCACACCTGATGTACTGGCTTCCCATCTCATTTCCCGAGACCCCAACAAGCCAGGAAAATTACAAATACCCCCTAAATTACCCCTTCTTGGAAAGTAGATATTCCAAGGCATTTAGTAAGGGTTATGGTGAATTTTTTAAAGTTGGAATTTTTTTCCCACAATTCTTTGCAAAATGAAGATTTCTCTCCCCCCCCCCCAAAAGTGTCATATGTTAACGGGTTATTTCTCACACCCAGCATATGCATACCATGAATTACACCCCAAAATACATTCTACTACTCCTCCTGAGTATGGCAATATTACAAGTGTGAGTCTTTTACACAGCCTGGCCACATACAGAGGCCCAACATGTAGGGAGCGCCATCAGGCGTTCTAGGAGCATAAATTACACACATCATTTCTTGACTACCTCTTGCACTTTTGAAGGTCCTGGAGCACCAGGACAATGGAAACGCCCAAAAAAATGGCCCCATTTTGGAAAGCAAACACCCCAACGTATATTCTAGGAGGCATAATGAGTCTTTTGAACATGTCATTTTTTCCACAAGTTTTTGGAAAATGTGGAAAGAAAATGAAAACGCATTTTTTTTTTTACATAAAGTTGTCCATTTATATAATATTTCTAAGACACAGCAAAAATGACACCCCAAAATATATTCTGCTACTCCTCCCGAGTATGTCGATACCACATGTGTGACACTTACACACAGCCTGACCACATACAGATGCCCAACATGCAGGGAGCACTATCACAAGTTCTAGGGGCATACATTTTGAATACCTTTTACACTATTGTGAGGCACTGTGGTGGCATGGATAGGCACTGTAGTGGCACGGATGGGCAGTGTAGTGGCACGGATGGGCAGTGTAGTGGCACGGACGGACAGTGTAGTGGCACGGATATGTCAAGGATGAGAACTGATGTGGTATGGAGGAGCATGAATGAGGCACAAATGAGCCATGGATGGGGATGGATGAGCCACGGATGGGTGCGTGAGCATGGATGGATGGGTGAGCAAGCATGGATGGATGGCTGGGTGAGCATGGATGAGCATGCATGGCTGGATGGGTGAGCATGGTTGCGGGAGGATGGCTGGATGGATGGGTGGGTGAGCATGGATTGGGTGAGGATGGGTGGGTGACCATTGATAGGGTGAGGATGGCTGGGTGGTGGATGGATGGTGGGGACTGGAGGTGCAGACTGTCACTTAGCAGCGCTGTGGGCATTACACATCACCCACAGTGCTGCAGCACCTCCTCTCCCCCTCTCTCAATGCACCGATCGGTGCGGAGAGGAGAGAGAAAAGCCGGTGGAAGTGCCGGCTTGTTTACATGTGATCGCGCTGTCATTTGACGGCGTGATCACGTGATAAAAGGCCACTCACAGCGGCCATTCACTGCAATCTGTGATGCGTCGGGTCACGGATGTTCCCATGTGCGCGCCTCAGGGGCCGCGCAGGAAGCGCGCTTCTGGGAGGACGTCAATGTACGTCCTCCCAGAGTTAAGCAACCGCTCTGCAGACCTATTTTGTCTATAGGGCGGTTGTTAAGTGGGTGTAAACCCACTTTAGCATTTTCAGGCAATCCTGTGTTAGATAATGCAATATCTCCAGAGTTGTGCTGGATAAATAGAGGATTTAATTAGACTTAACGTTACATGGGACAATCTGTTTAGTTTGTAGCACTGTCCCATGGGGCTTGCTGAGTGTTGACGTCATAGGCCTCTCTGGGTACCTGCAGCTGGTTGCTAAGGCTTTCCACTTGTCCCACCCTTACTCTCGTTTGCTCATTACTCAATGGCCAGTCCAAGGTATTTGTTTTATTTTGGAACTTGGATAGTAGAAGGGATTAGTGAGATACTCCAACTGGAACTATTCACAGTGGATAAGGACAACTCACTTGGCCTCACTAGATGATTTGTGGAAGCAGGCACGCTTCAACCATACTGCCACATGTATGGAGTAATTAAAGTCTTCTTGCTCTCACTAGCAGCAGGCTTGCATTACATTATCTTCAGGGCACTCCAGCATCCCATTACTGACCCGTCCACTGACTCTAGCTGAAGGGGTTGGCAGTCAGTAGGCAGAATCAGATAGTCACTGGTGTCTCCCTACCAGTCAGTTCTGCAGGAACCTCTGGGTTCAGCTTCTCTCTAGGCCCTTGAGTCGACCACCCAAGGCCGCACAGCCACCTGCGGAGGAGAGGTGGTATCCCAGTATCCCATCATGCAACAGCTATTTTCCTCTGACAATTGCCAGGACTGTAATAAAGCCTGTGCACTCACTTGTCAGGTCCCTTTCCACTGTCCAATAGGCCCCCCCTATTGGACCAGTGATGGAGAGTCAAAACAAGCTGAGCTGCACCCAAGTACAATGAACAGACCTAACCAATAGATACTGATCCCTGGTACACAGAGAGCACCAAGTTTTACCTGACCATCTTCCTGGTAAGCAAACAGACCAAAAACTATACTCTTCTAGCACCTACCTAGGAGGGTGCTACAAGTAGTTGGTCACAGAAACAGAAGTCAGGTTGCAATTGAGTGGATGCTTTTCAAATTAAGGCCTTGGTAACAAGTACACAGGATGTCCTCAAACAATGGGAACTTAGATATTATATTTTAGTTGACTGTTTACTCAACTGTCATAAATAGATTGAGAACCTGACAAATATGTATGATACCAGAGTGCCATCTTGGAGGTAGAATTTGAGAATACCTCTGTAACACCCCCAAATTTAGGAGTTTTTGTAGATGTCTTTTGGCAAGCAGAGGCAAAATTTAGTCAGGTCTGAATGTTTTGATCTGGGCAGGGGAGGGTCACTGAGAGGAAAGCAGGCCAGTGTCGCCTAGAAGAGGGATGGGCTGGAAGCTGTAGTCCATCAAAGGCCCTGCTAGCACCAACATCCTAAACTACACTTGAGGGGTCCTTGACCCTGGCCTGTAATGGGTGGTCCGGAGGTCCTGCTGACTGAGTGCAGGCCTCACCATGTGCTAGCTGCAGTGAAGAGAAAGGAGTTGTGAGCCTGACAAATTTCCCTTCAGGTCAGGAGTAAAAGTCTGCAAGTGAAGTGATGGAACGCACACACACACACACACGTTCAGTATCTCCAGATGTGTGAGATGTGGGATTGAGGGTAGCCAGAAGTTGAACCGCAACTACCAGCCACCCCTGAGGGGGCACGTGGCTACACCTCTAATTGAAAATGGTCTGTTAAGATGAATATGTTTGTAACTTGTCAGTAACTATGGTAAAAAAAACAAGGTGGACAGGGATAAGATGACAGGAATCCATCATGCCTTAGAACCAGGGAAAGTAACCAGCCAGAAGATACTAATACGAATATTTATTTTATATAGCACCTTTAGAGGTGGCTTCTCAAAGCGCTTTACAAAGAAAACACGAGAAACAGAGGATAACAGGAAATACACAGGATAACATATGGCATAAAGGGACAATTAAATGAAAGCTTGTCTAAAGAAAAAAGAAGTTTTTAGATTTTAATGAGTTTAGAGAAGGACTCTGACATACTTAGGAAGGGAATTCCATAACTTTGGAGCATAGCAGGAGAAGGGTCTGTTCCCCATTGAGTGTACGTGAGTGGGGGGGGGGGGGCACACAGACCAGAATTTGAGGAGCGGAATCAATGACTGTTCAATGTTTGTATAAGTAGAATTGTCTGGTA
>BLSH010473373.1:716026-733664 GCA_018402905.1 Glandirana rugosa | reverse complement strand
CGAAGGCCAGCTCCGAGGCAGCAGGGGCCAGTAGGGTTGCATAACAGGTGGAGGTTAGACCTTTGAGGTCCCCACCGCTGAAGACACCCACCAGGTTCATGGGGGTCAAATCCAAAGGGCGAGCGACAAACTGACATCGCAGCACTTGATGGAGCTGGAGGAAGCAGAAGAACATGGAGTTGGGTAGGTTATGAGCAATCTTTAATTCCTGAAAGGATTTAACACCAGTGATGTCCATCACCTGGTTAAAGGTACAACACCCATCGCTCCAGCTCCAGCCACACGTCAGTGTTTGGTAATGTAAGAAGTTCCGGGAGGTTACTGTTACCCCATAATGGCGAGTGGGCATTTATGGGAGGGATCTGTAATTACGCCAAATCAGGTCCAAAATTTTGCAGTGATACAGTGTACTCGCACAACTCCCCATCCCGGTCAAGGCACCGACACCACTGAACAGAATTTGGAAAGGGTGTGTCATTCATGCTGGGACCCACGAGCAGGCCAAGCTAAAGGTAGCGATGTCTGTCATCCTTGTCAAGGTAGAAGAAGTGGGACAGTTGGGCAGCTAAATAGTAAAGATGGAGATCTGGCAGTGCTAACCCCCCCCCCCCACATAAAATTATTAAGGATAGAGTCCATTGTTCTAAACACCTGGAGAGGCAGGTATGTCGGGGAGTGAAAGATATATAGAAGCTTGGGCAGTAGGATCATCTTTACTAAGTTTACACGACTCATGACTCAGAGGGAGTTGTGCCCACACTTGCGATTTAGCCTTGAGCAGTGTGTAGAGGGGTTCCACATTTAGCCTAATGTAATCTGCTGGGAATCTGGTGACCTGTATCCCCAGGAATTTGATCTGGCTGGCTCTCTGCAGCAGAAGACTGGCCTGATCGAGTGGTGGGGCAGTCTAGTTCAGGGAGAGTATTTGATATTTGTTGCAGTTTATCTGGAGGCCTGAAAATGTGTCAAAGCGCTCAATAAGGTCCAAGACCGCAGTGGGAGAAGGACCCGCATCTTCCAGATACAATAGCATGTTGTCCGCGTAAAGGCTCAGGGTTTCAGTCATATGGCCAGATCTAAGGCCCCTGATTTCTGGGTGCGCCCTGATGGAAATTGCCAGTGCATAGAGTAATAGAGACAGTGGGCAGCCCTGACGGGTGCCCCTATGTAACGAGAAGGGGTCAGAGGTCCTACCATTAATCAAGACCCTGGCCACAGACACCTGGTATAACAGCTGTGCCACTTGTACTTTTAGCATACTGGTTGCCAAACCTTTTTCCATTCCCTCATGGATAAATTCTAAAAACACAGACACCAGCTCCTGAGCTGAACTGTTTTCCCTGGTACACCAGGTGTTAAATGCCTTCCATGTCTTAAAGTAGATGGCCTGGGCGATCTTTGTACTGCTTAATATCTTAACCAGCTTACTGGACAGACCCTTATCCTTCAGAATCTGCTCCTCAGTAGCCATGCTGTGAGCCTGAGTTGTTCCACCTTGGGGTGGTGAATAGGACCCTGGCTCAAAAGATAGTTCCTCATTAGGCAACCTCCAGTGGGGTTCCACTGCCCATTTTGAAGTGTTGCAAGCCATGCCCTCTTTGGCCAAAAAGGCACTATCAATGTTGTAGCATCTTTTCATCCAATTCTGCTAGTAATGAAGAAATTACAAAAAAGGAGGAAACGCATGGCAGAGATGGAACTTCCAGTCTTGCACCAGAGCATCTAACCTTCCCGCCTGATCCTGCTTGTTCAATGATAAATATGTCTCCACTTTGAGTTTTCCCAGGAGGCCATTAGATCTGCAGCATTCCCCATTTTTCTACTAGCTTTTGAAGCAGCGTTCAGACTCCACTGTTAATTGTGCACCCTTTTCAGACTCAGAAACCCGCTACTTGATTTGGATCTCCTTTTAAGTGAGCTGCCGACAGACAAAAGATTTTCTTCTGCCCAGGACACCATCTGTAATGTTAAACTTAGCAACCCTTTGCTCCTCATGCATTGTCCAATAACACCTGTACATAACAGTTTTTGACCTCTGAACGCCAGAAGGGCTAGAAAAATGGCTTTTAGTTCCTTCCAATTAGAAGATCTCCTGCTTTGTTTCGTCCAGACTCCCTGGGCCATATGCTCTTCCAGGTGAGCCCCCCCATCCTCAGGCACTTGTGTCAGTCGTTACTCTCTTCTGTATCGGAAATGCTCAGAGTAAACCCTTGCTAAGGTTGTAGGTTTCTCCACCACCATAGTTTCTTTCTTACCTCTTGAGGGATTTTGATCAATTTTTCCGGAGACTGTCCAAACATCCAGTTTTCTAACACTACCTGCTGGAGGCTCCTGGAATGCAGGCACACCCATTGTACAGGATCGCAGATGTAAGCAGACCCAGTACCACTATGGCAACTCTGACGGATCTGTACATTCGTTTGCAAACCCCTCACTGCGCCCTGGATCTTCACTATTTTTTCTTCTGGAAGAACAAACTTCTCCTGTACTGATTGTATAGAGTAGCCCAGAAACATTATGGTCTGTTAGAATCATCTGCAGTTTCTCCTCGTTTATGATCCAACCCAGTGTTTCTAGAGGACTTGTCTGCTCTAGATCCTGCCATAACCGTTTCTCTGATTTGGCAAAAAGTAACAGATCTAGGTACGGGGCGATTGAAATTCCCCTTAGCCTGAGGGGAGCTAAGGCCTCTGCCATGATCTTCATAAAGATTCTTGGCGAGCAGGAAAGGCAGTATGGCAGAGCTTTGAATTGCCAGTGTGTCACTGTTCCATTCAACTTGACCGCTAGTCTCAGATACTTCTGTGAATGTGGTGCTATCGGTATATGTAGATAAGCATCTTTTAGATCTATCGATGCCAAGAAAGAACCTGTTGTAGGGAGGGAGGTATACAAGACCCCACAGTAAAGTACCAAAGACCGCTGTCCTGGCTTACCTGGGTCTGACTGACATTACTGGCGACTCCTGCTACCAACACCTGTGTCTCTGGTTCCATCTTCCCCAGAGTCCTGGTGTGTTCGCCCGTCCTTTTTAAAACCTCCCAGCCCCTATGCCACCTCGAGGACCGGAAGTGATGTCAGCTGCGGCCCAACCCCCCCCTCCTGCGTTCCAGTGGCCAGAAGCTGTGACGCGCCACCGGAAGTCCCACCTCCACTGGAAATGACGTTGTCGTCTTCCGGAGCTCAGCACGAGCGGAGATAGAGGAAAAAAAAGCTGGTGTTCAGCCAGTCCTCCCCCAGCCTCCACTGCCCGATCCTGTGGTGCGCAGGACTTCCAGCAGACCAATGCCCTCACTGGACTGGAAGAGAGAATGGCACCGGAGCATCCCCTCCCATCCTGGGGAGGGGTTGCTGGGTTGGCCTCCTTAAGAAACAAACCAAACAGGTATGCTCCAACTTCCTCCACCAGGAGAGTGCGCAGCACACCCCTGGTTCCCTGCAGTCGCTTCCACCATGGCGGCGGAAACACTACAAACTGAGACCACGGTGGAAGGGACTGGTCATTTAAGATGTGACTGCAGTGTTTCCTGGGAAAGGGGCCGGGCTGCTTTTTCTCCAGGTGCTGTCCTGAAAGATGAGGGGAGAAAATACAATACAAAATGAACCGATGTGGCACCTCCCTCCTATGGTGAGCATCAATCGGTGTGATTGATCCTAGCTGATGGCAAGTGGAGATCCATGTCAGGCAATCTGAATGCAGATGAAGCACAATTTCATTAGGCCACAATTGGATTGTTGTTGCTGTCAGGTCTTTTTAATAGCATTTTTGGGGAACTACCTGGTTTCCTGTGAAGGTGGACATTGGGTGCTGGAAATCCCCACTTTTTGCACAAGTTTGCTTTTGCACTACAGAATTCAAGCACATATGCCCTCTGTCTTGTTGATTAAGGATTATATATGAAAGATTGACTCCTTCAATTTGCTCTTTTATGAAATTCATTGATTTTGGACTTTACGTGAATTTATTAGTTTACACTTTATATGAAATTCACAAGAATTTAGATTTGGATGAACTTTGATTTAGGACATTGGATTTATTTATTTTTGCACCTTGTTTTAGGTTTTATTAAATGTAAATGATATGCATTAAAGTCCAATTAGTGAAGCGCATTTGCCCTATAGTATACAACCTTTGAGTAGTGGAGATCTACCCAAACATGAAAGATCAAAGAGCGCTGGGATTCAGCTTTTATTTTTTTATTTTTTTTAAGAAACTACCTAGCATGGCTTAACTAAATCATAAGGGAAAATTAGAAAAATATATAACAAAAAAGTCATTGAAAATAAAAAAAATAAAAAATTAAAAAAAACTTTGCCTACCTTAAAAGTGGACAGTGTCCATAGGGCAGCCGCCAAGGGTGTACACATGCTGCAGCAAGAATTATATCCCCGGTTGCTTTTAATGGGCACTACCGCCCACCAAATCATGACCCATTTAAGTAAATAGTGTCACTCTGCAAGTACCCCGCAACTGCATGCTTGTGTGGAGTCCAAAGGGTTATTGCAGGTGGTCAGGAGTCAATGCCTCTTCACTGCTGTACTGCACAAGATTGCAGAGCAGCCTCATGCACACTTGAATGGGTCATGCCTGGCAGGCTCTACACCCCCCGACAAGCGCAACAGGGTGTATCATACCTGCTGCAGCCATGTGTACTCCCCTAGCCACTGCAGATACAGGGCTCAACTGCTCCTGAACCACAAATTTAAAGACCCCCTACTGCCCTGAGCCCCCTCATAGTAACAGTCCTAGATGCTATTCTGTCCATTTCAGTATTGTGAAAGATACTCTGACCTGAAAAAATTATTGCACAAGAGTGGAGTGTCCACTTTCAGTGCACCACAGAGTTCTTCTCAGTCTTGCAGACACCGCTCTGGCTAGCGGGGTTAAGAGGCTGAGTGCAGTAGATATCACGCGACCTTATGCTGGAGAAGAGGCGTCAGCTGCTACGGCCGCTTGCTCATTCTGCAACTACCGGGAAGGTACACCCATATCCGAGATGGGCCCAACCCATCAATCATTCACCAAAACTGTTAACCATCACTTCCTTCAAAGACCTGAGACCCCTCTTAGCCACTATGACACATCCCAGTTTATTTTATTTTTTTGGACAATCCCCAGAAATGCAGATCAAAGCTTACTAATGCACCACACCCCAGAAGGTGTGTAAAAAAAACAAAAAAAACCCATGTATCCGGTGCCCTGCATATAGATCAGGGGACCACTCGCATGGATAGGGGGGCCGGCGCCTGTTCACCCCTAATAGACTGGACACCGCTGGTAGGCTGCCTCAGCCTTCTGTCTCTTCATGCAATCCCAGAAAGACTGGATGTTGAAATCAGGGCTCTGCTTTACACTGTAGAAAGTTTGACGACATTGACCAAGTTTTGGGGTTGTACTGCTGTAGAATACATTTGGAGCCATTCATTCCCCATTACAATATTTCAGTCTGCTCAATGGGGAGAGGAAATGCTTCCATCAGCAGAATGACAACAAGTCTGACTGGGGCTTGAGGATAGATTGTCAAATAGCAGCCTTTATGGAAAAAAAATAAAACTGTTCCTGTATAATATGACCCCATCAGAAATTTAAGCCTAGTACATATGGGCCAAATGTCAAGAAACAGCCGGTTCAATAAAAAAACAAAACAGCCAACACTTGGCCCATGTTTATGGCAGCAGGTCCAACAGGAGCTGGCCATGTAGACCAGCTTCTATTGGACGAGCAGAGCTGTCTTTTTTTTAACTAAAAAAACGAAGTGGTGTGCAATAGGCTTTAATCATGCAGACTTGTCAAGTTACTGAAGGATACACTTTAAATAGCAAAAAAAACAAAAAAAAAAAAAAACTTACTTGTATGTGAGGGCAATAAATCAGTTGGCTCTATCTAGAAAATAAAAATGGTCATAAAATTGTTAAAACTGACTCACACCATAACAGAATCTGACAGTTCTATTGGATTTCCTGATCTCCCCCTCCCCCACACATGCAGCAGATCCTCCCACCTCCCCCACATCACTTCAAGGAGGAGCTCCCGTCATTTCTATGTTTAATAAAAATCAGCAGCTACAAAAAAACCTGAACCATAGCTTGTCTCCCTCTTCTCTCCCTGGCACTACAATTGTGGACACCCAGCTGTGACAGCTTGTGGCTTTACAGCTGGATGCGAACTTCACATGCACGAGTCGTGCTGCATGTCCTGAATGGTCCTACAGTCCTGTGACTTGTACCAGATGACTGCAGGGAGGAGAAGGAGAAGTAGGAGCGTGTACCTGTCAAAACTAGGTACCCGCAGCCACCCTGTAAAAGTAAGCCTGCTATGGGGCGGTCAGCAAGTGGCTAATTTAACATTGATACCCACAGCAGATCGCATTAATGCTGTATGTTTTCAATGCGGTGCAGGAAATACACAGGACTCACGCACCGAATTTATGTGAACCGAGGCTAAAGGGTGCAATGGCCCAAGTGTATTTCCACTTTTGGCAGGAATGGCTGGCTGTATAGTGTCCCTGCTGGTATGATGGGGGCTCTGAAGTCTAGTACCAGCTAGAACAGAAACTGGGGAATCCACAGAATGTGGGGCATGGGAGCAATTCCTTCAGGGGGACTGGAAGGACCCAGTACCTCCTGATTTCATTGTGTACTTGGTCTGGCCATGGGCTGGGAAGGCAGAGAATCTGCAGTGTCAGTGCCTCCTGGGAGTTAGTTGCCCAAGGGGTGCTCTTAGTATCACTTGGGTTTGGGGCCCACTAGAAAAAAATGAGGACATGGCCACAGGACTAAAGCCTTTTCTGCATTGCACTTCCTTAGCCTAGCCTATGCACTAGAGCAGGCAGTTAATTAATCTCTCTTTCACATTTGTCACTGCACTTTTGTCTGTGTACCTACCCTGAAATCTAGGGGGAGGGGGTGAGGGATGTGTGGCTATCCGGTTCCTTCCTCCCCTGAACCAGGGGGGAGAAGGGGGGGGGTCTCCTCAGGGGAACTCCTCACCTAGTACTCGTTGGGTTGGCCTCTGCTGACCATTTTTTGGTACAATTATGTATTTTGGCACACCACGAGGATAGAAAAAAATAAATAAATAAATAATACTTCTCAATATATACTGTACATGGAGGGTGGCTGGAGGAATTCAACCTGTCGGGACATTGTTAATCTCACAACAGGACTTGCCGCCATCAGAATACACTAATCAACTGATCGAGTATATCCCTTCGACAGAAGTCCATTTGATCAGGGACAGCCACACTGATCCAAATTCTGCTAGTCCCTGCTGAACCACCCAAATTTTGATCCTTATAAATGGTCAGAATAAGAGATTCTGGACAGTCTTAGTCCCCACACAGACTGTGCTATCCCTCATTAGCATACAATGCAGAAGGGCGGTATTTAACCACTTTCTGCCCATCCTATTATAATAAAATGGCCTGAAGGGAGTATGTCATATGGCCTCCTAGGCACACACCTCACCCACGTCCTAGGGGCCATGACCTGCTTTGTCCACAGCAGAACAGATTTCTGTACTGGCTGTGGTTTGTGGCCCTGGTACCGTGTGATCGCTGTGACCAATCACGTCAACTGTACACAATGAATGACAAACCATTGTTTACAATTGTGATCGCCAACTAGTCAGTGACCTCATACTGTAGTACAGAGCCAACCACAGTCGACCTGTTGTACCATGTGATTGCCAACAACACTACACAGGCACACACTAAATACCTTGGGGAGTATACTTTCTAAAACTGGATCATTTGAGGGGAATTTGTACCATTGGAATGGCAGACAGACACCATAGTTTCTAGACTAGCTTTCACACAAGCTAAATATACATGGATTTGTGGGGTTTTTTTGGGAAAGTAGCAGATTTGTTGGAAACATTTTATAAAAACAAAGAAGTTTTCCTCCAAAATTCTCAGTATTTTTCGTTTATATTAGGGGGCCAGCAACCTGTCAATCGCGGGCAGGTGAAAGGTAGATCACAAACAGGTCCCCGTTTTGCCAACCCATGCTACTAGGTGCTGGTCCTCCCCACCCCCCTCATGGCATCACAGCTCAGGACGGAGGAGTAGCTAGCCAAGTTAAACTGCTGATTGTTAGAACACAGGGTGTCCCAACAAGCTCTGGCAGCTCTCACCCTCCGCCTTGAGCTGTGCTGCCCTCCGCGCTCTTCTCTGTACACAAAATGGGTAGGACACTTCTTATGGTTTGTGTGGGAGGTGTTAAAGGGGCAGAGAACACTGCTATGAGGAGGAAAGGGGAGGCAGAGGACACTGCTATGAGGAGGAAAGGGGAGGCAGAGGACACTGCTATGAGGAGGCTATGCCGGCGCCAGCATAAGGCTGCCTAGGGTGCGGAGGGCACGCAGTAAAATCCGAATCCCCTGACACTTCTTGGGAATTCAGATTTTTAAAATACCCCTCTGACTATCCCCTTTATTTTCCTCCTGTAGTTTCTCTACCTCCCACTGGCATTCAGCTATTGCAGGAGGAAAATCCAGGGGGATTGGTTCCAGTAAATGCCTCCCAGGCTGCCCCTCCTGTCCTTATTCCTCTTTTCTGCTGCCCACCTCCATGCCCAAATCTCTAGAAAGTGGCTGGGGATATGGATTTTAAAATACCACCCCCCCCCCCCAGCAGCTTTTTACCATGTGATCAACTGTGCTCAATCACATGTAAACAGACATTACAGTTATCGGCAGTCCTCTCCTCACACGCTGTGTCTACATGGTTTATACTGATAATCAGGGCATTGAAAGCGCAAACACAGAGCTGCTTCATACCAGCATCATGCTACATTATCTGCTAGTATGAACTGAGCAAGGCAGCGATTTGCTTTGCAGAGCACATTCAGGGCCAGTGCTACCACTAGGCAGCCGCCTAGGGCGCAGCCACGGGCGATGGGGACTCAGCAACTCCTAACGTAAGATGTGACTTTGGGGATCCTAATGAAAGTGGGGTATCTGTTGTAAGGGTGAACTCTGGGGACACTGATGCAAGGGGGGGGCTCTGAGGACCCTGATTTAACCCCTTCCCTACCGGCCCATAGTAAAAGGATGTCATTTAATTTGCACGTTGATATCTCAGAGATGCCTGCAGCTGCAGGCATCATTCTCTTCAGCTGGCGATTCCCTTCACCATAAGAACAATCATGGTGGCTGCCCAGCCGCTTGATTGTTCTTACATCCAGCGGGAGTGAACGCCCCCCCCCCCCTCCCACCGCCATCCGGTGCCTTTACCGACTCACCTCAGCGATCGGTGAGTCGGAGGACGGAACCGCCGCGGCCGGAAGTACCATTGAGATGCGAGGGGCAAAGCGCCATTTTTTTTGATATGATTCTTTCCAGCTTGAAGAAGAGGTGTGAGGTCTTATAGACCCCACACCTCTCCATAAAGAGTACCTGTCATGCAATATTTCTATTACAAGGGATGTTTACATTCCTTGTAATAGGAATAAAAGTGATCAAGTTTTTTTTTTTTAAAGGGAAAGTAAAAATAAAAAAAAAGAAAATAAAAGAAAAGAAAAAGGAAAAAAAAAATGAAAGCGCCCTCGTCTCCGAGAGCTCGCACGCAGAAGTGAACGCACACGCAAGTCACGTCCGCATATGTAAACGATGTTCAAACCACATGTGAGGTATTGCCGCGATCGTTAGAGCGAGAGCAATAATTATAGCACTAGATCTCCTCTGTAACTATAAACATGTACCCTGTAAAAATTGTTAAAGCCTTGCCTATTGGGATTTTAAAGTACCGAAGTTTGGCACCATTCCACGAGCGTGCGCAATTTCAAAGTGTGACATGCTAGGTATATATTTACTCGGCGTAACATCCTCTTTCACATCATGCAAAAAAATTGGGCTAACTTTACTGTTTTATTTTTTTTTAATGCATGAAACAGTTTTTTTTAAAAAAGTGTTTGAAAAATTACTGCGCAAGATAAAATGTTACAATGACCGCCATTTTATTCCCTAGGGTGTCTACTAAAATAAAAATAATAATTTATAAAATATATATATATATATATATATATATATATATATATATATATATATATATATATAATGTTTGGGGGTTCTGAGTAATTTTCTAGCAAAAAAGGATAATTTTTACATATAGCAGCAAAGTGCCAGAATTTGCCCAGTAAGGAAGTGGTTAAGGAGAGAGGACTCTTGGGACCCTGGTCCCTGATGTAAGGGGGGGGGGGGGGACTTTGTGGACCCCAATGAAGGGGGTAAACTGATGCAAGGGGGTCAGGCCAAGGCCTAGATCTGTAAGGGGCCCCAAAATTTCTGATAGCTGCTCTGTTCCCCACACACTGCACTGACTTCTGCAGGTTTGGATGATATTAACTGGAGACAAAGTCGTCTGCTGCAAACTTCTGTCAATCCGTGAAGAGGAGGTATCCAGCCAATGAGGTGCTGCATCACTTCCTCCCAGCTCCCAAGTCAGTCTGCACATGGAGCCAATGTTGGCAAGGAGGTTAGACAGCATCTCTGTACAGGCTGCGTTTGGAGCCTTTTTTTGGGGGGGGGGGGGTCTGGCCAGCCTAGGGCGCAAAGTAGTCTAGCACTGGCCCTGAGCGCATTACAGTTTACTACAACTTTATTGAGGTGTGAAAATTACATTGCAGTACGGTGCATTTCAGTGAAGGTCTTTTTCGGCACACACCATCACACAGAGCAGTGGTGTGACTGTAGAGGACAGAAGGCATATTGCCTGTTCTGTGTTGGGCAACATTACCCAAGGCAAGATTATGTGAACCGTCCCCAAATGAAAAACTACTTACGACACATCTCAACTTGTGCCTCTGCGTTTTTGGAAAGGGTCAGGGACTTTTTTCCTGCAAAATGCAGCATTTTGCATACAGACTTCAAGGGGCATGCAAGAAAAACGCAAGTGCTGCGTTTGCATTTAATTCTGCCTAGCAACCAATTTTCCCAAAAAAAAAAAAAAAAAACCCGCCCCCCACACAAAACCAAACACCACACACTGCGGAAAGCACTGAAAAGCAAAATGCATACATGTGAATCGAGCCTTAAGCCTCATACACACGGGATGTCGAACGTATACAACACGTCGTACAAATGACCGTTGTATTCCTAATCAATCGTTCCCACGATTAGAACAGCCGACATACGACAGTCGTACAACGGGAGTTGTATGAGCAAACTAGAAAACTTGGTCGTACCAACAAGTGGTCATACGACCATTGTATCGTGTGTACAGAGAGGTTGGTACAATAAGTTGTATTGTGCAAAACACGCATGCTCCGAAGTCAGGAACGGCCGGATGCTTATTACATGCACCTGAACGTTCTGTGGTCATACGATCGTGTAGTGCAGTCAGTATGCTAGATACAACAGCCAACATACGATTTGAGACGATCGTACGTACGATCGTCGTCCCGTGTGTACGAGGCATTAGACACCATTTAGAACTATTCACATAGCCAGCAATTACCCGCAGTGATCACTGGCTGAGCAAACCAGTACAAATAGCTGCATCTGCCAGCAGCCCATCATTGCAGTGTATGGGCTTGGTGGCCAAGACTATCCACAGGTAGCTGCCAATCCCAAACAGCAGGAATCAGTTGATTCCTGCCACTGGGATTTGCATCGCTGCAAAATACCCATGCGAATCGTTTTATTACTATACCAATCCAAAACAAGGAATCCAATCAGGAAGCAATTAGGCTGCAGATGACCACACAGCTTACAATCCATTTATACAGTCTTTAGAGAAAATTGAGTACTGTCTGATACTTTTATATCTGCACTAACATAACATTTTTTCAGGACAAGCTTTCGGGGTACAATACGGCTACAATCACCTCAAGCAATACAGTCTTTTTAAAAATTAGTGCACAAGCCTACCCAAATAGACAAACTGAATAGATAGCTAAAGTGTATGTCCAGCCAAAAAACTTTTGGAAAGAGTGGGGAAGGTACAGATCCACTGTCAAATTTTTACTGCTATCCAGGGCTCCATTAGGGAGACTCCCCTCACCTCCTGCTCTGGTGACAATGTCTTTATCAGACAGGAAATGAGTTCCAATAGCAACACATAGAAATACATGCTCATCGTTAGCTGAGCAAGGGAAATAATAATAATAATAATAATGCTATTGATAGTTCCCACCTTTAGGAGCACTTCCGCCACAGGAGCACTTGCTATGGAGCCAATGAAGCTGGCCAACAAGCATATGGCCATTTTCCAATTCATGTTGCTGCAGAACCTCTGTTACTTCTCAGGATAAAGCTTCTCTTTTTTTTTCCTAGCTTAGGAACCCTAAACTTTTTATAGGAGATTCTAATTGGTTTCTACCAATCAGCAACCACAAAGGCTTTGAAAGGGGTGGATCCTTCTGAGCTCAGGTAAATGTTTGTGATTGTCACAGTAAGCCAGGAGGAGGGTAGATGGGCTTTTTTTTTTTTAAACACTTACCAACCGGAAGGTTTTCCAGCTTTAGGACCAGAGCACTTTTTGCGATTCGGCGCTGCGTCGCTTTAACTGACAATTGCACGGTCCTGCGACGTTGTACCCAAACAAAATTTGCGTCCTTTTTTTCCCACAAATAGAGCTTTCTTTTGGTGGTATTTGATCACCTTTGCGTCATTTCTGATCGCCGCTATAAACAAAAGAAGAGCGACCATTTTGCAAAAAAACCCAAATTTCTTACTTTTTGCTAAAATTCAAATCCAAAAAAAAAACATTTTTTTTCACCGTTTTTGGCAGATTTATATTCTTCCTCATATTTGTTATCAAAAAAATAGCAATCGGCGTTTATTGATTGGTTTGCGCAAAAGTGGCCACGTTTACGGATGGTGAGAATTCATTTCTGGGGTTTTTATGTTTTTTTTATTTTTTACTAGTAATGGCGGCGATCTGCGATTTTTAGCGGTACTGCGATATTGGGGCGGACATGTCGGACATTTTTGACACTTTTTTGGAACCAATGACATTTATACAGCGATCAGAAATTTAAATGTCCACTGATTACTGTATAAATGTCATTGGCAGTGAAGGGGTTAACCCGGGGGTGGGAGCTAGGGGTTAACTGTGTTCCCTGGGTGTATTCTTACTGTGGGGGGGTTGGGCTACAATGGACATGAGAGATCTAACTGATCCCAGTGACAGGGATCAGTAGATCTCTCATGCCCCTACTAACAGAGCGGGGAACCGCCGTGTTTACATCGGCGGTTCCCCGTTCTTTCCCTGTGGCCGTTCATCGCGGCTCGCCAGCGAACATCGGGTCCGCCCGAGCCGCGGGCACACTCCTCAGGAGTGTGGCGGGTGCGCGCACGCCCCCTAGTGGCTGATTGCAGATCGCCGTCTTTTTACGACGATTCACGCTCAGCATCCCGACTGCCGCCGTGAAAACGTGCGCGGTCGGGAACTGGTTAATAATCAGAGGATTACAAAAATTCTTCTAGAGATTTAATTGCTTTTTGTGCTGCTGCTGGAGTTAGTTGGGTGATATCTGGGAGAGAATACATTTTTGAGATCACTCCATGATCTTTACTTGAATGGAACAAAGTCACCCAAGAATTTGCAATAGTTGAGAAAATAATCTCCTGCGCCTATATGGGTCTTTGGTAGGTGAAGAAAATCGAGGAGCCCTTTATACCAATGTGCTGCAATAACGAGTTGCATGTGTCGGTGTGATGCGGTATCTTCCTTAGGCCCCTTTCACACACACGGACCATTTGTCAGTTTTTCATCCATCCGTTGACGGATGAAAAACAGACATCAATGCAACTCTATGGAAAAACGGATGACAACTGATGATCATTCATTTGCATCTGTTTTCATCCGCTTCCGTTTTTTTGAACAGATGAAAGTCCTATTTTTCATCCGTCAAAAAAACGTATCGGACGAAAAATGGATGAAAACGGACAAACGGTCAGTTTTTCATCCGTTTTTGCATTGGTAGTGGATGTAAAAAAAACTGATGAAAAACTGATGACCACTGATGAAAAACGGATGAAAAAAACAGATGAAAAATGGATGAATACTTCATCCGTTTTGATGTGACGGAACTGATGAACTGATGAATGGTCCGTATGTATGAAAGGACCCTAAAGCCTTGTATACACGATCCGATTTTCGGATGACAGAACGTCCGTTTTTTGTTGGATGCTTGTCTCATGTCGAAAGTGAAGAGTGTACTAACAATACGAAAATTTTCAAACGACCAAACTCAACGTCAGACGTAATGTTTTGAATATTTTTGCACCTTTTTTTCGTTTCTGAGCATGCGTAGTCTTGGTCGTACGATTTTTTTCGTACGAAAACCTTACTAACGGAATGAAAATCGGACTTTGCGTTGTCGTCCAAAAATTTTTTTATAGCCTGCACATCCAGCTTTTGTCTACCGAAAAATCAAAATCCGCTGTTGAAAGGAGCATCCTAACAGTAAGAATTTTGGACGACAGGCCGTCGAACGAAAATTCCCATCCGAAATTTGCATTGTGTGTATGGGCCTTAAGGCCCCTTTCACAGAGGCATTCTGTTCAGGTCCGCCTATCCGTTTTTCAGGCGGACCTGAACGGACACTCCATGCAGCCCTATGGAGCGGCGGATGTTAGCGGAAACGCTGACATCTGCCGCTCTCCGATCTGATCCTGTCCATGAAATGCAGACAGATGATAACCCTATTTTCCATCCGTCTGTAGAATCGGATCGGAGCGGATCGGATGAAAACGGACAGGTGGTCCGTTTTCATCCAATCTCCATAGCAGAGAGCTAGAGTTGCCACCTCATCCCTTTAAACCCGAACACATATGAATTACACAGGTTGTTCTGAGGCTAATTGAATGCAGATAAGGCACCAAGTGAGTTTAATTACCAACTTAATCAGCCACAGAACCTATGTAATTCATATGTGTTCGGGTTTAAAGGGATGAGGTGGCAACCCTAGTGGAGACGGATTTATCATCCGCCTGCTCAGCGGGGATCCCTGCTGAGCAGAGCGCAGTCCAAAAACGGGCAAGCGGGTTGCCGCCTCATCCCATTAATCCAGGACACATATTAATTACACAGATTCTGTGGCTGATTAGGGTGGTAATTAAACTCACTTGGTGCCTTATCTACATTAAATTAGCCTCAGAACCTGTGTAATTCATATGTGTTCGGGTTTAAATGGATGATGTGGCAACCCTAGCAAGCCCGTGTGAAAGGAATCTTAGACCCAATACATGTTGTGTAATATTACATATACATACAGTTTTTTTAATATGTACATAGGTATTTACTGTAATCTATGGTTTAGGTTCTATAGCAGCTGCAGTATGTTGTATATGTGTGTATGTATGTATGTATATATATATATATATGTGTGTGTGTGTATATATGTGTGTACATGTATATATGATATGATATATACATATATTGGGTAGGTATTGGGACAGGCAGTTGACAAATCTATTTTTTTATACATCAAAAGAATGTTAAATGGTTGTGCAAAGCCACATTGGTATTCAGGACTGGTTATCTAATTAGGCATTCCAAAAGGGGGGGGTTTTGATTAGAGAATAGACTGACCAAACCAGTTGTTCTCTACATATAAAAAAGGGACAGATACTGCCTCCATGATATGTCAATAAAAGACCACCCAGGAGTTTATGATTACAGCTGTTGACTGCTTAGGATCATTATCTGTTGTTCTTTCAAGACAAAAGTAGATTAACCACTTACCAACCGAGCCTGTTTTTTGGCTTCGGTGGTTACGAGTTAAAAACATGTTGTTTTTTTGCTGTAAAATTACTTAGAAAAAAAAAACAATATATAATGTTTGGGGGTTCTAACACCCTAGAGAATAAAATGGCGGTCATTGCAAAATTTTATGTCACACCGTATTTGCTTTGCGGTCTTCCAAGCGTGCTTTTTTTAAAAATAAATTCAGTTTTTTTAGTTAAAAAATAAGAAAACAGTAAAGTTAGGCCATTTTTTTCCATATTGTGAAAGACAATGTTATGCTGAGTAAAATGATACCCAACATGTCATGCTTCAAGGTTTGTCGCGGAATGGCGACAAACTTTGCAACTTAAAAATCTCCATTGGCGACGTTTAAAAAATTCTACAGGTTAGCAGCTTTGTGTTACAGAGGAGATCTAGGGCTAGAATGATTGCTCTCGCTCCAACGATCACGGCGATGCCTCACATGTGTGGTTTGAACACCATTTTCATATGTGGGCGGGACTTACGTATGCGTTCGCTTCTGCACGCGAGCTCGCGGGGACGGGGCTCTTTAATTTTTTTTATTATTAGTATTATTTATTTTGCGTTTTTTATTTTTACACTGTTCTTTTTAAAAAAAAAAAAAATTGATCACTTTTATTCCTACTACAAGAGATGTAAACATTCCTTGTAATAGAAAAAAGCATGACAGGACCTCTTAAATATTTTTCCAGGGACCGGGGGGGGGGGGGTTTGATCAGGCGTTTGCGAGGATGGCTGGTGACGGGAAAGTGTGGAGACGGTTCTCCGCACTATAATATAAAGGGGCACTGTGATATAAAGGGGACTGCACTGTAATGTTTACATGCCCCTTTACAGTGCAGTGTCCTTTATATCACAATGTCCCTAGCATTCACAACCCCCCCCCATCACAGTGCCCCTTGCTGTCATGCCCCCATTCCCCTTTTTTTTTCTCTACTCACAGTGCCCCCCTTTTATTCTCTGCCTCCCCTGCACAGTCCTATCAGCCTGTGTGTCCTTTTCCACCCCCTGATGCTGTCATCCTATCAGCAGGGCAGGGGCGAGAGGAGCTGGATCTCAGGATCATATTAACAAGCGGGTGACTACATGATTGCTGATATGAAAAGACTCTCTGTGCAGGTCTCCAGCTCCTAGTACTGCATTGTAAAAAAAACAAAAAAAAAAAACAATTCCTGGTCAGTATTTTCCATGCGTACTCCTGAATACTCATACACATGTGTACACATAAACCACAACCCCCTTTAGAAAAAAATGCAAGAAAAATCACCAAGAATATGAGTTCAAATATTAATTGAAGATTTTCATAGAAAACAGCCTCATGGGAGGAGGAGGAATTGGACACATTAATATTCACATGGATTTCTACACATCTATACGGAGTAAACACATGCACTATATGGACCATACTCTGGTTTTTTTCTTCCAGGAAGATGAGTTGCTGTAAAAACATTTGTCCTGTGTCCAGGGAGCCTTAGGCCTTGCTCACAGGGGCATACTAAAGTGTATGCCCATGGAGAGCCGTGGTTACCTGCACAGGGGACACACAGGTGTGCCTGCACCCATGTCAAGTGTGCCCCCCATCTCCATCAACACCAGACTGCCCCCCCACCCCATGTATACCGGACTGACCCCCCACCCCCATCTACACCCCACTGACCCCCCCCACCCCCATCTGTACCCCACTGACCCCCCACCCCCATCTAAACCACACTGCCCAATCACCCTCATCTATACCACACTGACCCCTCCACCCCCATTTACACCAGACTGATCCCCCCAACCCCATTTACACCACACTGATCCCCCCAACCCAAGGACCTTCTTTTTTTGGTCTCATACCAGGTATATCACGTACACAAATGAGGCATATCTACACATCTTTAGGTACACTTATAATTACACAGGTTAAGGAGGAGGAGGGT
>BLSH010473373.1:678357-691234 GCA_018402905.1 Glandirana rugosa | reverse complement strand
TGGTGGTCACTGTTGGGTGACTGGTGGTGGTCACTGATGGGTGCCGTGTGTCTGGCGGTGGTCACTGATGGGTGACGGGTGTCTGGCAGTGGTCACTGATGGGTGAAGGGTGTCTGGCAGTGGTCACTGATGGGTGACGGGTGTCTGGCGGTGGTCACTGATGGGTGACGGGTGTCTGGCGGTGGTCACTGATGGGTGACGGGTGTCTGGTGGTGGTCACTGATGGGTGACTGGTGGTGGTCACTGATGGGTGACGGGTGACTGGTGGAGGTTACTGATGGGTGACAGGTGACTGGCGGTGGTCACTGATAGGTGATAGATGACTGACGGTGGTCACTGATGGGTGACTGGTGGTGGTCACTGATGGGTGACTGGCGGTGGTCACTGATGGGTGCCGCATGTCTGGCGGTGGTCACTGATGGGTGACAGGTGTCTGGTGGTGGTCACTGATGGGTGACCGGTGTCTGGCGATGATCACTAATGTGTGACAGGTGACTGGCGGTGGTCACAGATGCATGACAGGTGACTGGCGGTGGTCACTGATGGGTGACAGGTGACTGGCGGTAGTCACTGACGGGTGACTGGCGGTGGTCACTGATGGGTGACTGGCGGTGGTCACTGACGGGTGACTGGTGGTGGTCACTGTTGGGTGACTGGCGGTGGTCACTGATGGGTGCCGTGTGTCTGGCGGTGGTCACTGATGGGTGACAGGAGACTGGCGGTGGTCACTGATGGGTGACAGGAGACTGACGGTGGTCACTGATGGGTGACAGGTGACTGGCGGTGGTCACTGATAGGTGACGGGTGACTGGCGGTGGTCACGGATGGGTGACGGGTGTCTGGTGGTGGTCACTGATGGGTGACTGGTCACGGTCACTGATGGGTGACTGGCGGTGGTCACTGATGGGTGACGGGTGAAAGGCCACGGGTGACTGGCGGTGGTCAGTGATGGATGACAGGCCACGGTCAGTCATGGGTGACACACCACGGTCACTGTCAGGTGACACGCCATGGTCACTGACGTGTGACAGGTGACACGCCAGGTCACTGACGGGTGACATGCCACAGTCACTGATGGGTGACACGGTCACTGGCTGGGTGAGAAGCCACGGTCACTGACTGGTGACAGGTGACACGCCATGGTCACTGACAGGTGATAGGTGACACGCCACGAACACTGACGGGTGACACGCCATGGTGACGGGTGACGGTGACACATCATGGTCAGTGACGGGTGACAGGCCACGGTTGCTGATGGGTGACACGCCACGTGACTGATGGGTGACAGGCCACGGTCGCTGACGGGTGACAGGCCAAGGTCACTGACGGGTGACAGGCCACGGTCGCTGATGGGTGACGGGTGACAGGCCACAGTCGCTGACGGGTGACAGGCCACGGTCGCTGATGGGTGACGGGTGACAGGCCACGGTCAATGACGGGTGATGGGTGACAGGTGCACTTTATGATGACAGATGCACTTTATTGGGGCATATGGGGTGACTGTTGGGGTGACAGGTGCATTGGGGGGGCAGGGGGGATGTGTCAGTGTATTTTTACTTCACAGATCAGTAACTCACTGATCCCAGCTCTTCTCTCCTCACACTAGACTCTGTGTGAGGAGAGAAGAGCTGGTAACAGTGAGTTACCGCTCTGTTTACATTGCATGTGATTGGCTGTGAAGTAGATCACAAGGTAACAGCCGCCGGCCGGTGGCTGATACCAGTGTCGGAGACGGGCTGTGTTCGCATGCGCCGTGCGAATGGGGGAAATGCCGTTTGTGATCAGCCGTGACTTTGTCACGGCCGATCACATAGTAAACAGCCATGGCCAATGGCTGTTCACCCCCGTCGGTGACGCGGCGTGTCCTGGGGACATGCCGACACCGACAGAGCCGGGATGCGCGCAATCCCGGCTTAAAGGGACGACGTCGTATGACGTTGTCCCAGAACAAGAGGCTTACCGCTCCGCCGTCATATGACGGTGGGCGGTAGGCAAGCGGTTAAGAACGCACTGGTCCCGTGTTCTAGCTACAGCTCACTAACGCCGATGCCCTCTACTGCTCAAAAACGTCAGCGTTTTTAGAGGGCTATTGAAGAACATGGAGAGCTACAAAAAACGCCCAAAAAAAGTGGAGTTAAAAAACACCCATGTGTGTGAGGCCTTAAGGTCCCATTATCTCACCCTTTTTTTGTTTACTTTACCAAATATAGTGACGGAAGCGTGTGATCCTACCAAGTCATGGCTTCCCAAAAGTCCCAATTTTCCCCCTCCCCCCTTTTCATCTGTGGTCAAGTGGTTAAGGACTTTGCTAATGAATTTTGTTGGAGAGTTTTGTCTTTCAGATATCGCAGGTGAGACTCATTTGCATGTGAATAGCAGAAGCTGACATTGCTGGCTAGTGGGGGAGAAACTCTGAATAGACAATTTACAAGGAATTATCAAGCGATGAACTTTTTATTTCAATACCCTAATTTTCTTTTTTTAATTTTTTTTTCTTTTCTTTTCAATGGACTTTTTTTGCCCTAATTTTTCTCTTTCCCTGATCTATGTTTTATCTGTATCTTAAAACCATAGAGAAGCATTGAAACCTAAACTAATTTTACATATATACATATTACATTGCACCAATGCGTATTGATATCAATATATTCGACATCGAAGGTGAAATGCTGCACAATGGCTTGGCATAGAATTTATAACTGGGTGTCTGAGAATTCGTACACTTAAGCCTCGTACACACGGGACGACGACCGTATACAACAGGTCGTACTAACGACCGTTGTATGCGATATCGATCGTTCGTATGCACGATTAGAACAGTCGAACATACGATGGTCATACAAGGGGAGTTGTATGAGCAGACTAGAAAACTTGGTCGTACCAACAAGCTCTCATACGACCGTTGTATCGTGTGTACAGAGCATTGGTACAACAAGTTGTATTGTGCAAAACACGCATGCTCCGCAGTCAGGAATGGCCGGATGCTAATTACATGCACCTGAATGTTCTTCTGTGCTCGTACGATCGTGTAGTGCAGTCAGTATGCAAGTTACATTATCCAACATACGATTTGCGACGATCATACGTTCAATCGTCGTCCCGTGTGTACGAGGCTTTAGACTGGGTAGAACAATATAAGTTTAGGGTATAGTACGCTGGGTGGTTTTCCCTAAATTTATAAGAGGGGTGAGTGAAATGTATCACTCTAACCATGATTTGAACTTTGTTGAATCTGTTGTTAATAATATGCTGAAGGCTATGACATATATGGATGTGACTGACTGAAAGACTATACCTTACTTGGCGAATATACTGGCAAGAATTTCCACTGCTGCTTTGTCTGGACAAACGTTCTGATATCAAGCTGATACTATCTAAACCATCTGATGTTCCCATTCAGTGGACTGAAAGATTCAAGTAACTGCTCTCTTGAAGGCAATGTGGGGTCAGCCTACAACAAGTTGCACATTGTGGCTGGCAGAAGTTTCATTTTGGACTGATGAGGAAGATTACTAAAACTGACAATACAGCTTTAAGGCCTCATACACACGGGCGTTTGCAAAAAAAATAAGCAAAACGCCAGGCCTGACGTCAGGGAAAAAATTGCAGTTTTTCTCAGCGTTTTGCATTGACGACAATACACGTTTTTTCACGCTAGCTTTCAGCGGCGTTTTCTGCCTCTATTCAAAATCAATGGTTCCCTATGGGAGTCCATTGATTTGAATAGAAGCCGTACCAGAAGTCGGATCACGGTGATACGACTTGCGGCGCGACTTGTGTGCTAGGGATCTTAAAGGGGAACCCCCGCAAAAAATTTGCGTGGGGTCCCCCCCCCCCAAGAGCATACCAGGCTCTTCGATCTGGCATGGATTTTAAGAGGAGCCCCCACGCAAAAAAAAACGGCGTGGGGTCCCCCCCAAAATCCATACCAGACCCTTATCCGAGCACGCAGCCTGGCAGGCCAGGAAAGGGGGAGGGGACGAGCAGCGAGCGCCCCCCCCCCCCCTCCTGGACCGTATCAGGCCGCATGCCCTCAACATGGGGAGTATGGGTGCTTTGGGGCAGGGGGGCTCTGCGCCCCCCACCCCAATGCACCTTGTCCCCGTGTTGATGGGGACAAGAGCCTCTTCCCGACAACCCTGGCTGTTGGTTGTCGGGGTCTGCGGGCGGGGGCTTATCGGAATCTGGAAGCCCCCTTTAATAAGGGGGCCCCCAGATGCCGGGCCCCCCACCCTATGTAAATGAGTATGGGGTATGTGTATGGGGTGAATATGGGGCCATTTACCTCGGGGAAAAAAGTGTACAAAAAAAAAACACTACACAGCTTTTTATAATATTTTATTAAATCCGCTCCGGCATCTTCTCCCCTCTCTTCTCCCTCGTCTTCTTTCTTCGGCTCTTTTGCGGGGTCTTCTGTCTTCTGAGGGGTCTTCTGCTCTTTTGCCGCTGTCTCCCCGGCTAGCTTCTCCCTCTGCTTCTTCTTCTGGAGATGTTGACTCGTCGCTCTCTTCCACTTGAATGCCGGGTCCGTGCTGCGCGGTTGCCTTATATTGGCATGGGGCAGGGCCACACGATGACGTAATCATGAGCCCCACCCCATGATGTCAACATCTCCAGAAGAAGAAGAAGAAGCAGCGGCTGGAGAAGCTAGCCTGGGGGACAGCGGCAAAAGAGCAGAAGACCCCTCAGAAGACCTCGCAAAAGAGCTGAAGAAAGAAGATGAGGGAGAAGAGAGGGGAGAAGATGCCGGAGCGGATTTAATAAAATATTTTAAAAAGCTGTGTAGTTTTTTTTTTTTGTACACTTTTTTCCCCCAGGTAAATGGGTAGGGGTACGATGTACCCCATACTCATTTACATAGGGTGGGGGGTCCGGCATCTGGGGGCCCCCTTATTAAAGGGGGCTTCCAGATTCCGATAAGCCCCCGCCCGCAGACCCCGACAACCAACGGCCAGGGTTGTCGGGAAGAGGCTCTTGTCCCCATCAACATGGGGACAAGGTGCTTTGGGGTGCCCCAAAGCACCCATACTCCCCATGTTGAGGGCATGCGGCCTGGTACGGGCTGCGTGCTCGGATAAGGGTCTGGTATGGATTTTGGGGGGGGACCCCACGCTGCTCCTCTTAAAATCCATGCCAGATCGAAGAGCCTGGTATGCT
Organism: Glandirana rugosa; assembly: GCA_018402905.1. Classification (NCBI taxonomy): domain Eukaryota; kingdom Metazoa; phylum Chordata; class Amphibia; order Anura; family Ranidae; genus Glandirana; species Glandirana rugosa. The sequence goes on along the minus strand of BLSH010473373.1, from coordinate 686,077 downwards.
CCTGGGGGAGGGGGGAACCCCACGCAAATTTTTTGCGGGGGTTCCCCTTTGAGACACCTAGCACACAAGTCGCGCTGCAAGTCGGATCATCGTGATCCGACTTCTGGTGAGGCTTTTATTCAAATCAATGGACTCCCATAGGGAACCATTGATTTTGAATAGAACGCCTGACGAGGCTTAACGCTGTGTATACAACGTTAAGCAACTTTATTGAGCGTTTTGCTGGCTCGGCGTCAAAAACGCCATGACGCTGCAGCTTCAGAACGCACTGGTCCCGCGTTCCAGCTACAGCTCACTAACGCCGACGCCCTCTACTGCTCAAAAACGTCAATGTTTTAGAGGGCCATTGAATAACATGGAGAGCAGCAAAAAACGTCCAAAAACGTGGCATTACAAAACGCCCGTGTGTATGAGGCCTTAAAATGAAACCCCTGAGCCTGGAAATATACAATCCTGGATCCAAGTGGATTTGAGCTCACAGAGCATGCCAAGCTTACTTTCAGTGAGATGGTGAGATATGCAATAACGTCAAACCAAAGAATGGACTGTGACATCAGCTTGTCTTTGCACAATATTCAAGATCTCAATGTGACATACTGAAAAAACGACAAACTTTGAAATGAGGCCTAACAGCTATACGGGCAGCGAATGTTTACCAAATCCTTTCCCAGTCATGGTCTAAAGCTATATTATCTAATAACTGTTTCATGGGGATATTTTAGAGCAGTGGTTCTCAACTCCGGTCCTCAGGACCCACCAACAGGCCAGATTTTAAGTATAACCTTGGGGAGATGCAGACTAGAATACTGCAATCACTGAGCAGCAAACGATATCACCTGTGATGTATTTCAGTTATCCTGCAAACCTGGCCTGTTGGGGGGGTCCCGAGGACCGGAGTTGAGAACCACTGTTTTAGAGGCTGGTGAAGAGAGATGTAAACAGTTTTCAATTACATATTTTATATGAGCCATTGTAAAGCATTCAGTACCTCAAATCGTAATGATATGTTTGTTGTTGGCTTTGTGGGTCAGTTCTAATAATTAGAACAGACCCAAGTGGGGGAATGTTGTGTAATATTACATATACATACACACAGTTTTTTTATTATGTACATAGGTATTTACTGTAGGCCATGGTTTAGGTTCTAAAGTAGCTGGCAGGTGTAGTATGTTTTATGTGTGTGCATGTATATATATATATATGTGTGTGTGTATATGTATGTACATGCACATGTATATATGATATGTATACATGTATTGGGACAGGCAGTTGACAAATCTATTTTATACATCAAAAGAATGTTAATGGTTGTGCAAAGCCACATTGGTATTCGGGACTGGTTATCTAATTAGGCATTCCAAAAGGGGGGTTTTTGATTGATTAAAGAATAAACTGACCAAACCAGTTGTTCTCTACATATAAAAGGGACAGATACTGCTTCCATGATATGTTAATAAAAGTCCACCTAGAAGTTTATGATTACAGCTGTTGACGGCTTAGGGTCGTTATCTGTTGTTGTTTCAAGACAAAAGTAGATTAAAAGGCCTAATTAAGTTGGTCAGTCAAATTGCTCATTCTTAAGCCTCGTACACACAAGTCGACGATCGTATACAACAGGTCGTACGAACGACCGTTGTATGCTAAATCGATCGTTAGTGCGCGCAATTAGAACGACGGTCGTACAATGGAAGTTGTATGAGCAAACTAAAACTTGGTAGTATCAACAAGCGGTCATAGGACCGTTGTATCGTGTGTGCAGAGAAGTTGGTCCAACAAGTTGTATTGTGCAAAACACGCATGCTCAGAAGTCAGGAACGGCCGGATGCTAATTACATGCACCTGAACTTTCTCTTGATACGTTCAGCTTGGTCGTACGATTGTGTAGTGCATGTCAGTATGCGAGATACAACAGCCAACATACGATTTGGTCCGTTCGGTCGTACGACCGTCGAACCGTGTGTACGAGGCTTAATGTAACTTGCATACTGACTGCACTACACGATCGTACGAGCACAGAACAACGTTCAGGTGCATGTAATTAGTGTCTGGCTGGTGTTTTGCACAATACAACTTGTTGTACCAACTGCTCTGTACACACGATACAACGGTCGTATGACCGCTTGTTGGTACGACCAAGTTTTCTAGTCTGCTCATACAACTCCCCTTGTATGACCGTCTGTTCTAATTGCATATACGAACGATCGATTTAGCATACGACGGTCGTTAGTACGACCTGTTGTATACGATCGTCGTCCTGTGTGTACGAGGCTTTAATGTTGCACTATTCCTGTCATCAATATTCTTTATACCTATGTTGGATTGTATCATCTCTTTTTGGACGTTGTTCTGTCTAAAGTCAATAAATGCTGTTCTGTGGAAGAACCGACGAGTGCTGCAGAAAATTAACCATTATAACAATAACTAAATAATAACATTCATTCATCCACTACTACATCACTACAATACACACTATACAACTTTTGTTGTCTGATTTCCGATTTACCAAAACCATGTAGTGCAAGGGCCTACCTGTTTACATACAAATTGAAACTCTTAAGCCTCGTACACACGCTTAGATTTTCAGACGACAGAACGTCCGTTTTTTGTTGGATGCTTGTCTCGAAAGTGAAGAGCATACTAACAATATGACAATTTTTGCACGACCGAATTCAACGTCAGAAGTGACGTAATGTGTTGAATAGCTTTGTATGTATTTTTTTTCCTTTCTGAGCATGCGTAGTCTTGCACTTACGATTTTTTTTTGGACAAAAACAGTACTAGCGAAACAAAAATCGGACGCTGAGTTCACATCCGACAAAAAATTTATAGTCTGCACATCCAGCTTTTGTGGGCTGTCGAAAACACCACACTAATGATCTAAATCGGAAGATCGGTCGTTGTCCGAAATTCGCATTGTTTGTATGGGGCTTTAGACCTCATACACACTATCCAACTTTTGTTGTCTAATTGCCTTCAGATCTACCAAAACGATGTAGTGCAAGGGCCTGTCTGATTGCATACAAATTGAAACTCCTAAGGTTTGACCTCATATTATATGGTTTTGGTAAATCTGAGGGAAAAAAATCTACAGCAAATTGGATAGCGTGTATCCAGCTTTAGACCCCATACACTTTATTCGATTTTCTGCAGATTTTTGTCTTCGGATTTACTGAAACCATATAATATGAGGTCAAAACTTAGTTTCGATTTGCATACAATCAGGCAGGCCCTTGCACTACATGGTTTTCCTAAGCCCTCATACACACGGGCGTTTTTTAAAAGAGATGGTTAGAGACTGCAGACATGATACAAGAGATGGTCAGAGACTGCAGACCTGATACAAGAGATGGTCAGAGACTGCAGACATTATACAAGAGATGGTCAGAGACTGCAGACATGATACAAGAGATGGTCAGAGACTGCAGACATGATACAAGAGATGGTCAGAGACTTCAGACCTGATACAAGAGATTATCAGAGACCATAGACATGATACAAGAGATGGTCAGAGACTGAGGACATGGTACAGGAGATGGTTAGAGACTGCAGACATGTTACAAGAGATGGTCAGAGACTGCAGACATGATACAAGAGATGGTCAGAGACTGCTGAGATGATGCAAGAGATGGTCAGAGACTGCAGAAATGATACAAGAGATCAATGCATCAAATGCAGCATACCAGTGTCCACTAAATGCAGCCTCACCAGTGTCCATCAAATGCAGCCTCATCAATAACCACCAAATGCAGCCTCATCAGTGTCCACCAATTGCAGCCTACCATTGCCCACCAATTGCAACCTACCAGTGCCCACCAAATGCAGCCTTATCAGTGTCCATCAAATGCAGCCTCATCAATAACCACCAAATGCAGCCTCATCAGTGCCCACCAATTGCAGCCTCATCAGTGCCTACCAATTGCAGGCTACCAGTGCCCATTAAATGCAGCCTACCAGTGCCCACCAATTGCAGCCTACCAGTGCCCACCAAATGCAGCCTTATCAGTGCCCATCAAATGCAGCCTACCAGTGCCCACCAAATACAGCTTATCAGTGCCCATCAAATGTAGCCTACCAGTGCCCACCTGCCTGTGCCCACCAATTGCAGCCTGCCAGTGCCCGGCAAATGTAGCTTATCAGTGCCCTTCAAATGCACCCTTATCAGTGCCCATCAAATTCAGCCTACCTCTCTGGTGGTACTGGGAAGCAGTCTCTCTCTCTCTGGTGGTGCTTGTACAGCATGGCTCTCTGGTGGTGCTGAGCAGTGTGGCTGCCTCTCTGGTGGTGTGAGTACAGTGTATCTCTCTCTCTCTCTCTCTGGTGGTGCAGGTACAGCGAGGCGCTCTCTAGTGGAGTGGGTACAGCATGGTGCTCTCTCACTGGTGGTGTGGGTACAGCGCAGCGTTTTCTCTCTGGTGGTGCGGGTACAGCATGACGCTCTCTCTCTGGTGGAGCGGGAACAGCGTAGCACTCTCTCACTGGTGGTGCGAGTACTGTGTGGCACTCTCTCTGGTGGTGTGGCTACAGAGTGGCGCTCTCTCTGGTGGTGTGGGTACAGTGTAGCTCTCTCTGGTGGTGAGGTTACAGCATGGTGCTCTCTCTCTGGTGGTGCGGGTACAGTGTAGCTCTCTCTGATGGTGCGGTTACAGCGTGGCGCTCTCTCTGGTGGTGCGGTTACAGAGCGGCGCTCTCTCTCTCGTGGTTCGGTTACAGCGTGGCGCTCTCTCTCTGGTGGTGCCGATTACAGCGTGGCGCTCTCTCTGGTGGTGACGGTTACAGCGTGGCACTCTCTCTCATGGTGCGGTTACAGCGTGGCGCTCTCTCTGGTGGTGACGGTTACAGCGTGGCGCTCTCTCTGATGGTGACGGTTACAGCGTGGCTATCTCTCTGGTGGTGATGGTTACAGGGTGGCGCTCTCTCTGGTGGTGACGGTTACAGTGTGACGCTCTCTCTGGTGGTGACGGTTACAGTATGACCCTCTCTGGTGGTGCGGTTACAGTGTGGTGCTCTCTCTGGTGGTGACGGTTACAGCGTGGTGCTCTCTCTGGTGGTGATGATTACAGCATGGCGCTCTCTCTGGTGGTGACGATTACAGCGTGGCGCTCTCTCTGGTGGTGACGGTTACAGCGTGGCGCTCTCTCTGGTGGTGACAATTACAGCATGGCACTCTCTCTGGTGGTGATGGTTACAGCATGGCTCTTTCTCTGGCTTCCCTCAGCATAGTCCTCTTTTTCCTGTAGCAGTCACCTGTAACTTCTTCCGGGGTTACAGGCTCTCAATTTTTCCCCCAGCAGAGTGCATGCTGGGGGCTGAAGTCCACTGCCTGTGGACAACAATGGGGCTGACAGTCTTTTGGGACTACATGTCCCATGATGCTCCCCTAGCCTCTTCTGATTGGCCCTCCACTGTGGCCAATGAGAAGGAAAGCAAACAGGGCACTGGGCGGTGAACAAGATGAGAGCCGCTCTCTCATCTTCTCCCATGCATTGCTGACAGGAGAAGGGGGGGGCGAGCAGGGGAGATATGCTGGTATCCCGCGGCTCATGGGGAGGAGAACTCTGTGTACCCGCCCAGGCACGACCGCATAGCTGTAGGTGAGCGGTGGCCGCGGCCTGTGTTAACCCTGTCCAGGCCGCGGTCGTCGCTTATCTCCCGCTGTGCAGCCTGGTCATCACCCAGCCACGGTGCGGGCGGCCCAGGCCCACCGGGCAAATGCCCAGTCTGCCCTATGGCCTGTGCGGCCCTGCCTCCAGGTGATTGGGGCTGCACTGCAACCACTCTGCAACTGTGGGCATTCAAAACAGGCGGTCAGGAGGCAACATATTGCCTCTGTACCAGCTGTCAAATACCTCTGAAAAGTGATCTGAACATGGATCACTTTTCAGAGGAACGGCATTTTCTTGCTGGTACTATGAACAAGTGGTAAAACAAAATTCAGTTCTGATTGTACACATATAGGAGGTCAGGATTAAAAGCGCATACATACATACATGTAAACACACATTTACGCATATACACACATACACATATATAAACACGCACACATAATACACACACACATACTGTATAAATAAACATACACACACACACTCCTATATAAATGCACATATGCACACACACACACACAAGATGCACACACACATACATGCACACACACACACATACATGCGCACACATACATACACACACACATATATATGCACACACACACACAATGCATTCACACACACACATGCATGCACACACACACATATATATGCACACATGCACACACACGCATATATGCACACACACAAACACACACATATATGCACACACACACATATATATGCACACACATATATGCACACACATACACATATATATGCACACACACACAGGCATATATATGGACACACACACATATATGCACAGACACACACATATATATGCACACACACACGCAGACATGCACACACACACATATATATGCACACACACATATATATGCGCACACACACACACATATATGCGCACACACACACACACATATATGCACACACACACATATACCTGCACACACACTCACACACATATGCGCACACACACATGCACACATAGACATGCGCATGCACACACATATATGCACACACGCACACACACACATATATATATATATATATATATATACAGTCAGGTCCATAAATATTGGGACATCAACACAATTCTAAACTTTTTGGCTCTATACACCACCACAATGAATGTGAAATTAAACAAACACAATGTGCTTTAACTGCAGACTTTCAGCTTTAATTTGAGGGTATTTGCATCCAAATCAGGTGAACGGTGTAGGAATTACAACAGTTTGTATATGTGCCTCCCACTTTTTAAGGGACCAAAAGTAATGGGACAGATTAACAATCATAAATCAAACTTTCACTTTTTAATACTTGGTTGCAAATCTTTTGCAGTCAATTACAACCTGAAGTGTGGAACGCATAGACATCACCAGACGCTGGGTTTCATCCCTGGTGATGCTCTGCCAGGCCTCTACTGCAACTGTCTTCAGTTCCTGCTTGTTCTTGGGGCATTTTCCCTTCAGTTTTGTTTTCAGCAAGTAAAATGCACACTCAATCGGATTCAGGTCAGGTGATTGACTTGGCCATTGCATAACATTCCACTTCTTTCCCTTAAAAAACTCTTTAGTTGCTTTCGCAGTATGCTTCGGGTCATTGTTCATCTGCACTGTGAAGCGCCGTCCAATGAGCCCTGAAGCATTTGGCTGAATATGAGCAGATAATATTGCCCGAAACACTTCAGAATTCATCCTGCTGCTTTTGTCAGCAGTCACACCATCAATAAATACAAGAGAACCAGTTCTCACTTCGTACCACCACCATCACAGTACCGCACCCGTACATACCGACGGTTACCTTGACCAAGAGAACATAAATAACTACCACACTGACGACTGTTTTCGTCGTCCTACTTAAGACTTCACAAAGCCCGTTATAATAGACGAGTATAAGTCGGTTTACGAAGTCCCGAGTAACCTGCCGCGAAGTGTCACGTCTACTTGTTACTGGGCTTCGTATGACGCTTTCGTTGATTTCTCAAAAAATTCCCTTTCTTCACCTTACAATACGTTACCGGTTCAGTTAGTGGACTGGACTTAGGCTAACTCACACGTAAAATGAACGACTTTTGTTTTGACTTCCCTTTTACGGGGTTCTTGTTCGTCCTT
>BLSH010473373.1:663521-678022 GCA_018402905.1 Glandirana rugosa | reverse complement strand
AGTACTGATTGGCACTGATGAGGCGGCACTGATGAGGTGGCACTGATGATGAGGCACTTATATGCAGCAATGATGAGCACTGTTAGGCGGCACTGATAAGCAGCACTGATGGGTACTGATAGGTGGCACTGATATACAGCACTGACGGGCACTGATATGCAACACTGACGGACACTGCTAAGCGGCACTGATGGGCACTCATAGACAGCACTGATTGGCACTCATAGGCGGCACTGGGCACTGATTAGTGGCACTGATGGGCACTGATAGGTGGGCACTGGTAGGTGGCAATGGTGGGCACTGATATGTGGCACTGGTATGCATTGATAGGGGCACTGGTGGGCATATATACTGATAGGGGCTCATTCCCTGGTGGTCTAGGGTGGTATCTGAAGGTGGCACTGTGACCAGCCATGATTGGTCACGGCTGATCACATGGTAAAGTGCTTCAGATCGAAGCGCTTTACCGAGATCGGCAATGCGGGGGGTCAGGCTGACCCCCCACACCACCTATTGCCACGATGCGCGCCCCCCCGGGCGTGCGGCGGCATTTTATCCTGAGGACGTCATATGATGTCCAGTCAGGATAATTGAACCACTTCCCGGCCGTCATTCTGCATACGGCGGTCGGGAAGTGGTTAAACTGTTGTAATTCCTACACCGTTCACCTGATTTGGATGTAAATCCCCTCAAATTAAAGCTGAAAATCTGCAGTTAAAGCACATCTTGTTCATTTCATTTCAGATCCATTGTGGTGGTGTATAGAGCCAAAAAGATTAGAATTGTGTCCACGTCCCAATATTTATGGACCTGACTGTATATATATAGATTGCCTTTAAAAAAAAAAAACAGCGAGGTCCTCCGAAAAGAAGGGACTTTGAGGCATAAACGGACAAAGCAGACTTAAAGAGAAATGTAAAAATGAATTATTGTGTTTATTGAGCTGGATTTGGCCTGTAGGGGCCAGTATAGGTAAAGCCATTAGAAAAGTAGGACACAAAGTGCATAGAATAGTGCATGGACATACAAAAGACATAAGCTATACATAATGCAGAGAAAATAAACCTCCTAATGGATGGAAAAACTGTGATATCATCCAACATATTTCGAGAAATTTGAAATATTCTAAAGGAAACATTGCAGGACAGAAACACCCAGTGCATGTACACCATCAGGCCTCTTATGCACAGTGCTGGCTGGCAGCTTGTTGCTGCATGGACGGAGCGCCGCTTTGCAGCTCTTGATGCAGCAGTGTTGCCACTGCCGCGGACCACTATTATTGAGCCCCTTATTGTCTTAAGCTATACCTTCTAAAATAAACACATAAAACACCTTCTTTTTGGATTTAAATGGCCATAGTAGCCTTTTATTAAAATACATTAACAATAATTACAAAAACATGTTCCATTTTAAGACGTGAGCAATTACCCAACTTAGCTATCTGAATCTGTCTCAGGTCAATGAAGGAAGGATTACTATCGCACCGGCCGCACCCCAACCACTTCAGAATCCTGGCCCCTAGCCGTGGTTCCACTTTTACCATTCACGTATCACCCAATGCAGCTCGATGACCGATAGCCCAACTTCCTAAGTAGGGAAGGTACCCACACCAAGATGGGCCCAACCCATTCCACTCTATTTTGTATTGTTATAATACACCTTCCGACCTTCAAAAACCTGGGACAACTGCTACGACTTTTCGTTCACTCGCAACCTTACCCAGTAAATAAACCCCAAGCATACCTTGTATACTATAACAATGGAACCAAAACCCAGATACAAAAAAGGCGAGGGAGGGAGGGAAAAACTTCTCCTGGTGCTGCCAGGCTCTGCACTGACTACCTCCCACAGCCCCACCTTAGCCCAGATCTCCCTAGCCACACCTAGCCACACCCTGCACCATTATTAGCCCAATTGGCTGGACCCCCAGACTCAAACCCAATTACAAGACAACCCCCGTTCTGGCCTGCACAGCAACCCAGTCATGCTGGCCCTGCACTTATGTTGCACTCCAGTTCCAGGTTTGTCCTGTTCTGTGATAGTGCTCAAATCTCTGCTAACACTCAGTATGAGAGATAGGATTATATAAGATCAGTACTCTATAGGTGGGCCTGACCCTGTTGACCCACGCTCTCCTTGGAGACCCCAACCTCTGCCTTTTTATATGTCACAGGACAGGAAGCTGGACCCTAAAAGCCTGCCAGCGTGAGCAGGAAAGCAATGCAGAGTTAACTCCTTCCCCTCTTAATCTGGGTAGCCACACTAGTATGGCTAATATGAACACACATGGCAACCTGCCTACATGGCATACACTAGAAGCAATGATGGCATGTACTGTACATAAACTTCCAGCCACTAAATAAATTTAAAGTTTAAAAAAATTGAGTTAAAATCAATTTGAAAAAAAAAACTAAAAGCACCCCCTTGTGAACACAGGAGGCCAGCCGCTTGGCATGGGCACCATTCAGAGAATGCTTTGCATTTTCTGAATGAATGCTAAGCATTCTCTGTGTAACACTGGGCATTGTTACTGATTTGCAGAAATGTATTTGTCCACTATATGGTGGTGCCAAGTAGTTTTGCCTAACTGTGACTGGAATACAATTGCTAGGGGCAGCCTGGGAGATGTAGCTGTGCTGTAGTGTGCCGAGCCAAGCCATGCAAGGCTGAACTGTACCAAAATGTGCATTGCCATAGAGAGAGGACTGCTGTTCTGGACACCAACACCGGGAGTTGATTTGGGCTACTGTTGACGTTCTTAATACTGCAGTATACTCTGAGTTTGGCCCTAAAAGGTTCCTCTGTTTATTGCATTATATTTGTTTTGTAGCGTTTATGTGCATTGGTGCTAATGTACCAATCTGCTTTGTTACATTGTAATTTTAATATGCCAATACGGTCTGCTTATTTTTTTAAAAAGGCAGTGTGTGCAATCTTTGTACGTCCAATGGGAGTTCCCAGACAAGGCATTCTGGTGTTCTCAGTTGAGGTGAAACCCTGACTAGGGCTAAAGAAAGCAGAGGACCCAAAATTATCAGTGGCTCCTGTGGGGGTAGCATTACATCTGATTGGAGGAGGTGGAGATTGTGATATCATTGTTTTATTTTAGTCTCTGGTATCTGTTCTCTGGTGGAGAGTTTTGAACTCACTGTATCTGGCCTGATTTGCTTACTGGTCCTGCCTGTAGGGGCAGAAAAGAGCCGCCGATGGTGTGGTGGCATCATGGCATTGCTGCATGGTGTTAAGATGTAATGTCATGACATGGTAGGCCCACATGAGTGCCCTCATAGGAATCGGCTTACTATGGAGGGGACTCGCTGAAAAAGAGTAACCAACTCCCCCGGCGTTGGATGCTAGCAGAGGAGGTTTTGGGCTACTCTGTGCAAAACCATTGCACAGAGCAGGTAAATATGACATGTTTATTATTTTAGAAGGTTTATAATCACTTTAAGTTACACTTTAGTTGACGTGATAAACATGTCTTCTTTACAACTGACTTTCTCCATGCTGAAGAGTGATCAGGGAACACCAGAAAAGAAAAATGATCCTATAATTATCATCCCTGTTGGAGAACGTTAGTACAGTAATTATGGTAGACTTGCCTAATAATAGAACGATGGGGCACATATTAGTGCCTGTAGGCATTGAGGAGGTGGAAATATTTTTAAAGCCTCATGTAAGTGGTCTTCCTTCATTTTCATCTCTAAGTTTAGGATAATGGATCGATCTTCCCACCCCCTCAACTCGTTCTTTCCTCCTCATACCATCATCCAGCTTTATAAATCGTATTCCTTTGAAAAGGCCAAACTGAGTCACATCTCCTCTCCTGTAATCTAAGGCAGAGTCGTGCGGAGGGTTCCTCGCATTGCTGGGGATAATTGACTCTATAACAGAATGCCTGCTGTTTTCTGATCATGGACAATCCATGGAATGATGACTTCTAAGAATTTCAGTTTTCAAGACTTGTCCTCCAATTGCTAGGTTACGTGCGATGACTGTGAAGCACTTACAGTTCTGCATTTAAAGTAGCTCATGGGATGCATGCCTTTATTATATCATTCCTGGCTGGTCTGTTTTCCATAATCTATGTGGCAAAAGGTATCCTCAAATTCTGGATGACCCAGAAACTGAACACCATACAAGTGTAACTAAATCAAACTACAAAAATTGAATCTTTGGATGTGGAGGCTGCTTTAGTATTATTTTTATCAGGCTTTGTTTCCTTTATTTCCACTTGTACTTTCACCAGTGATAAACTGTCCAAAGGCGACAATGCTCACTTTTTGTACTCATGCAGCAGAGTTGTAACCCTGGCACAGGAAGTGTGACTACAGAAAACTGCCCCCTCTCATCTTCATAACTTGAAGTGGCATACCCCCACAAGTTAAAGTGATTGTAATCGATCATCTTGTAAAACAACCCATTCAGTTTAAAATAGAAATGAAATGCAAAACATTTTTGTATAGCTATAAAAGAGTAGTAGAAATACCTTTTTTCCCTTTTTTAATAAGTGATCACATTCCCTCTGTTCACAGCTGCATAAGAGCTGGGGGAGGAGAAGTAGCAGCACACTAATCTTCCCAGTGAATAGCTGTGTAGCAGGGGCATGTCAGGATAAGTCTGATTATTGGAGAAGAGCAGGCACAGCTAGGGAACTGACCATAATGTGTTCTCCTGCTTAGTGTGGTCAGTTTTTAATAGGAAAGCAGAAGGACTGGCAGGAACACCAGGGATTTCAGATAAAGGAAGCAACACAAAGAGAACAGGATACTTTCTCATACAAGTACATGCTACAGCAAACACATATCAGGAATATGAAGTGTTGGGGTAACAAACGCTTAAAGCGGTTTATAACCCTTTTTGTTGTTTTTTACCTACAGGTAAGCCTATAATAAGGCTTACCTGTAGGTAAAATGAATATCTCCTAAACCTGTATGGTTTAGGAGATATTCCCCCTGAAAGCAGGCGCTGACATCACGGCACATGCTCCGTGATGTCCCAGCGAAGGCATGTGAGGGCATGTAACCTGGTTCAGCAGGGCAGATGGGCAAAAGCTCTTCCCATCCTTTTCCTGTCCTTCCAGACTACATGCTTGGGTAAGGATCTGGTATTGATTTTTTGGAGGAATCATACTCTTTTCTTAATTTTTTCATGTGGTTCCCCCTTAAAATCCATGCCAAGATCGAACGGTCTTGTGTAGAATTATGGGGGAATAGTTTTTTCCTTTGCATATTGTTCATCTGGTATATGAATTGGGGGGGACTCCATGGAACTTTTTTGTGTGTGCGTCCCACATCCATACCAAGATCCCATCTAGGATAAGGGTTCAGTATAGATGAAGGAAATTCCTGGCTGTTTGTTTACAATCAAGACAAAGCAGCCAGGGACTGTCATTTTATCACCAATTTAGGCACACTTTTTTCTTTGTAACTGTCAGCTTTGCTGTAGTAGAATGTGGACATTGAACAGATGCTCCACATTGCAGGCAGGGCTAGGACATTCGTAGCTACACCAGGGAAACTGAGACCAAACAATGATATGACTTAAAAAGGTGAGATTTATTTACAGTGCACAGTAATAAACAAACACAGCAAACAGTGAACATAAACAACACCAGCAAACACAAACACAAAACCTGACAATAACACTCACACCTACACTGCAGACTAAAGCTAATACTGGACAAGGGTACAGGGTATACGGGGAATCAAGGAGGATACAAGGCAAGGGACAAGAAGCAAGGTGGAGAGAAACAGGCAAAGCAGGATCTCTAGCAGCAGGAAGGCGAACTGAATCGTGACGCACTGGGGAAAGGGAGGAACAGACAAATAGCCATTCATGGCTGAACCCAGGTGTGCCTGATTATTACAGCTTGCTGGCTCTGGGGAGACACCTGCTGGTGGCCACTGAAGCTGCAGCAACCAGCCCAGAGCAGCACAGCGCCACCTGTAGGTGAGCTCAATCCTGACAGAGTCCCCCCCTTAAGGAGCGGCCTCAGGACGCTCCATAGGGCCCCCACCCCTGGGTCTGCAAGCCAACTGAGTACTCCACTATCAGTGTCTGAAGACTTAGTGCAAACCCCGCTGCCGGGATCCCAAAACTGGCTGGGTTTCCTGTTGGTCAGATCCCCAAGGAGACGCAACACCGAAGGCTTATTCTTACAAGCAGCCTGTGTCCCAATGCTGGGACACTGAAAGCCACCTGAATGCTTAAGGCCAGAGTCCCTGGTCCGTTCAGGCACGCTGATGCCAGGGTGTCCAATAGCACCTGGACCTCCTATTTCTCTGTTTCTAGAGACTGCTCTGTGTTTTACTAGCCACTCAGGTATACCCAGGGCATTGGTTACCCCACTCGGGTCCCCAAATGCGCTAGAGATCGCAGAGATGACCCCTGGGTCAGGACAAGGTTCATATGGAACTCTACCCTTTCCCATAGGACCTCTACTACTGGGGCTGTAACAGCAGAGATAGTTCTCATGTTCAGAGTGGATATCAGGACCTCCTGGCCTTGGCATACCAGGATTAGCTAGCTGCAAAAAGAACTTGGAGCGGATAACAGGAGGGATCTTAACCCACACCGAAAACCCATATGACAGTGGAACTGCAGAAGCCTCAGCAGGCGGGAGTTTGACCAAGACAACAGAGTCCAACTTGACAGCAAGTAGTGAATTGGCATAGTCCAGAGGGGCGGCAGCCCGGGAATCGGCATAGTCCAGAGGGGCAACAGCCCGGGAATCAGCATAGTCCAGAGGGGCAACAGCCCGGGAATCCGCATAGTCCAGAGGGGCAACAGCCCGGGAATCCGCATAGTCCAGAGGGGCAACAGCCCGGGAATCCGCATAGTCCAGAGGGGCAACAGCCCGGGAATCAGCATAGTCCAGAGGGGCAACAGCCCGGGAATCAGCATAGTGCAGAGGGGCAACAGCCCGGGAATCAGCATAGTCCAGAGGGGCAACAGCCCGGGAATCAGCATAGTCCAGCTGGGTGGTAGGCTGCAGATCACCCATGGAAGGCTTTACAATCGGTGACTGCATAGAGGAGGCATGGACACCACCGGCAGGTGGCAACATGGAGGAGGCATGGACACCACCGGCAGGCGGCAACATGGAGGAGGCATGGACACCACCGGCAGGCGGCAACATGGAGGAGGCATGGACACTGTTGTGCCCATTATGCATGGTGCCGGCCATCCCTGCACTGAGTTCCCAGGTCTGCACACCCACTGTGCTCATTATAAGGGTTTCTCACTTTCTCAGCACTGAATTCTCAGGTGTGCAACCTGCTGTGCCCATTATGAGGGGTTCCTACTATCCCTGCATTGAGTTCCTGGGTCTGCACATCTCATGTGCCCACTATGAGGGGTTCCACCATCCTTATATTGAGTTGCCATGTCTGTACACCTGCTGTGCCCATTACTAGCATCTCCCACTACATCTGCACTGAGCTCCCTGGTCTGTACACCTGCTGTGCCTATTATGAGCGGTTCCCATCATCTCTGTCTGCAGACATAGTGTGCCAATTATCAGAGTCTCCCACCATCCTTTCTAAAAATTTTTTTTTTAATATGTAGCACTAACCCTTGGCAATTTGCCCAGGTTCTTTTCCCAGTGTTTTGCCCTGCAGCCTGTTACACGTTCACACTCTTTTCCTCAATTACCAGTCTAAGGATGTTCTTTTTGTTGGTTTTGTTTTTGGAATAACTGGGATAGGGTTGAGAGAATTGAGTGGGATACTCCAAAAACAGAACTATGTACAGACAATAAACACATTTGTGAAAAGCTGAATCAGAAGTCCTTGCTTATTGCAAACTGTGGGTTTGGCTTTATAGTAGAAATAGTGAAATGCAGACTTTTTTCTTTGGAGCAACAAGAGCAGGGCCCCTTTACATAGAAATAGGTGGACTGAGGTCTTCAGTACACCAACTGATGTCCCCTTTGAGCAGGCACACACAACTGACGCTCTAGCACAAGACGGGTGGCAGCAGCCCAAAAGTCTCTAAGATCTCTCACAGCAGTCTGTAATCACAAAATGTCCAGGGACAGTTGATTGCCTCCTTCCAACTTCCAAGTAACACCTTTCTCCAATGATACTAGATGGATCTTCAGCAGACTGCTCCTCAGTCAGCTCTCGCTGTAGCTTGAGGACTGATCCTCTTCAGGAAAAGACCCAGCAGCTCAGTAGTTCAGAGTATTTATACAGACTTCCAGCAGCCTTCAGGGCTATGCTCCCTGAAATTGGCCAGGGTTGTATAAACATTCATACTGCCTTTTGCATTGCCCCACACCTATGATCCAGACAGAGAGTTCTAAAGCTCTCTGGAAAGCAGAGGGGGCAGTCAAACTAGCAGCAGCTGAAATACCGAACAGACCTAACCAATCAAAGGCAGCTGCACTGGTTACAGTGAGCACAGCTGAGTTTACCTGCCACAACAATTTCAGCCATGCTGGTTACAGTGAGGCAAGCTAAATACACATACAGCTCCACTGAACACAGTGAGCCGGAACAAAATTTTACTAATCCTAGTGTAGCAGAGGGATAAAATCCTGCATCACTGACACAGCCTGCTACAGCCAAAGAGGGATTTGCCTCCCCCCTCCCTCAGGAATTTACCAACTCATACACACTTGTTAGTGCAGCCTGACTTGCTCTGGCTGCTGTTTGTTGATTGGAGCTTGAAGTCAGCCAGCTCAGGAGGAGCCTCAAGCAGCAGAACTGTATTCTGGGAAATGGAGTTCGAAGTGCTGGGATTCCCATTAGACTGATTGGTATCCGGACTACAAATCACAGTATGCTGGCTGAAGGGAAGAGGTTAACAGGAAGGGAAGACCTGGAAGAGACTAGAAGAGCAGCAGCCTCGTGTCTGGAGGGAAGGAGAAGGCTTCAGGGAGCTGTGTATGTGAGAGAGCATCCCAGAGTCTGCCTAGGGATCGACTCACCCCTGCCTCGATCGTGGTGGTGATCGCTGAAATTGAAACCAGAAGTGTTGCTGGAGAGGCAGATCCCGCAGAGGCTAATCGGGCTGGAGTGTCGGACGCTCGCCCTGTTGTAGCAGTGACAGAGCAGTTGTTGTCCAGAAGAACTCAAGAAGGGTGAGGCAAGAAAACACCTGATTAAGTCAGTGACTGTTATGACTGTGTGTGTTAACTTGAATGCCTCTGAGAGCAGTCTGTTGAAGAAGGGCATCAGTGATGGATCCTTTGTTATCTGCTTTATTCAAGCCTTTCCTTGGATTACAAACGAGTTAATCTAGATTACATACCTTCAGGGCCCCTCCTAAGCGAAGACTCATAAGTGCACCAACCAAAGACCAAGTGCAGAGCTCTGCTAGAAACTGAGAGACTATTGTGTTAAGCTTGGGCTGTAGTATCTAAATGCAGTTCTTTAAAGCACATTTCTGACATTGGGAGACAATCTATCCCTCTTCCCAGGGAGTCCCCCAGTGTCAGGGAAGTGTGATATCCCATTGGGTCATCTGTTTCACCGGGGTAGTTATATTTATGCATAATTGTACCAATTTTTCTAATTGCTAAATGTTGACCTTCATTGTGGATGTTATTACATTGGTTTTTGCAGTTTGTACAGTAAACACCAATCTGAATAATTGCATTTTAGACTCAGTGTTGATTATTACAGTATTGCTCCATAGTGGAATCCGGTGTGCCAGAGGGGTCAAGTTTGTTTAACCACTTACCAACCGGAAGGTTTTGCAGCTTTAGGACCAGAGCACTTTTTGCGATTCGGCGCTGCGTCGCTTTGACTGACAATTGCGCGGTCGTGCGATATTGTACCCAAACAAAATTTGCGTCCTTTTTTTCCCACAAATAGAGCTTTCTTTTGGTGGTATTTGATCGCCTCTGCGTCATTTCTTATCGCCGCTATAAACAAAAGAAGAGCGACCATTTTGCAAAAAAACCCAAATTTCTTACTTTTTGCTAAAATTCAAATAAAAAAAAAAATATAAAAAAACATTTTTTTCACAGTTTTTGGCCGAATTATATAATTCCTCATATTTGCGATAAAAAAAATTGCAATCGGCGTTTATTGATTGGTTTGCGCAAAAGTGGCCGCGTTTACGGATGGTGAGAATTAATTTCTGGGGTTTTTATTTTTTTTTTATTTTTTACTAGTAATGGCGGCGATCTGCGATTTTTAGCGGTAATGTGATATTGGGGGGGACATGTCGGAACATTTTGACACTTTTTTGGGACCAATGACATTTATTCAGCGATCAGAAATTTAAATGTCCACTGATTACTGTATAAATGTCATTGGCAGTGAAGGGGTTAACCTGCAGGGGGAGAGCTAGGGGTTAATAGTGTTCCCTGGGTGTGTTCTTACTGTGGGGGGGTTGGGCTAACATGGGCATGAGAGATCTAACTGATCCCAGTGACAGGGATCAGTAGATCTCTCATGCCCCACTGACAGGGCGGGGAACCGCCGTGTTTACATCGGCGGTTCCCCGTTCTTTTCCCTGTAGCCGCTCATCGCGGCTCGCCGGCGGACATCGGGTCCGCCCGAGCCGCGGGCACACTCCCCAGGACTGCGGCGGGGGCGCGCGCGTGCCCCCTGGTGGCCAAATGCGAATCGCCGCTTATTTACGGCGATTCGCGCAGGGCTCCCCGACTGCCGCCGTGAAAAGACGGTGCGCGGTCGGGAAGCTGTTAAAGGGTTGTACTGTCAGAGTAGTAAATTATATCTTCAAACTCAGCCGGTCCTCCGGGGGTAAGCGCTACATGTGGGGTGCTCGTCCGGGATTTATATTCCCTCTACTCTGCAGTCAGCCATACTAATCATAACCCCTAGACGTGCCAAAATGTACCCGGCCGCCGTGATTCAGTGGTGTAAAGAAGAGAACGGACAAGAGGAGTTGTGTGTAGTCTTCAGTGTTCCTGGAAGCGACTGGACCGAAGATAGAGTCCACCAAGCATGGGCTGCTTTAGACACAAGCCAGAGAATGTCAATACTGGATGTGAGAGAGAGCCCTAGTACCAACCGTACTTATGTTCTGACTGAATGGAAGAAGGGAGTTCCAGGTATCTTGCAGAAGGATAGTTTCCCACTGACTGCGGACGTCAATGTTACACTAATTCATCCAGATTACTCAGGGCCCACCTCGGGAGCGTCTGAGAGTCACATGCCAGACCCCGAAGTCACCACCTCACAGCCAGCTACCTCCTCTGCAGAATCATCTTCCCTCTTAGTGGCTGAGTTTGGGAAACTCGTTACAGGTCTTCTCAGAGAACCCAGTAGTGCCAACTGATTGTGGATATCGCAAGCTTCGATTCTTTTCAGGGAAAATTCCCACACCCACCGGAGAAGATGATTTTGACACCTGGATTGATCAAACCACCCAAGCAGTTCAGGAGTGGGAAGTGACTGACCTGATGAAAAGACAAAGAGTGATTGAAAGTCTGCGGGCCCCTGCCTCTAGTGTGATTCGGAGCCTGAAGAGGGACAAACCTAGTTGCACAGCTTCTGAGTGTCTATAAGCACTTCGGATGGTCTATGGCAGCGTGGAAGACTGCACAGAACTGATTTATATCTTTCATCACACTTATCAGAGAGAAGGTGAGAGTTTAACAGCCTATGTCACATGGCTGGATCAGATTCTTCAACAAGTGATTATGAAAGGTGGAATGGAGGCTAAGGCTGCAACCAAGAACCTAGTAACACAAATGATCAGAGGAGCCCAGCCAGGAGATCCCATCATACTGCAACTTTGAGCTAGAAATCCAGACGACCTACTCACCTATGCTAGATTCATGAAGGCTATCAGAGAGGAAGAGGCTCTCATTGCCGCCAAAACCCAGGTGGCTGAATCTGTTGTTGGAGTGAGGGCGGTCAACATGACTGAAGGCCCTTCAGAAGTTGAACTTCTAAGGGTCCAAGTGTCGCAGCTAATGGAGAAGATAGCCCTGTTGATGGAAAAATCTACCGTCCAACCTAAGGATGAAGCTGTAGAGCGTGGGAAGCCCTCCAGCTCCAGGGATACCCATGTCGAGAAGCCAGCAAATCTGAGAACCTGCTACAATTGTGGAGGAGTGGGACATTTCAGACAAGTGTGTCCAAGTCCATTGAAGTTTGGAGGACAATGCCCAAGGCCGGCGGGAAACTCCAGCGGACCCCAATGAAGGAGCCAACTGGGCGTCCATTTACAATAGCTCGCTCCAATCTGAGAGATACTGGAAGAAGTCAGCCAGAGTCAAAACCCCCTCCAAAGACTACTGTTGTCACCTATAGAAAACCTAGTGTCCCACCTCTGTTGACAAAGGCTGATCAGGATGGCAGGATCAATGCACTCCAAGCTCTTAGGCCTATCCCAAAGCCAAAACGGGGCCCAAGGCCAAAGAAGAAGGCATGGATGCAAACTAGTGGAAGAGCTAAAACACCAGTGCCTTTCAAGTTCCCTGAGGAATTGGTAGGACCTTCCCCTGTTGTGCCTATCCAGGTAGAGGGCATCTACACCCGAGCTCTATTGGATACCGGGGCTCAAGTGACCCTCCTTTATAGAGACTTCTACGACAAGCATCTCAACCATCTGCCATTGCACAAATTAGAAGAATTGGAGATATGGGGGATTGGGACTCAGAACTTCCCTTATGATGGCTACTTACCAATCAAGCTAGCCTTCGATTACTCCATAGCTGGAAGGACTGAGGCCTTCGACACTCTGGCAGTGGTCTGCCCCCGTCCACCTGGGGCTAACAAGAGTTCCCTCATCATTGGAACGAACACCGATCTTGTCAGGAGGTTGCTGATGCCATTGGTACCAGAGTCTTAAAACCCAGTCACAAAGGTACACCCTATGTTGAGGCAAGCCTACCAGCGCATTGTTCAGGAACAAAAGGCCCCACTAGAGGGAGTGGGCAAGGTATGGCGTCCGGATCAGGAAGAAAAAGTGCTACAGCCTGAAGAGGTTGCCTATTTACAAGCACAGGTGAGACCAAATTGGGAGTAACCTGGCTCCTTCATAGTACTTGAAGGGAAGAGCTCAAGAGCAGAGGTGGAAATAATTCCAGAAGTGGTCTCGACTAGAGCTTTGTGTAGAAATCATGGGAAAGTCTGAGTCAGTGTCCGAAACATCACAGCTAACCCAGTGAAGATTCCCGCCCGGATGCTATTGGGGCAAGTAAACCCAGCTACCCCCATCTCCCCGTCCAGTTTGGTGGGAGGGATGAAGGATGAAAACCCGGCTGAAAAGTTTTACCCAGAGGATAGTCCTCTTTCTTCTGGATGGAAAGACAGAGCACAAGCTCAGCTTCTCAGATGGCGGGGAATCTTTTCCAAAAGTGAATTTGATGTGGGATGTGCGAAGAGTGCACACCATAGGATCCGTCTTGAGGAGGACAAGCCATTTAGAGAGAGAGTCCGCCAGGTACCTTTTGGGAGACCTTGAAGATCTACGTGAGCAACTTGCTGAATTGAAGAGGACAGGTGTCTTCCGTGAGTCTCGAAGCCCCTATGCTTCCCCAATAGTGGTAGTACGGAAGAAGAATGGATCCTTGAGACTATGCATAGATTATCGAACCTTGAACCGAAGAACCATCCCTGACCAGTACACCACCCCAAGGATAGAAGATGCCTTACAGAGTCTGCCCGGGGCCAAATGGTTCAGTGTGTTGGATTTGAAGAGCGGGTATTACCAGATCCCCATGCACCCGGAAGACCGGGAGAAGACTGCTTTCATTACCCCGGTGGGGTTCTTTGAATTTGATCGTATGCCTCAAGGTCTGTCTGGTGCCCCAGCCACTTTTCAGAGATTGATGGAGAAGACTGTAGGTGATATGAATCTCATTGAAGTGTTGGTATACTTCGATGATGTCATTGTTTTCGGCAGGACTCTGGAAGAGCATGAGGAACGGCTGGAGAAGGTTTTGAAGAGACTACATGAGGAAGGGTTGAAGCTGTCATTGGAGAAATGTCACTTCTATCAGCCCTCTGTCAGCTATCTGGGTCATATTGTGTCTGCTGAAGGTGTGGCTACCGACCCCCAGAAGATAGAAGCTGTTACTTCCTGGCCGAGGCCTACCAATGTGACAGAACTTCGGTCATTTCTGGGATTCTGTTCGTATTACAGAAGATTTGTGGAAGGGTTTGCCAAGATAGCCTGCCCACTCACTGAGTTGTTGAAGAAAGAAGGAGGTGGGGATGATCCGGATTCAGTGCAACCTTCTGGGTCCACTGGGGGACATAGGAAGCCCAAGGAGTCCATTCAAGGGCAGTGGACGTGTTAGAAAAAGACTGTGCAAGGGTTAATTGCATGCGGGTGTGTCTTCCTCTAAGTCCTGGATGAGCAGCTCTATTTAAACTTCCTGTTCCTGTCAGCAAGTGCTGTCCGCTTCAAGACAGTGTAACCATCCGGAGCCGGTCCTTCATTGTCGAAGATAGAAGACCCCCAGCCATCGGTGTGGAAGTCGTCTGTGTTATACTGGGTCTATCGACTGTCTCCCGACTATCTTCACTGTAAAGAGGTTACTGTCGAAGTTGGGAAGGAGTACATCA
>BLSH010473373.1:624651-638750 GCA_018402905.1 Glandirana rugosa | reverse complement strand
TATCCCTGTAACCCCAACACAAACCACTAACCATCCCTGTAACCCCGTCACTAGCCATCCCTGTAACCCCAACACTAACCATCCCTGTAACCCTATCACTAACCATCCCTGTAACCCCAACACTAACCATCCCTGTAACCCCAACACTAATCATCCCTATAACCCCATCACTAACCATCCCTGTAACCCCAACACTAACCATCCCTGTAACCCTATCACTAACCATCCCTGTAACCCCATCACTAACTATCCCTGTAACCCCAACACTAATCATCCCTGTAACCCTATCACTAACCATCCCTGTAACCCCAACACTAACCATCCCTGTAACCCCAACACTAACCATCCTTATAACCCCCATCACTAACCATCCCTGTAACCCTATCACTAACCATCGCTGTAACCCCAACACTAACCATCCCTGTAACCCCCAACACTAACCATCCTTATAACCCCCATCACTAACCATCCTTGTAACCCCATCACTAACCATCCCTATAACCCCATCACTAACCATCCCTGTAACCCCAACACTAAGCATCCCTGTAACCCCAACACTAACCATCCCTGTAACCCTATCACTAACCATCCCTATAACCCCATCACTAACCATCCCTGTAACTCCAACACTAACCATCCCTGTAACCCTATCACTAACCATCCCTGTAACCCCATCACTAACCATCCCTGTAACCCCAACACTAACCATCCCTGTAACCCCATCACTAACCATCCCTATAACCCTAACACTAACCATCCCTGTAACCCCAACACTAACCATCCCTGTAACCCCAACACTAACCATCCCTATAACCCTATCACTAACCATCCCTGTAACCCCATCACTAACCATCCCTGTAATGCCAATAAACAGAGCTGTGGATTATAGAGGGGAGACCTCTCTGTAGTTTTTCCCAGAAATGTGTGATGCCTAGAAACGAGACCATCAGTGAGGTCAATCCACTTTTGGTTTGATTGACCCTTTCATGGAAGATATAATACACGTCACTAATCCCCCATATTCCTGGATTAAGCCCTGGAATCTTCTTTCTCCACCAATTTGCTAGAAAGATATTCCAGCACACGGATAAATGCACATATGCTAACGAGATGTAAAGGCGAGCAGTGATTCCGCCTGCGCTGGGTGCTCTCCAGCTGATAAAGTCCATATTACCATCATTTTGCAGGTTAATTTAGCAGCTTAAAATTCAAGAACCATAAATAAACATTAGGCTGCCGGGCTCATGCTGCGCTCAGCGTATTTATCTCACTTACTAAGGCCAGCGCGATTCACTCCGTGGCTCCCTGCAGAGATATCATGTGCAAGGCCAAGAAATCACTCTGTTTCTTTGGTCAGCCAATTTGCAAACTAAGGTTATTAAACACAGCAAGACTCGATAACAGGGAGCGTAAAGCGTACACAGCAGCCATTAAAGGGGGGAACAAACTGTGTGTAGGTGTCAATTACATATATATTACACCCTTGGCAGAATATTTACTCCATTAATAAATTTCACCTTTTTTTACAGTATATACCCCAAGCAGAAGATTATTTGGCTAATGAGAAATACATATTAGACAATTTTTCTAACCCAACAACTCTTTTTTAATAGGACTTATGATAAGAAAGTTGAAAACTACAGATGAGAGATGACTTAACAAAAACATTGTATACCTATTTATTTGATATTTGTAATTTAGTCCATAAACCAGCAAAACTCTGTAAATCTTATGTAGTAAGTCCTTGGTTTGAGAGTAACTTGGTTTGAGAGCGTTTTGCAAGACAAGCAACATTTTAAAGCAAATTTTGACTTGATATACAAGCGATGTATTGATATAAGAGTAGCGTCACATCACAAGTGAGTATAAAAGAGAAGAGAGAGAAGTGTGGCAATATGGTTACATTTAATGAAGGTACAACATTTAGAAACTCACAAGGTTGATGATTAAAACAGGCACATCTAGGTATGCAGGCATTCGGGGTAAAGCTGTCCACATAGACCATCCTCAGCACCGCCATCAACATCATCCCTTATATGCTGCACTCCACGAGCAGTTAAAGCCACACTTTCAGATCGCTCTACTGCAGGAGAGTCTTCCCGTCATGATTGCAGACTGAGAGCGTTGAGAGCCGGCATTGCAGGGGATGGTCTATGTGGACAGCTTTACCCCGAATGCCTGCATACTTAGATGTGCCTCTTTTAATCATCAACCTTGTGAGTTTCATTAAATGTAACCACATTTATACACTAAAGCCTCGTACACACGGGACGACAATCGTATACAACAGGTCGTATGAACGACCGTCGTATGCGAAATCGATCGTTCGTATGTGCGATTGGAACAGCCGACATACGACGGTCGTACATCGGGAGTTGTATGAGCAAACTAGAAAACTTGGTCGTACCAACAAGCGGTCATACGACCATTGTATCGTGTGTACAGAGAAGTTGGTACAACAAGTTGTATTGTGCAAAACACGCATGCTCCAAAGTCAGGAACGGCCGGATGCTAATTACATGCACCTGAACGTTCTTTCTTTGGTCGTATGATCGTGTAGTGCAGTCAGTATGCTAGATACAACAGCCAACATACAATTTGAGACGATCGTACGTACGATCATCGTACCGTGTGTACGAGGCTTTAGAGGTGCCTGTCTTCTCTTATTTTCTGTAGCTCCTGCTGGATTTTGCTTCTAATCCCCTTGTGGAGGCTGCCATTTGTGGATGGACATTTTATGGTTACACAACCTATAACATTACTATAATCTTTTATATGGACTATAAACTGAAGAATTTATGAATAAATGGTTGTGAAACAAATCATCTGAGTTTCCATTATTTCTTATGGGGAAATTTGCTTTGATATAAGAGTGCTTTGGATTACAAGCATGTTTCCGGAACAAATTATGCTCGCAATCCAATGTTTTACTGTATATATATTGGCAGGACCCATGAGGCCAATTGAGGTGGCACTTGTGGAGGCACCAGACCAGACACTTTACCCATGTTCAGCCCCATGTATGGTGGCTGCCTGCATCATAACATCCAATGATGCTGAGTGGCCCAGACTCTTAGGTCCTAGCAACCAATAATACTGTGAGAGTCAGCCGTCTGCATCCTAGCAACCAATGACACCAGTCAGGCCAGTGTGGATGGAACGCGTTAGTGAAATTTATTTAATACTTGGTATAAAATCCTTTGTTGGTAATGACAGCTTCAAGACGCCTCCTGTATGGAGAAACGAGTCACATGCGTTGCTCAGGTGTGATTTTTGGCCCATTCTTCCACACGGCCTTCAAATTAGACATGTACAGAACAAACAAATTTGTTTTGTTTAGTTTCAATACGTTATTTGCATAAAGTTTAGTTTTAGTTACATTTGTTTAATTCATATTTGTAATTAGTTTCGTTTATTCGAATCGATTTGAATCTAATTTTCTGAGTTCAGTCAAATTGAACACAATTCGGCTGAATTCAGAAAATTCTAATTGATTTGAATTACATTTGAATTGAATTCCATTCAAAATCAAATTTATTCTATTTAAAATTCCAATTCTATGCTATTTTTTTCTATTCTATTCTATTCTTTTATGTTATATTCTATACTTTTCTATTCTATTCAAATGTATTCTATTCGAAATTTGAATTTCAGAAAGCGGTTGTATTGTTATGTTTTTTTCTATTCTATTCTATCCTTTTCTATTGTTTATTCTATTATTTTCTATTCTATTATTTTATTTTCTGTTCTATTCTTTTCTTTTCTAATTTTAAAATTCGGAAGATGGTTATATTCTATTCTATTCTATTGGGTTTTTTTCAATTATTTTCTATTCTAGCCAGTTCTATTCTTTTATTTTATATTCTATGCTAATCAATTATTTTCTATTCTATTTGAATTTAAATGTATTCTATTTGAATTTTGGGAAATGGTTATATTCTTTCTATTCTATTCTATTCTATTACATTCTATTGTTTTTTTAATATATTCTATTCTTTTTTTCTGTTCTATTCTTTTCTATTGTATTTGAATTCAAATTTATTCTATTTATTCTATTTGAAATTTGAATTTCATAAGATGGTTATATTCTATTTTATTCTATTCTATTGCATTTTTTACATTTTTCATTCTATTCTGTTCTATTCCTTTATTTTCTACTCTATTTTATTCTGTTCGTTTATATTCTATTCTATCCATTTATTTTCTATTCTATTTTTTCTACTCTTTTATTTTGTATTCTGTTCTGCTTTACTCTGTTATATTCTTTTCTATTCTATTCCTTTATTTTCTATTCTATTTTATTCTCTTCGGAAACTCGATTAGAAAACTATTCGAATTTGATTTGAAAATTATTTGAATTTTGTCCAAAATTCTATTTCATTATTTCGGATTTGTTTAAATTTGTTACTATTGTAATTCGGAAATTCATTTGAATTTAAATTCTGAACAAAATGAACCGCACATGTCTACTTCCAATCTTGAAGGTTCTGTGGGCCTCTTCTATGAACATCTGATCTTTAGTTCTTTCCATAGATTTTCTATTGGATTTAATCAGGTGATTGGCTGGGCCATGCTAGCAGCTGAAACCAATTGAGAGTTTCCTTGGCTTTGTGTTTGGGATCATTGTTTTGCTGAAATGTCCACCCTCGTTTCATCTTCATCATCCTGGTAGATGGCAGCTGATTTTTATCAAGAAAGTCTTGGTACACTTTTCCATTCATCCTTCCTGCAATGACATGAAGTTTGCCAGTACCGTATGCTGAAAAACTACCCCACACCATAATGTTCCCACCTCCAAACTTCACTGTTGGTATGGGGGTGATTATGGGGTGATGTGCAGTGACTTGCAAACATGGTGTGTATTATGGCATCCAAAGAATTCAGTTTTGGCCTCATGTGACCAGACTATATTCTCCCAGTATTTCACAGGCTTGTTTAAATGTTGTGCAGCAAACATTAAACAAGCTTCAACATGCTTTTTCTTCAGCAATGGGGTCTTGTGTGGTGAATGTGCATACAGGTTATGGCGTTGAGGTGCATTACTTATTGTTCACTTTGAAACAATTATACCTGCTAATTACAGGCCTTTCTGAAGTTCTCCACAAGTGGTCCTAGTCATGGCTGGTCTATGGTGAAATGATGTTCTTTCCACGTCCAGATTATGGCCCCAACAGTGCTCACTGGAACATTCAGAAGTTTAGAAATCCTGTGACCAATGCCATCAATACATTTTGCAACAATAAGGCTGCGAAGGTCTTGAGAGAGCTCTTTGCTTTAACCTTCATTAGATGTTTCTTGTGTGACACCTTGGTAATGAGACACCATTTTATAGGCCATCAGTTGAGACTGAACGAGCTGATATTAATTTGCACTGACAAGGGGCAGGATTGCTTTCTAATTACTGATAGATTTCAGCTGGTGTCTTGGCTTTCCATGCCTTTTTGCACCTCCCTTTCTTCATGTGTTCAATACCATTTTATTACATATAACTTAATGTCTGAATGTATTTGTTTTGGTTTCTTTGTATGCATGAATTGCATGGGTTGTTACCGACATGTGGTGAACACTGTACTTTATTTACTTTATTTATATATGGAACGTCCTGCCATGGTGACACTGTGCTGCCCCATCATCAGCATTCCAACAACTACCTACGGTGGAGGTGTAATAAATGGAACACCATACAATATACTATAGATCTGCAAAGCAAAGACCACTGCACTTGGTTTGTATAAGTAGGTCCACATATCACATAGCCTAAGCCCCATATTGCAGGCAGAAGGATTGTAGAAACTTCACGGATACTTTTAATCAGTTTTCTTGAAACTCTTAAGAAAACAAAGTCTGCAGTTTTCGAGGGCTAATAACATCAGGGAGGACAATGTCCCTCCATTACTGTCACCTGTTCTTCTGTACGGACTGCTAAAAGCTTTTAGAGCGCTAATGACCAGAAATGTATCAGAGCATCCTTGAGAGACATAAAGTTATAGAGAAGGCATCACTGACTACAAAAGGCTGGGAAGATAGACAAGATTCATCGCTATTGCTGGAGGGCAAGTCTGGGCAATAAGTAAAATCAATTGGGGAGCTAATAGTTTTCTCCAAGAAGCAGTACAGCTGTGCCACATTCACTTCATCCTAACCCCTTCCTGACTGTAGGATTTTGTGCTGTCATTTTAAGGATTATTCTGGTCACAGATTTTATTTTCAAAGTGAATATAAACTATTCTAACAAAGCTATTTTCGTAAAATCTCTCTGATTATATTTTGATGTCTGTGTCCCATTGGAGAGATACTTCTTCACCTTCTGTCCTGAATAAAAAAATAGAATGTTAGCAGAAATTTCTCTAATGCAAAAGTAATTTCCCTCTAAGGCTGGGTTCACACTATTGCAAATTGGATGCCGGTTTCTCCGCATCCACTTCGCATGTCAGGAGATTGTGACCGGCTCTCTATGGAGCCGGTCCACACAGCTCCGATGCGAATTGCACAGAAGTCCTGTGTGTCTTCTGGTCTGCTTCAGGTCTGAATTTAGCCAAAAATTGGACCTGAAATGGTGAATGTGGACGCAGCGGACCTCTGCTGTGAGCCGCTCTATGCTGCGTGTGAACCCAGCCTTAGGGCTCGTTTTTACATGCATCAACCCTTACTGTCCGGTGTTTGAAAGGCGGTGGGGAGGCAAAACGTGACTTACTCATCACCTTTTTGAACCTTGAAAATGCCAACCCACTTGGCCACAACCATGTACGGTGAGGAAAAAAGTATTTGAACCCCTGTTGATTTTGTATGTTTGCACACTGACAAAGAAATGATCAGTCTATAATTTTAATGGTAGGTTTATTTTAACAGTGAGAGACAGAATAACAATAAAAATATCCAGAAAAACGCATTTCAAAAAAGTTTAAAGTGATTTGCATTTTAATGAGCGAAATAAGTATTTGATCCCCTATCAATCAGCAAGATTTTTGGCTCCCAGGTGTCTTCTATTCAGGTAACAAGCTGAGATTAGGCGCCCTCTCTTAAAGGGAGTGCTCCTAATCTCAGCTTGTTACCTGTATAAAAGACACCTGTCCACAGAATCAATCAATCAATCAAACAGATTCCAAACTCTCCACCATGGCCAAGGCCAAAGAGCTGTCCAAGGATGTCAGGGACAATATTGTAGACCTACACAAGGCTGGAATAGGCTACAAGACCATCGCTAAGCAGCTTGGTGAGAGGGTGACAACAGTTGGTGCGATTATTCGCAAATAGAAGAAACACAAAATAATTGTCAATCTCCCTCGGTCTGGGGCTCCATGCAAGATCTCATAAGAATGATAAAGAATCAGCCCAGAACTACACAGGAGAATCTTGTCAATGATCTCAAGGCAGCTGAGACCATAGTCACCAATAAAACAATTGGTAACACACTACGTCGTGAAAGACTGAAATCCTGCAGCACCCGCAAGGTCCCCCTGCTCAAGAAATCACATGTACAGCCCGTCTGAAGTTTGCTAATGAACAAATGAATGATTCAAAGGAGAACTGGATGAAAGTGTTGTGGTCAGATGAGACCAAAATCGAGCTCTTTGGCACCTTGATGTAAGGGAGGCTATGGAGATCCTGATGTAAGGGGGGCTTTGGGATTCTGATGTAAGGGAAGACTTTGGGGATCTTAATGAAAGTGGGGTCTCTGTTGTAAGGGTGAACTCTGGGGACCCTGATGTAAGGGGGGTCTGGGGACCCTAATTAAAGGAGACGGGACTCTTGGGACCCTGATGTAAGGGGGGACTTTGGGTACCTAATGAAAGGGGTAAACTCTGATGTAGGGGGGGTCAGGCCTAAGGGGTAGGGTTGCCACCTGTCCAGGATTCACCCGGACAGTTCGGGTTTGGAATCATGCGTCCCAGTTTCAGACTGCATGAAACCCGGACACATTAGTCAGCCTGAACTGGACTAAACTCTGTTACACTCTCTTTCACACTGTCCAAAGCCAGCACTAACAATTCCCCCACCCCCTGCCCCTCCTATTGGCCCACACTCCAATCCCCAGTGCTGTGCCTCAGAAAAGAAAAGTGCGGGCCAGAAATTTGAAGCCCAGCAGCCTCAGATACATCTGGATGAGAGGTGCTGACTGCCAAGGAGTGAGTGAGCTCACCATCCATCCCTGTCTGTGACTGAAGTCTCCCCCCTTCTCTTTCCTGCCTCTGAGCGAGTACACTAAGGTAAATCAGGGTTCTCAGAGCTCCCCTTACATCAAAGTTCCACTTTACACCAGAGGCCACAGTGTTCCCCTTCACATCTGAGTCCTCTCCACACATCAGTGTTCCCTCTTAAATCAGGGTTCCCAGAGTTCTGCAGAGCCCCCCCTTATAGTGAAAGGGAACTCTGCGAATTCAGATGTAAAGGGGGAACTCTGTTGACTCTGATGTAAAGGGGGACTCTTGTTATGAACTTCATATGATTAGAAATTATCTTTAATAGTAAAATATGTATAGTTAATACCTAAAAAAAAATTGCTGTGCACTGCTAAAGGGTTCGGGTTTGACTTGATGAAAAGGTGGCAACCCTACTAAGGGGCCCAGGCCTAAAGCTGTGTAAGGGGCCCCAAAATTTCTGATGGCTGCTCTGTTCCCCTGCAGGATTGGATGATGTTAGCTGGAGACTAAGCCGTCTCTTGCAGACTTCAGCCAATCTGTGAAGAAGAGGTATCCAGCCAATGAGGTGCCACGCAAGCTGTGCTGCATGCCACATCACTTCCTTCCAGCTCCCCAGTCAGTCTGCACACAGAGCTAACATTGGCACGGAGGTGAGAAAGCATCCCTGTACAGGCTCCATTTGGAGCCTTTATTTTTTTTTTGGTGGTGGGTGCAAGTAGCTAGTCTTGCCTATGGTGAAAAATAGTCTAGCACCGGCCCTGCTGTTCATTCACAAACTGAAGCATAGTAAACATAGTTCACTATGCTTCAGTTCAGAATGACCGCAGGAGCAAACCGGTGCAGATCACTCACTGTGTTCATTCAGGAATGGAAGGAGCCTGTAAATGAAATATTTACTGGCCCCCTCCCCTGCCCTGTATTCTGAAACATTCCCACAGCCGGCAGGAGAGGAAAGGAGGGAAGCTGGAAGCACTGCAGGGGGAAATGGGAGAAGCAGATAGCAAGGGGAATCAGCACCACATGGGGTGATTAGGTTGTGCCCAGGCACAACCGGCACACCCTATGCACATGCCTATGTGTCTAGTCCAGACTAGAGTAAGATTTTACTTTTATACAGCCTGAGTGCTGAATCTTCTAACTTTTTATTTGCACAGCAAAGAATATTTTATTTCTAAAAAGTAGGGATGAGCAACATTGAAAGTTTTTGCTTCAATGATCCTCCTTGAAAATGACAGCAATTCTGTTACATTCGCCATTGTTGCGAAATGCGTTTGATACAGTGGGGAAGGTGAAATTAAGGTGGTTTGCAAAGGTATAATGGGCTTAAACAGCTCCTGTGAATTACAGAGAGCTCGCAGTGAGTGAGAGATTTTCTTCTCTTTAAACAGAACTCTGCCAGTCAGCCCAGACAGGTGGAAAACAGAATGTTCTGCATTAAACTCATCTCAGCAGCTGCTCTGCAGGGAATCCAGAAATTGCCACTAAAGGAAAAATCTACAGATCTGTATATAAAATGCAACAACAAGCCTGAAAAGAGTAAAAAGCTACACTGAAACATTCTTATAAATGCTACCAAAATAGCCTTTGTAGTCTTAAAATTGGCATAGTTTTCATTAAGAAGTGTTATCATCCTGAGTAAGATAGTGCCACCTGCTGGTGGATGGAGGATTTATCCCTCTGGGTGGTGATTATAATCTTTTGCAGAGTATTGATTTTTCTTCTACTTTTTTTTTACTAGTGCCAGTGGCTGTTGTCTCTCTTAGGTACCATACAGCAAACCAATTGAATTACAAGACAAATCTGTAAAACACATTCATACCCAGCTAAATCAGTTTGTGCTTCTACTTTTAGAGAATTCACTTTTCTTACCTACATCGATGCAAAGTGGATCCGATGTGGTTGGGGCCTGAGAGGCTTTAACCCTCACCCATCCAGGCTCCGCAGAGCAAAAGCCTCTAATGTTACCATATGTATGCGGGTATGTACCCACATTTATGTACGTATGACATTTCAACATAAATGCATTCTACTGGCCAGAATATTAATTTATTCAGACCATTGTAATATATATATATATATATATTTTTTTTTTATTTGAATCATTTCATTTTTTATTTGTCCTTTCTTTTCTTACAAAAATATGCAAAGTGTCGTACAAATTCAACAATTCATTCCCCTAATTACATATATCTAAATGTCCCCAGTCCCCCC
Source organism: Glandirana rugosa (assembly GCA_018402905.1). Taxonomy (NCBI): domain Eukaryota; kingdom Metazoa; phylum Chordata; class Amphibia; order Anura; family Ranidae; genus Glandirana; species Glandirana rugosa. Next base: position 628,398 of record BLSH010473373.1, on the reverse strand, counting down.
ACTGATTCCCCATCCTTTCCTCCTTCTTTATTTCGCTATACAAATCAATATAGTGCTTTCTCTAACCTCCTAGATTTACATATTCAGGTACCAGTCCTGGTGTGTCAAGCCATCTTTTCCTTATCCTTTCGAATTTAACCACTTCATTACTGGGCACTTAAACCCCCCCTCCTGCCCGGACCAATTTTCAGTTTTCAGCGCTGTCACTCTTTGAATGACAATTGCGCGGTCGTGCGGTGTTGTACCCAAACAAACTTGGCGTCCTTTTTTTCCCACAAATAGAGCTTTCTTTTGGTGGTATTTGATCGCCTCTGCATTTTTTATTTTTTGCGCTATAAACAAAAAAGAAGTGACAATTTTGGAAAAAAGAACAATATTTTTTACTTTTTGCTATAATAAATATCCAAAAATAAAAACTAAGAAAACAAATTTATTCATCAGTTTAGACCGATATATATTCTTCTACATATTTTTGGTAAAAAAAATCGAAATCGGCGTATATTGATTGGGTTGTGCAAAAGTTATAGCGTTTACAAACTATGGACATTGGTTTATGGCGTTTTTATTTATTTACATTTTTTTACTAGTAATGGCGCCGATCTGCGATTTTTATCGGGACTGCGATATTGCGTCGGACGTTTTTGACACTTTTTTGGGACCAATGACATTTATACAGCGATCAGAAATGTAAATATCCACTGATTACTGTATAAATGTCGTTGGCAGTGAAGGGGTTAACCTGCAGGGGGCAGTGAAGGGGTTAACTATGTTCTCTGGGTGTGTTCTAACTGTGGGGGGGGCGGGGTTGGCAGGGGCATGACAGATCTAACTGATCCCAGTGACCGGGATCAGTAGATCTATCATGCCCCCCCCCCCTCACAGAACGGGGAACCGCCGTGTTTACATCGGCGGTTCCCCATTCCGGCTCTATGGAAGGAGATTGCGGGTCTTCGGAGGAGCGCGCCCAGCACAAGCCAAATGGGAGGACGTCTATAGACATCCTCCCGGCATTTTAGAGCCGCGCTGTAGCCGTCATTCGGCTATGGAGGCGGCGCGAGGAGGTTAATTTTACTCCCCCTTTTTGTGTAAGCCGTATTATCTTGTAGTGTACAATTTGCATCCAATCCTTTATAGTGGGTGGTCTAGCCTTTATCCATTTCCGAGTAATCTTCTTCCTTGCTTGGTATATGCATCTCATAATTGCTATACTTGTTGACATTGATCCCACATTTTGATCTACCTGTCCCAATATACACAAGACTGGGTCCCTCTGTAGCTTCAATTCAAATGTTAAATAAAGTTTCCTTATTATCCCTTCCCAGTGTCTATACATTTTGGGACACCTCCAGAACATATGCATCAAGTCCCCAACTGGGGCTCTACACCTAGGGCTAGATGCATCTGGACATCTCCCAAACTGGAATAGCCTTTTGGGTGTATAGTATGCATGGGCATCCGCAGGTAGGGGCAAGGGGGGGCAATTGCCCCCCCCTGGAATCAGGCATCAGATCAGGGGTTCCCCACTAGGTCCTTATCCTCTTGAGCCATGTATGCAGTTTCTGACAGTCTCTTGGGCCATGTATGCAGTATCTGACCGTTTCCTGTACCATGTCCGCAGTCTCTGACTGTCTCCTGTGCTATGTCTGCAGTCTCTGACTGTCTCCTGTTCCATGTCCGCAGTCTCTGACCGTATCCTGTACTATGTCTGCAGTCTCTGACCGTATCCTGTACTATGTCTGCAGTCTCTGACCATCTCCTGTACTATGTCCGCAGTCTCTGACCGTATCCTGTACTATGTCCGCAGTCTCTGACTGTCTCCTGTACCATGTCTGCAGTTTCTGACCGTGTCCTGTATCATGTCCGCAGTCTCTGACTGTCTCCTGTATCACGTCTGCAGTCTCTGACCATCTCCTGGATCATGTCTGCAGTCTCTGACCATCTCCTGTATTACGTCTGCAGTCTCTGACCGTCTCCTGGATCATGTCTGCAGTCTCTGACCATCTCCTGTATCACGTTTGAAGTCTCTGACCATCTCCTGGATCATGTCTGCAGTCTCTGACCATCTCCTGTACTATGTCTGCAGTCTCTGACCGTGATAATGTAATTATGACATTGTCAAAAAGGGGCAGAGCATGGATGACCTTGAAATTATGCCCCCCCCCCCCCTGGAAAAAGTTCTGCGGACGCCCATGATAGTATGCTCTGTGTATGATATAAAGTTGAGTAGTTCTCTGCGCTGCTAAGAGGGATAACAGGTCCACTGAAGTATATCCTTCCATTGAGCATCTGTGGGCACTCCCACATCTTCTTCCCATTGTTCCCTACTAGAGAAATGGGAGGCCTTTTATAATGTTTTAAGGTGTATACTTTATATATATATATATATAGTTTGGAAATCAATCCCTTTAAGGAGGTGGAGTCTACCAGCATACTCAACAAGGGTGCTCTACTCATAGAAACATAGAAAAGTGACAGCAGAAAAAGACTGAATAGTCCATCGAGTCTGCCCCTTTTTATTTATTTATTTATTTTTTTCCCCATTAACCTCATTGTCTGACTATAGATTTATGTTTATCCCAAGCATGTTTGAAGCCATTTACTGTTGACTGTCTCACAACCTCTGTTGGTAGTTTATTCCAATCATCAACCACCCTTTCAGTAAAATAATACTTTCTAAGATTAGTTTTGAACTTCCCCCAAGTTAGTTTGAGGTCATGTCCCCGTGTTCTTGATTTTGGTTTCATATTGAAAAGACTGCCCTCCTGAACCTTATTCACCCCCTTGATGTATTTAAAGGTTTCAATCGTGTCTCCCCTTTCCCTTCTTTCCTCCAGACTGTACATATTAAGTTCCTGAAGTCGCTCTTGATATGTTTTATCCCCCAGACCTTTCACCATTTTTGTTACCCGTCTCTGAACTCCTTCTATTCTATCAAGATCTTTTTGTAAGTGAGGTCTCCAGAACTGGACACAGTATTCTAAGTGAGGTCTCACTAAAGATCTATATAGAGGAATCAGAACCTCCTTCCTCCTGCTGGTGATCCCTCTACTGATACATCACAGAATTCTATTTGCTTTTCCCACTGCCTGGTTACACTGTTTGCTCATTTTGCATTCATCTGAAAAAAGCACCCCCAAATCTTTTTCTTCTGTAGTGCTGGCTAACACTGTGCCCCCAATGCTGTACTCTCTAAGGGGATTATTTTTCCCTAGATGCATTATTTTACATTTAGAAATATTGAACTGCAGTCTCCACTGCTTTGACCAATCTTCCAGCAATGCCAAATCATGTTTTTAATTAATCTCCTTTCTTTAAACTGTAATGTCAGTGCAGTATTGGTAAAAAAAAATATTTGAAAGTCCAAATTCCTGTTTTAGCTCCTGGAATGACTTCAACTCTTCTGCTACATAAATTTGCCATAGCCTTATTACCCCTCTCTGTTTCCAGTTATTAACATTTTCCAATCCCTCTACCTCATGTAAGTTTTTATTATCCCAAATTGGAGCATATTCTGTATATCCTGAATATTGAAATATTGACCGCGCTGTATTCCATACCTTCTCCACCAGTTTTACTAAGGGACATTGCCTCTCCCCAGTGAATTTGCTTCTAATGCCTCAGTCAGGGTTGTATATTGGGTGTGGGACAAAAGTGCTTGTGAACTATAACAGGTTGTGTAGTTCCCCCCACCCCACCCCACCCCCATATGTTGTAGCTGAGCTGCTAAGATGCAGCTCCAAGGGTGTG
>BLSH010473373.1:561292-573468 GCA_018402905.1 Glandirana rugosa | reverse complement strand
TTACAAATGTTTCTATGGCAACGACTCCACCTCTCATACATGTGGCTTTTTAGACCTGTTTTATATTTATATATGGCGAGTTCAGCATTCCATGGGTCCCCTTTTTTGGCAACAAACAGCAGCATCATTTGGCTCATTAATAATAAAAATCAGCTCCCAGCATGAAACAATGAGAAGGAAGAGAGAAGCCTTCGTGGTGTAAAACCTTTTTTTTTTATTTTTTATTTTTTATTAAAAGGAAACATTCACCTGACCAAACACTTACATTATCTCATCTCTGTGAGTGTAGTCTTTGCCCCCAGTGATTGCTAAGGGGCCGCTTGCGATAGGGACTACATGTCCCACGATGCTTTGCAGCCCTGGCTGCTGATGAACTCCCTACCCCTGCCAGTGATGAAGCAGGGGAGGGAACAGAGCGGGCGGCTCAGGACCTTGCTCTCACTCTGTGCCTGTCAGTGGATTAGTGTGGGAGGTGCGGGGCCACGGATGACAGAGCGGCCCCTGCTACATAAGTGAGTCCCACTTGAGCTTTGGCGCCCCCCGCGCCTCAGCTCGTGGCCCCTGAGCGTGGTGCATTCTGTACACCCGACCAGGATCAGCCCTGCTAGTCAGCGCATTCGCAGTTCATTGAAATTACAAGTCCATCTGCTGCAGTGGGGGATGGGACTTGTTGTTTTTTCATTCACAGATCCTTATGATTGAATGATGAGGCTGTACGCGTGCAGCTCTGCACACCCGCGTCGTTTTAAAATGTGACAGCGGGTATGGACAGAGGGACTCCCCCACCCACTGTCACAGTGGAAGGAGGGGTGAGGGGGGCCTTCTGAACATGTTACATGCTACACTCTAAATACGGGTATAACTTGTTCAAATGGTGAACGTATCCTTTAAGTCACTATATTATTTAGGTCGCCTTCGTGGAGAGTAATAAGCAATGTAGGACGCGATATACAAACTGGCCACTAGGTGGTGGTACTGTGACATTTTTTTTCCCATTGTCCACGTATTGATACGAGGGTTCTTCAAAAAGTTTCTGCACTTTTTTCAACTAAGTTATATATATAGTAATAGTATAACTGCAAAAGCGTTTTGAAGTCCCCTCATAAATAGGGATGTATTGCATAGAACAGGGATGTTCAGCCCTTTGAAGAGCGCAGACCAATTAAGTGATTTGGTAACCAGTCATGGGCAGGCTGGTGCAAGGATTTTTGACAACCTAGGTAAAACCTACCTTTGCCACCTCCTTGGCTTCACCTCTGACTCCACCCCCTTTTCTCTGCCCAGTCTGGTCAGCGCCAATCAATTGCAGCCTCACCAGCGCCCATCAAATACAGCCTCACCAGCGCCAAACAATACAGCCTCATCTGTGCCCATCAAATACAGCTTCACCAGCGCCAAACAATACAGCCTCACCTGTGTCCATCAAATACAGCTTCACCAGCACCAAACAATACAGCCTCACCTGTGCCCATCAAATACAGCTTCACCAGCACCAAACAATACAGCCTCACCTGTGCCCATCAAATACAGCCTCACCAGCGCCAAACAATACAGCCTCATCTGTGCCCATCAAATACAGCTTCACCAGCACCAAACAATACAGCCTCACCTGTGCCCATCAAATACAGCTTCACCAGCGCCAATCAATACAGCTTCACTAGTGCCAATCAATACAGCCTCACCTGTGCCCATCAAATACAGCTTCACCAGTCCCAATCAATACAGCCTCACCTGTGCCCATCAAATACAGCTTCACTAGTGCCAATCAATACAGCCTCACCTGTGCCCATCAAATACAGCTTCGCCTGTGCTCATCCAGCCGCCCAGCCTCTGATCTCTGTGTCCCATGACATGCCTGAATGCATCCTGCACAGCGCCCTCCACGTGGGAGTGGGGGGCGGCTATGGTGTTGGCCAGTGACTGTAGTGACATGCATAACATGGCCAGGCGCCCTAGGCAACAGTGTGCCCTAGGCGGCCGCCTACTCCACCTAATGGTAGAGCCGGCCCTGGTCATGGGCCACAATGAAATGCAGTGCTTCCGAATTTCGAAAACAAGGACTGTGGACAATCTAAGCAAAAACAACAGACCAGGGAAGAGCATGCCCTAGTAGTGCAATACACTTATTTATTAAGCAAAGATAAAATGACACAAAATGCACTCACATGCTCCCAGTATGACACCAAGCTCATCACACAACTGTGAGAATCCACCTTCGGGACCCGGTGTGGTAGCTGCTAGATATAATCCACCCGGCTAAAGGCTCCTCTCCCCATGTCTGTGTGTTAGGAAAGAAAGAGAAGAGCGGGGAGCTTGTGTATGACAGCCGCTTGGATAATGGAGCAATCATTGAGTAGAGCAGCGTGCACCCAAAGGAGGCTATGCGGGTTGCCATAGGTTTGAGGTTGTGGGCCACGGGTTGAGCCACGGGTTGAGCATGCCTGGCATAGACCAAAGTGGAATATTTGGAACTTATTTCCACTATCTCTGTTGTAGTGTGCCAATATGCTTTCTTCTCTCTATCTCTGACACATCGTCATTTATTTGTCATTGTATTCCTTAGCAATAGCCATCTCTTAGCAATTATTTCAAGCAGCACTTGGATCTTTGTGTTAAATAAAAGCAACCACATTGGAAGTGTGTCTCTAAGCTGATACAGAGTACAATGCCATTGCCTGTGATATTGTTCATCTAAATATTGTATGGCTGAGTCTTGCATTTTTGCAAATATCAATCAAATTCTTGTAAAAAAAAAACAGGGATATGCAATGGTTTAAAGTGATACTAAAGGTTCAGCGTTTTAAAAAAAAATATATATATATACTTACTTACCTCTTCTGTGCAAGGGTTTTACACAGAGTGGCCCCGATCCTCCTCTTCTGGGGTCCCCCAGTGGCGCTCCTGGCTCCTCCCCACATTGAGTGACCCGTCAGAGACACTCATGTGGGCGCACTCCCGTGTCCTGCTTCTGCGTCCATTGACATAGACAGCAGGACTCGGCTCCGCCACCCCGATTCCGTGTCATTGGATTTGATTGACAGCAGCGGGAGCCAATGGCTGCGCTGCTATCGATCTATGCAATGAAGACCCGAGACACCGGCTGGTGCAGGTGTGCTCATCCCCGGCGTGGGAACGATCGGGCTCAGGTAAGTAATTGGGGGGCTCTGGGGGCAGCTGCAAAAGAAAAACTGTGAGGGTTTACAACCCTTTTAAATATGGTGACTATGCTACAAAAACAGCTCTCGTAGTGCACCATTTAATAATTTGACTCTGAATTAATACATTCCTAATATCACAATATAAACAACAGTATAGCTGTAGCATTAAAGGCTTACATTTTATCATGATTAAGCAATTATTGAGCTTTGGTCCAGTGACTGTGTCCAGGCTGAGATGATGATATCAATCTGCTGCAGACAGGAAGAAGCATTTCCTCAGTCTCCCCCAGTGATCACTGATCAGACAACAATGTAACTTTGTAGGAAGTCACACAGTGGGAGGCCACAGCAGGGGCTGATCTGTGTCAGACATTTGTGAACAAATGGATTCACATGATTGTGAATCCATTTGAATTCTTTGATTCTGCATCTCAGTCCAGGAATTAGGTCGTGTCCCTAGACAATGACTGAATAAAGATGGCACTATCCTTCTTGAAGCAATATCAGACATTGTCAGGGTAAGTATTGTGAACATAATGCATTGTTGGAAAAAAGTTAGGCTAGGTTCACACATAGGCAGCTTTCTGAAAAGTGATCCTCAGTTGATCGCTTTTCAGAAGACGGCTGCGCAGTCGCTCCTGAGGTGATCCTGCCACCTACCGAATGCTTATTTTGTGATTGGATGAGGGGATAAAAGGACAGATCAGAGTTCAGGACTCCACCCAGCACCCTGGCCTATGGGAAGGGACTGAGAACTGTGCTATTGATCTTGTAGTCATTGATGGAGAAGTTCCTTCCTAATCCCCTAGGGCGGGGATATGCAATTAGCGGACCTCCAGATGTTTCTGAACTACAAATCCCATGAGGCATAGCAGGACTCTGATAGCCACAAGCATGACACCCAGAAACAGAGGCATGATGGGACTTGTAGTTTTGCAACAGCTGGAGGTCTGCTAATTGCATATCCCTGCCCTAGGCCTTAGTTTACATTTGCGGTTGGTGGGATGGTAAAAACACTTGTTTGAGCCACGGTTTTACTACCACTCAGCTGCTCCTGTCAGAAGAGGAAGTGAGAGGAAATCCTCCTAAAGTGAGGGAATCTCTGGTTGTCACCAGAATTAGTATCCCCAGGAATAATAGAGAGGGTAAATCTCCCTAACCGGGGCACAGACAACAAGAAAAAAAAACTTGACAGTGCTACAATTACTCTTCATTCTCTCTAAAGCTTAAAAAAGTTTTGCCTTTAGTTATACTTCTTTTCCTCCAGAAGCAAATAATGCCCTTTGTCAATTGCAATTACCTTAAAATGTCACTAAACCTATATTATAAAAACTATCAATAAATGCTGTATCACATGCTGGTCATACTCACTCAGGCACTATGAGATTCGCTTTCTCTTTTCTGCAAAAAAACTGGTTGATCCTGCTGTTCTCTATCTCCACCTTCTGTCCATGTCCCCAATTCAGGGTTTTTGCAGATGTGGTGGCAACTCTGCACATGCTCAGTTTTCAGTGAGTTTCTATGCTGAGAATTTCATCCCTATCACATCTGAGCAGCCCATGTGACTATAGAGTCTCACATGTGGGTGTACACACAGTGGTAAATGACAGGCCACTCCCTCCCTCCTCCTCCATGCCCACTAACCAGCTCAACACAATGGAGGCAGGGGATTATATGTAGATTAATGGAGGCTTCACCCCCCTCTTATTCTAAGACACAGGCTAGAGGGGCATGACATGGCCTGTGACTGGCAGAAATCCGCCCACACCATGTTATTGCTAAAAATAAGGATTTGATTTCAAATATATATTTGTATGACAATTTAAAACAGTTATTTATTTTTACTCTGTATTCCAAAGGCTGCTTTTTTTTAACATGTGAGCAGCAGCAGAGGACTAGAAGCTCCTCCTGCTTGTTTCCCTGCAGACAGGCTGGGAAAGAGCTGGGCCATGTGACAGCTGTATATCAAATTTTTTTTTTAATTAAAATAATTACAGTGCCATCATCCACATACAGAAATAGAAGAGACAATGTAAATTAAACAGTGTGTGTTTAGTATCACTTTAACCACTTGACCTCTGGGAGATTTACCCCCCTTCATGACTAGGCCATTTTTTGCTTTTTGGCACTGCGTTACTTTAACTGACAATTGCGCGGTCATGCAACTTACCGAAATCAAATTTATGTAATTTTTTTCCCACAAATAGAGATTTCTTTTGGTGGTATTTGATCACCTCTGCGGTTTTTATTGTTTGTTCTATAAACAAAAAAAGACCAACAATTTTGAAAAAAAAAACAATATTTTTTATTTTCTGCTATAAAACATATCCAAATTTCTTCATATATTTAGACAAATATGTATTCTGCTACTTACTTTTGGTAAAAAAAAATCCCAATTACCGTATATTTATTAGTTCACGCAAAATTTATAGCATCTATAAACTATGGGATATATACTGGAATTTTTATTTATTTATTCTTATACTAGTAATGGCGGCGATCAATGACCTATAGCGGGACTGTGATATTTCAAAGCATAATTGGACACTTACTGACACTTTGTGGGAACCAATGACACTAATACAGTGATCAGAGCTAAATATATGCACTGTCATTGTACTAATGACACTGGCTGGGAAGGGGTTTAACATCTAGTGCGATCAAAGGGTTAGAGCCCTTTCACACGGGCTTTCCCTGTAAAGGTGTAAAATAAATAGGAAGACTGCGCTAACCCTGTATATACTATATCCCTGTGTACACAGCTGCAAAAATAAAGTGTGATCCCTACACCTAAAATACAAAGTGAACTAAATAAAGCTGCGCTTGTGAAGGGATAAAGACAGTAAGTGATAAAAAATATATATAGATAATGTCCGTAGAGAGTACAACATTGAAACAAAACAACTTATACTCCTAATCATATAAATAAATGCAGGTGACAGTGATCAAATTAAAAGTCCAATTGTGGAAACAGAAGCAAAATCCTTAATCAGGTCCTCCAAAGACGTGAGCATGCATCACACAAGTCCAACTGTGAACGAGACCTCCACCACAAATAGTTGTGCCCTTACCGGATCACTTGGACCTCTTGTTATAGGAGGTCAAACACACGTGTGTGGATTAAGCCACCACAGGGCCACCTCGATCTTTAGTTCACGGGACACCCAAATTAATCAGTTGGATCCTCTCTTGTCCTGGGTGGGGGGGTATTAGAAACCACTTCCAAGGGTAGGTATACTATGATGGTATAGCAAACGCCAATCCAACCAATTCCACTCCAGGGAAGTCACGACAACCAAAAGAGAAATGGGCCAAATAGTGTGATATCGTTTATAAACCAATTTATTAAAAAGTATAAAATAAACTCACATGGATCCAGATCAACAACAGCTAGTAATAGCATAAAAACAGCCAGCGGTGGTAGTGAGACAGCTCTCCGCCCGATCGATTTCGTCTCTACAGGACGTCTTCCGGGGCACGGAGGCTGTCTCCTCTCACTGCTTTATATATAGTTCACAACATCTGATTACACCAATCACATCCTTCATCGGGGAGAGAGGTCCCTCCCAACCTAATCATCATGTCAATCTAAGTGTCCAGCTGAGCTGGTATATTAACCTAATTCCAGGGAGTCTATAAGCACAAAAAAAGGTGCAGGGCGTACCTCGCGCCAATCCACAGGAGCGTGTTCCCGCCGTTTGCCATACGGACCGGAAGTGTGCGTTCCAGATAGAGGCGCTCGACTTCCGCTTCCTGTGTTATGTTGGCCGGATGTTGACAGATTGTGCTAGAAGCGTTCAGCTTCCGCTTCCGGAGTCATGCTGGTCAAGTGTCAACAGATTGCGATGGGAGCGCTCAGTTTCCGCTTCCTATGTCACATTGATTGAATATTGACAAATTGTGTTCCAAAACAGGAACATTAATATAGAAACATTTTAGTTTTTGTAGTATGGGGATAATAAGAAGGCAGAATTGTAAAACCAGGGTAATGTAAAAAAAGACCAAAAAATAAAATAAAAATGAACAATCAGAAACGAAAAACCGAATATCCTGTATTTCCACCTCCAGTTAGAAGAAAATGGAAATCTTATAAGCCATATAAGTGGCAAAAAAAAAAAAAAAAAAATATGTTATACATTAAATCAGACGGGAAGGGGGTTTCTCACCAACTTCAGATGTGATCAACCATTACATACAAGAACATGTGTAGATCTCTATGCAAATCATATCAATTCCAAATTCTAGTATAAGTACAAGGGGGAAAAGGGAAGGGGAGGGGAGAAGATGGTACAAGAGAATCTATTGGATGGAAAAGGAAAGGGCACACTAAGAGCACTAGCAAAGGGAAAATCGGAAAAGGCACAGAGATAGCCAATCAGGAATTATCAATAAAACAGTTGATGTCTAAGTCAACGTTCAAGCCTAGAGGGGAGTGGCTCCTCAGAATAAAGATCCATCTGGTTTCGATCTTAGATAACTCCCTCACTTTGAGGCCCCCCCTCCAGTTAGGGGTTAAACTCTCTATTCCCATAAAAAGGGTCCCTTCTGGGTTTCGTGCATGGGCCTGGTCATAGTGGCGAGAGACACTATGGTTGGGATAACCTTTACGAATATTATTCAAATGCTCTCCCAACCTAATGTTGAGAGATCTTGTCGTTCTCCCAACATATTGAAGCCCGCAAGGGCACTGAAGCAAATAAACTACATGGTTGGACCGACATGTAATGAGGGATTCTATATTGTACTTCCTATTGGTTATCGTTGATGAGAATTCTGTGGTTTTTCTCCTCTGTAATTAATTAATTTGGCAGACCTGGCATTGGCCACATTTGAAAAAGCCTTTCAAATTTTGAAAAAGGGGGATGTTTTTGGGAGGAGGATCTATAACATTATGTTATGTACCAACCTATCCTTCAACGATGGTACTCCTCGAAAGGTGATCATTGGGCGAGCAGGTAAGGCTGTACCCAAAATCGGGTCGTTCCTCAGGATGTGCCAATGCTTCCGAAAAACTTCTCTTACAGCCTTATGTTGAGTGGAAAAGTTGGTAACGAAAGCAAATTGGCGTCCTGGGTCGGACCTCTGATCGCTGGACTTCTCCTTATTTATATGCATTTATTTATATGATTAGGAGTATAAGTTGTTTTGTTTCAATGTTGTACTCTCTACGGACATTATCTATATATATTTTTTATCACTTACTGTCTTTATCCCTTCACAAGCGCAGCTTTATTTAGTTCACTTTGTATTTTAGGTGTAGGGATCACACTTTATTGTTGCAGCTGTGTACACAGGGATATAGTATATACAGGGTTAGCGCAGTCTTCCTATTTATTTTACACTGTCTGCTGATTTCAAACTGACTGCAGCTTCCCAATTTGTGTTCAGAACACTATTCACATTAATTTTAAATTTCATACACTTTTGGATTGCTTGAAGTATGGATGTTTTTGAATATCGTGCTAATCGCAAGCTCAACACGGAGGGGACCTTCACCCTATCAGATGGGGAGAGCAATGACCTGGGAGGCCTCTTTATGCGGTTAAAAAATCTGATGTTCTCAGAGTTGCATGCGCAATGGGACATTGCTTTCTTTGAGCAATACCTAGCTGACAATATGGTCCCTAGGAGCCTCCGATGGGAGGTAAGCCCCCAAAAAGGGGACATGAACCTTGAGGAATGGTTTAAATATTTTAATGAAGCAGGTTTGGGCTTCTTAAAATTTTTAAAAAATAGGAAACTAGAGAAACTAACTATTCTAGATGTAGAAATCAAAGAAATAAAGGAAAAACTCCTTCCTTTTAGATATAGCGAAGAATATAAAGAAAGATCTCTAACTTTGAAGAAAGCTTTAGAAAAGGAGGAAAGGGAACAGAAAATTAAAAAGAAGAAGAAATACAACAGGGATATGGGGGATTATAAAACGGGCATAGTATTTGAGTGGCAAAACAAAATGGTGGAAATGAAAAAGGCTAACGAGGCAGGAACATCCGGCCAGGGCCCTAATGGGGGAACCATTGATACCCCACCTGTAGATCATATTTGGGAAGAAGATGACCTGTCCCCTATGGAAATGGGAGCTCCAGGCCCAGGCTGGATTTACCCTCCATTATCCAGAGGAGGACAAACTTCGCATGCCCCTGGTGGACCTTCACGAGCCTCAGGTGGGGGCCACGCTCACCATCAGGGACACGTGAGGGGGGAAATGGATAGATACTACAGAGAAGATGATAGGAGCTATAATGTACCAATCAACAACCGATTTAGGGCCCTCGCGGAGGAACAGTACACACCCTCAGGGAGACGAGAGGGTGGACGACGAACCCCTCGGGACTTTAGATCCAAAAAGAACATCCCTTGGCCCCCCAACCAAAGAGGAGAGGGAAACAAGTTCATTCCTCGCAGGAGGGAACCACTTAGAGATGAGGACCCACATGTCTATTCACAAGGGGTCCCTAGGTTTAGAAGGGATGAAATACGGCCTGAGGACCATCAAAGAGGATACTATTCCCAACAACCACCTAGGGGAGCTAACCGAACCCCCCTGAGACCAAACAATAGGCCCAATCACTCCAACTATGGGGATTTTCCCCGTCAGGAGTTAGGGCACAGGGGAATAGAGGGAAGAGGAGAGGCACGAGAGGAGGAAGAAGAGCACAGAGGCAAAAGAAAGAGAACGCGGTAGGCCAGGGGATCTATAATTTAAGCACACAAACACTTACTAATGATGAGAAAAAACTGCTTGACAAGGGTCTGAAGTTTGCTCCACCGAAGGGTTTGAGCAAATTTCAGACCTTTATTGATGTGCACAGGTACATTAGAAAGGTTAGTATTAAGAGACATTTTATGAAGAATCCTATTACCCAACAAAATAACAAGGTATCAGAGTTTAAGAGGACTAACCTTTCTAATGCTTCCCTGTTTAATCCAACCGGGGGTTCAGCCCCATCTATAGGTGTATTTAGAGAAGTGGTACTCAGGGACCTGGAAAAAATACCCACCAGGAACAACAAAATGCCAGGACATCTTGAAAAGGGGCTGCGGGACCTTTGTGAGAGAAAGGACCTCATAATTAGGCCCGCAGACAAGGGAGGAGGAATTGTGTTGCTGGATAAGGTCTCCTATCTGGGAGAGATGAGGAATATTTTGAGCGACACAGAAACATACGTACCTTTAAGAAGGAATCCTGTCAACCAATATAAAAAAGAACTCGAACAAATCATTAACAGGGCACATCGGCAGGGCATTGTGAATAAAAAGGAGGCAGCCTTCCTTGTCCCGGCAGCTCCCCGCACTCCAATTATGTATTATTTGCCAAAAATTCATAAGAGTCTTACTTGCCCCCCGGGACGCCCAATAGTGAGTGGTATTGACTCAGTGACATCCCGGGTGGGCAAGTATATCGACTATTTCCTGCAACCATTAGTAAAGAAAATGCCGTCTTATGTCAAGGACAGCTTGGATGTCATAAACTTGATTGAAAATACCCCTGCAGAAGAGGGCTGGTGGTTGGCCACAGGGGACGTCACATCCCTATATACCATCATTCCCCATGATAGAGGGTATCAAGCTGTTCAACACTATCTTGATCAAGAGAACAGTCTTGCCTCTATACAGAAAGACTTTCTACTTGACCTTCTTAAATTCGCCGCCTCCCGAAATTATTTTTGGTTCGGGGGTGACTATTTTTTACAGAACAGGGGCGTAGCCATGGGGGCTAAATATGCCCCGAGTTTGGCTAATCTTTTAATGGCCAAGTGGGAGGAGGACGTCATCGATTCCCAGAGGAGGCAGGAGCTAGTCTTCTGGGTTAGATATATTGATGACGTCCTCCTCCTATGGAAAGGCGACCAGACATCACTGTTGGAGTACGTGGAGAGTTTGAACGAAAACGATAGGGGCATTAAACTGAACTTTGAATACAGTCAGACGGATGTCCACTTTCTAGATCTAACAATTAGGCTTGAGCAGGGAAGAATGACCTCCTCAACATACTTTAAGCCCACCGACCGTAACTCCTTCATATCCAGGGATAGTTGTCATCATAAGCCCTGGATTGAAGGAGTTCCCAAAAGTCAACTACTCCGTATTAGGAGGAATTGCTCTGATATACAAGACTTCGATAGACAAGCAGAGATCCTGATAGGACGTTTCATAGACAAAGGATATGAAGAAATCCAACTACGTACCACTACAATGTCCATCAGAAATATGGAAAGGGAACAGCTATTGGTACATAAGGAGAAGTCCAGCGATCAGAGGTCCGACCCAGGACGCCAATTTGCTTTCGTTACCAACTTTTCCACTCAACATAAGGCTGTAAGAGAAGTTTTTCGGAAGCATTGGCACATCCTGAGGAACGACCCGATTTTGGGTACAGCCTTACCTGCTCGCCCAATGATCACCTTTCGAAGAGTACCATCGTTGAAGGATAGGTTGGTACATAATGTTATAGATCCTCCTCCCAAAAACATCCCCCTTTTTCAAAATTTGAAAGGCTTTTTCAAATGTGGCCAATGCCAGGTCTGCCAAATTAATTCATTACAGAGGAGAAAAACCACAGAATTCTCATCAACGATAACCAATAGGAAGTACAATATAGAATCCCTCATTACATGTCGGTCCAACCATGTAGTTTATTTGCTTCAGTGCCCTTGCGGGCTTCAATATGTTGGGAGAACGACAAGATCTCTCAACATTAGGTTGGGAGAGCATTTGAATAATATTCGTAAAGGTTATCCCAACCATAGTGTCTCTCGCCACTATGACCAGGCCCATGCACGAAACCCAGAAGGGACCCTTTTTATGGGAATAGAGAGTTTAACCCCTAACTGGAGGGGGGGCCTCAAAGTGAGGGAGTTATCTAAGATCGAAACCAGATGGATCTTTATTCTGAGGAGCCACTCCCCTCTAGGCTTGAACGTTGACTTGGACATCAACTGTTTTATTGATAATTCCTGATTGGCTATCTCTGTGCCTTTTCCGATTTTCCCTTTGCTAGTGCTCTTAGTGTGCCCT
>BLSH010473373.1:528176-557155 GCA_018402905.1 Glandirana rugosa | reverse complement strand
TAAAAGAAGTGTAAACTCTCTACAGGTGAGTGAAGGACAACAGAGATTTCCTGTCCTTCATTTCCCTTTAGAGAAGTTACCGTGTCTCATTTTTTGACGGTCGTCAAAAGTGGTAAGGAATGCGGTCACCAAGAGTTAGGACAGGAGTTCATGGGGGTTGTCCGGTTCAAAACCCTTAAAGAGAATCTATTTTATCGACAGGTTTTATGGTTCGGTGACTGAGACTAAATTTCGTGAACACGTTTTTTTTTCATTTTGGACGTTTGTACCGGACAACCCCCATGACCTCCTGTACCAACTCTTGGTAACGGAATGCGATGGGTTCCTAGTTTAATGAGTTTTTGGAATCATTGAGAACATGGTTGTTGTTCAATAATAAAATTATTCCTCAAAAATACAACTTGCCTAATAATTCTGCACTCCCTGTATATACGTGATCCTTGGGTAGCGTAAGGCAATGGTTCTCAACCATGTCCTCCAGTACCCCCAACAGGCCATGTTTGCAGGTTTTACTTTTTTTTTGCACAAGTGCTTTAAATCAGAGTCAGTGGCTTGGTATTTTGGACAGCTATTTTATCTAAGAGAAATTCCCAAAACTTGGCCTGTTGGGGGTACTTGAGGACAGGATTGAGAACCACTGGCGTAAGGAATGGTGAAAACTGCTGGCAGTTTTTTACTCTGTGCCATTGAAGAGATTTCCCTTTACTTCCTGTCCTTTAGAGACAACAGGAAGTGAGTGGACATCTCTCAAATGTGAAGAAAATTCTTTCTTACACAGTTGTCACTGGAACAAGTTTCCCATAAGAAGATTTCTCCTCTATTCCTGTTCTGGTGGAAACCCAAAATGTTGGTTTCTCCCCTACTTTTATTCCTAGTGCAGTACGCAGGATTATCATTACATCATTGCCTGCACTTACTATCATTACACCCTCGCCTACCTTATTGGGACTTGTGATGATGTAATGGTCACATGACTTCCCAAAGAGCAGAGCGCCCTATCCATGCTGAGTGATGTGTCAGTACAGTATTTTCCTTAGGTGTGATGAGGCTCTGTGACTCATCTGTCATGGGTGTACTCTGTATTTCAGGTTTGTTGAGAAAATAAAGATTATACGTACAGTATCTCACAAAAGTGAGTACACCCCTCCCATTTTTGTAAATATTTTATTATATATTTTCATGTGACAACACTGAAGAAATTACACTTTGCTACAATGTAAAGTAGTGAGTGTACAGCTTGTATAACAGTGTAAATTTGCTGTCCCCTCAAAATAACTCAACACACAGCCATTAATGTCTAAACCGCTGGCAACAAAAGTGAGTACCCCCATAAGTGAAAATGTCCAAATTGAGCCCAAAGTGTCAATATTTTGAGTGGCCACCATTATTTTCCAGCACTGCCTTAACCCTCTTGGGCATGGAGTTCACCAGAGATTCACAGGTTTCCACTGGAGTCCTCTTCCTCTCCTCCATGATGACATCACAGTGCTGGTGGATGTTTGAGACCTTGCGCTCCTCCACCTTCCGTTTGAGGATGCCCCACAGATGCTCAATAGGGTTTAGGTCTGGAGACATGCTTGGCCAGTCCATCACCTTTACCCTCAGCTTCTTTAGCAAGGCAGTGGTCGTCTTGGAGGTGTGTTTGGGGTTGTTATCATGTTGGAATACTGCCCTGCGGCCCAGTCTCCGAAGGGAGGGGATCATGTTCAGTACATGTTGGCATTCATGGCTCCCTCAATGAACTGTAGCTCCAGTTCTGGCAGCACTCATGCAGCACCAGACCATGACACTCCCATCACCATGCTTGACTGTAGGCAAGACACACTTGTCTTTGTACTCCTCACCTGGTTACTGCCACACACGCTTGACACCATCTGAACCAATAGCGTTTATCTTCGTCTCATCAGACCACAGGACATGGTTCCAGTAATCCACTGTTTTCTTGTGCATCATCTTTAGAAGAAGCTTCCTTCTGGGACGACAGCCATGCAGACCAATTTGATGCAGTGTGTGACGTATGGTCTGAGCACTGACAGGCTGACCCCCCCCCCACCCCTTCAACCTCTGCAGCAATGCTGACAGCACTCATATGTCTATTTCCCAAAGACAACCTCTGGATATGACGCTGAGCACGTGCACTCAACCTCTTTGGTCAACCATGTTGAGACCTGTTCTGAGTGGAACCTGTCCTGTTAAACGGCTGTATGGTCTTGGCCACCGTGCTGCAGCTCAGTTTCAGGATCTTGGCAATTTTCTTATAGCCTAGGCCATCTTTATGTAGAGAAGCAATTCTTTTTTTCAGATCCTCAGAGAGTTCTTTGCCATGAGGTGCCATGATGAACTTCCAGTGACCAGTATGAGAGAGTGAGAGCGATAACACCAAATTTAACACACCTGCTCCCCATTCACACCTGCGTTTTCTGGCATTTTTTGCAGCTCTCCATGTTAGTCAATGTATATGGCGTCGGCGTTAGTGAGCTGAAACTACAACCCACGGCCAGCACGTTCTGAGGCTGCAACGTTTTGGTGTTTTTTGACGCAGACGCCGCAAAACGCTCACTAACGCCAACTAACGTCATACTGGCGTTAACCCGGCATTTTTTGATGCCGACGTTTTTAGGTTGAAAAATAGCAGAGGGGTGATTTTTTTTAAAAAGAAAACGCCTATTGATGCCGACGCTCACTAACGCCGATGCATAACGCCGAAAAACACCGTTTTTTTTTTCCTTGACGTCGGGCCCGACGTTTTGTTTATTTTTTAAGAAACGTCCGTGTGTATGAGGCCTTAGTGTGTAGAATTATTATGCAACTAAATGAAAAATTTCCCATCCCACTTGTTTAATTTAATCTGCTAACGTGAGAATAATAAACAAACAACTCAAAATTTACAAATAAACATTTCTGACATTTCAAAAAAAAATCAGTGACCAATATAGCCCCCTTCTTTTCAAGTCTTCCATGCATGGTGTCTGTCAGTTTCTTGATATGTCGATGATCAACTTTTTGTGCAGAAGCAACCACAGCCTCCCAGACACCGTTCAGAGAGGTGTACTCTTTTCCTTCACTGTAAATCTCCCAGTCAATAAGGACCCACAGGTTCTCAATAGGGTTTAGGTCAGGTGGGGACAATGACAATGTCATTATTCTTTCATCTTTAAAGTGGTTGTAAACCCTCAAGGTGTTAATGCAATCTATGTATTAAGGTGAAAAACCTTTTCACCTGCAGCAAATGATCCCACAGCAGGGACAAGCCTTGCAGATCACCTGAGCTGCTCCTGTCCTCATTGGCTGGATTGATAGCTGGGGAGCCATTGGCTAACGCTGCTGTCAATCAAGTCCAGTGACCCGGGAGCCGGGGGCGGGGCCGAGTCACGCTGTTTGCGTGAATACACACAACATCAGGACTCAGGAGAGCGCCTGCACTGGTGTCCCCAGGGAAGTGTGGTGGTCACTCGAGAAGAGGAGGAGCCCGGAGCACAGCTGGAGGACCCCAGAAGACAGGGTTAGGGGCCACTTTGTGTAAAACTACTGCACAGAGGAGGTGAGTATGACATGTTTGTTTTTTTGTTTTTTTAAAAAGGGAGCCTTTAGTATCACTTTAAATCCTTTACTTTAGCCAGTGGAGTACTTCAATGCATGTGATGGAGCATTGTCCTGCATAAATATCATGGTATTCTTGAAAGATGCAGACTTTTTCCTGTACGATTGCTTGAAGAAAGTGTCATCTAAAAACTGGAAGTAGGTTTGGGATTGATTAAGTTTAAGTCCATGTTCAACCCTAAAAGGTCCAACCAGCTCACCTTTTATAATACCAGCTCATATTAGTACCCCACCTCCACCTTGCTGGCATCTGAGTGGAAGTGGAGCTCTGTGCCCGTTACTGATTCAGCCACAGGCCCATCCATCTGGTCCGTCAAGAGTCACTCTCATCTCATCAGTCCATAAAACCTTTAAAAAAATCAGTCTTCAGATATTTCTTGGCCCAGTCTTGACATTTCAACTTATGTGTCTTGTTCAGAAGTGGTTCGGTTTCAGCCATCTTTACTTCGGCCATGTCTCTGAGCACTGAACACCTTGTACTTTATGAGCACTCCAGGTAGGTTGCAGTTCTGGAATATGACAGCACTGAAGGATAATGGGCTCCTGGTAGTTTCACGTTTGATTTTTCTCAAATCTTAGCAGTTAATTTGTGTCTTTTTTCTTTAACACGTTTCTTGCGACCCTGTTGACTATCTGTAACAAAACATTTGATGGTTCTGTGATCACACCCCAATATTTTAGAAATTTCAAGAGTGTTGCAACCCTCTGAAATTCTTTTTACAGTTTTTGACTTTTCAGAGTCAGTTAAATATCTTTTTTGGTCCATTTTGCCTGAAGAAAATAAGCTGCCTAATAATTATGCACACCTTAATATAGGGTGTTGATCTCTTTAGGCCACACCCTTCCTCATTACACAAATACACATTACCTGATATGCCTTAATCCAATAAGCATTCAAATATATACAGCTTGGAGTAGGACAATATGCAGAAGAAATGACACTTTGCTACAATGTAAAGTAGTGAGTGTACAGCTTGTATAACAGTGTAAATTTGCTGTCCCCTCAAAATAACTCAACACACAGCCATTAATGTCTAAACCGCTGGCAACAAAAGTGAGTACCCCCATAAGTGAAAATGTCCAAATTGAGCCCAAAGTGTCAATATTTTGAGTGGCCACCATTATTTTCCAGCACTGCCTTAACCCCCTTGGGCATGGAGTTCACCAGAGCTTCACAGGTTGCCAATGGAGTCCTCTTCCACTCCTCCATGATGACATCACGGAGCTGGTGGATGTTAGAGACCTTGCACTCCTCCACCTTCTGTTTGAGGATGCCCCACAGATGCTCAATAGGGTTTAGGCCTGGAGACATGCTTAGCCATCACCTTTACCCTCAGCTTCTTTAGCAAGGCAGGGGACATCTTGGAGGTGTGTTTGAGGTCATTATCATGTTGGAATACTGCCCTGCGGCCCAGTCTCCAAAGGGAGAGGATCATGCTCAGCTTCCGTATGTCACAATACATGTTGGCATTCATGGTTCCCTCAATGAACTGTAGCTCCCCAATGCCGGCAGCACTCATGTAGCCCCAGACCATGACACTCCCACTACCATGCTTGACTGTAGGTAAGATACACTTGTCTTTGTACTCCTCACCTGGTTGCAGCCATACACGCTTGACACCATTTGAACCAAATAAGTTTATCTTGGTCTCATCAGACCACAGGACATGGTTCCAGTAATCCATGTCCTTAGGCTGCTTGTCTTCACTCTTCAGCAAACTGTTTGTAGGCTTTCTTGGGCTTCCTTCTGGGATGACAGCAATGCAGACTAATTTCATGCAGTGTGTGGCGTATGGTCTGAGCACTGACAGGCTGACCCTGCACCCCTTCAACCTCTGCAGCAATGCTGGCAGCACTCATACGTCTATTTCCCAAAGACAACCTCTGGATATGACGCTGAGCACGTGCACTCAACCTCTTTGGTTGACCAAGGCGAGGCCTGTTCTAAGTGGAACCTGTCCTGTTAAACCACTGTATGGTCTTGGCCACTGTGCTGCAGCTCAGTTTCAGGGTCTTGGCAATCTTCTTATAACCTAGGCCATCTTTATGTAGAGCAACGATTCTTTTTTTCAGATCCTCAGGGAGTTCTTTGCCATGAGGTGCCATGTTGAACTTCCAGTGACTGGTATGAGAGAGTGAGAGCGATAACACCAAATTTAACACACCTGCTCCCCATTTACACCTGAGACCTTATAACACTAACGAGTCACATGACAATGAAGAGGGAAAATGGCTAATTGGGCCCAATTTGGACATTTTCACTTAGGGGTGTACTCACTTTTGTTGCCAGCGGTTTAGCATTAATGGCTGGGTTTTGAGTTATTTTGAGGGGACAGCAAATTTACACTGTTATACAAGCGTTACACTCACTACTTTACATTGTAGCAAAGTGTAATTTCTTCAGTGTTGTCACATGAAAAGATATCAAATATTTACAAAAATGTGAGGGGTGTACTCACTTTTGTGAGATACTATATATTGTAACGGTATGCGAGACGGACTTTACCTGTCACCTCGTATGCATTCGCCTGGACTGGATTAAACAGAGTCCGGTCTGGATTTTGCCAGCCACCTGGCAGGGCTGAATCCAATCCAGAGTTTGTGGTCCACTGGAGTCCACCAGCAGGTGGCTTAAATAATCAGCAAGAGAACTCAGTAGGTCTCTGACCTGGAACCCAGAGGGGAGTCTGAGTGAGCTCTCTGTGCTATTTTGGACTTTAAAACAAGGTTTGCATTTTGCTTATGTTTTGTGGGTGTCGGGGGCCAGCCTCACACCGTATGGTGAGGAAACACTGTTGTTTAGTTTAGCGCCGGGCGGCAAGGTTATGGTTTCTGTTTTGTTTGTTTAATATCCTGCAAACCTTTGATAATAAACTTGGCAAGCTGCCAGATTCTAAAGAAATTGGCCTGCACGCTGACTATTTTCCTCCGAATGGTGATCCCCAAGAGCTAATCTCCCACACGTGGTGCACTCAGCGGGCATCTTTCCAAAATGGACGAGTTGCTGAAATCCCTGCTGCAAGCCAATGTAGCTCAGCAGGAATCCAACCGCCAGGTCGCAGAGGCCGCTGCAGTTTAGCGGGAGGAGACTCGCCAGGCTATTGCAGCACAACAGGAGACAAACTGGCAGTTTGCGGAGGCCCTGCTCGAGTTAAAAAAGAAGTGCACGCTTCCTGCTCCAGCAGAACAGAAGCTGGTGCGCGCCAGTAACCATCTGCAGAAAATTACACAGGTGGATGATGTAGAGGCGTACCTCAAGACTTTCGAGACAGTCGCCGATCGCAAAGGGTGGCCGAAGGAGCAGTGGGCGGGGCTGTTGGCCCCATTTTTGACAGGCCTATTATGATCTGACAAGGCCCAGAATTATGAGACTTTAAAAGCCGAGGAAATCGCATGCCTGGGTGTCACCATGGTTGTCCGGGCCCAACGGGTGCATCAGTGGACCTACCGCACAGACAAGCCACCCTGTTCCTAAATGTTTGACCTGGTCCATCTTACGAGGAAGTGGTTGCAGCTGGAAACCCTCCCAGGCCAACAGATCGTTTAGCGTGTAGTCATGGACCGGTATCTCTGCGCACTCCCTGCTGCTTTGAGGAAATGGGTCAGCCATGGGGACCTCAAAACTGCAAGCCAACTGGTGGATCTTGTGGAGAGACACTCGGCTGCTGAGGACTTGCTGAACCTGTCTGTGCCCTGCTTCGGTGTGTTGAGGGGCGAAGGGCTCTCCAGCGGATCTGGTAAGACTGTCCCAGCACTCAAGGGCATAGGGAAAACCGATAAAGACTGCTGTATTGACTAATGAAACTCTGGACGCTAAACTTGGAGACTGGCCAAAGAAGCCAGGAAGGTCTTTGCGGCCCATAAGAGGGCTGGGTATAGCTTACATACAGTGCTACCGATGCCATGCACTGGGCCATATTGCTGCCAATTGTCCCCTGAATGATGAACCCATGCAATGCGATTATACTTATGTGAATAGATGGCTTTCTCTTTTTGCACAGGTCGCATGTACAGCATTATCTTCAGGTCGCATGTGGTGTCACTAGTCAAAAGTACTTGTATAAATCCTGCAAAACTGCACCCCAGCTAGGGGTGCCACATCATCCCTTTAATCCAGGACACATATGAATTACACAGGTTCTGAGGCTAATTTAATGCAGATAATGCACCAAGTGAGTTTAATTACCACCTTAATCAACAACAGAACCTGTGTAATTAGTATGTGTCCTGGATTAAAGGGATGATGTGGCAACCCTAACCCCAGCATGGTAAGGGTTGTTTGCATTCATGGTGACTTACGGGACTACCAGGCGGCAGTGGTTGAGATTGACACCCCCTGGGGCAGGGTAACACATTCAGTGGGGGGGTAGTTCCCTCGCTGCTTCATGAAGCTCTAGTGGGGAGAGACTTTCCTCATTTCTCGCAGCTATGGGAAAGCAGAGGATGTCTGGTAGATAGAGCTCCCTCTGCTGGGGAAGCTTGGGAGTTCTCACCAGACCCTTATGGCCAAATGGAAGGGAAGACTGGTGCTATGACTGAGGAAGGGGGCAACCCTCTTCCTTTCCCGGTAATAGCTGGGGATCAGGAGGAGCTGGATGCTAACCCCAGCTGGAGGTTAATGACCTGGAAGACATCTCTGACCATAATAAGAGTGTACGGAATGTCCTACCTGACCTAGAGGTCAAGAGAGAGGATTTTTCCACAGAGCAACAACGGGATGTCACTCTCATCAGTGCCAGAGAAAATGTGAAGGTGATGGACGGGGAACCTTTGGACCCTAATTGGGGGGTGGTTTTACCCTACATAGCTCTTAAAAATAATTTGTTGTATCAGATGGTAAAATGTGGGGAGGACGAAGTAGAACAGCTAGTGGTTCCCAAACCTTTTTGCAGGATGGTGCTAGATCTGTCCCATGGTCATGTAATGGGGGGACATCTGGGTATGGAGAAGACCAGGGAGAAGATAACCCAGAGATACTTCTGGCCCGGGTTGTATGCAAACGTCAGTGAATACTGTGAATCATGCCCCGAGTGTCAAATGACAGCCCCGTCACCCCATTTTCATTTTCAGTCCCCTTGTCCCACTTCCCATAATTGAAGTGCCATTTGAGCGAATTGGCATGGACCTCGTGGGACCAGTAGTAAAATCTCCTCAGGGACACCAGCACATCCTGGTGATCCTGGACTATATGACCCGCTATCCTGAAGCCATACCCTTGCGGAACACCTCCGCTAAGTCTATCGCCAAGGAGTTAGTCCAGGTGTTTAGTCGGATGGGGATCCCTAAGGAGGTTTTGACGGATCAGGGCACCCTGTTCATGTCCAGGGTGACCAAAGAACTGTGCAAGTTGTACTAAATCTCCCATCTCCGTACCTCTGTTTACCACCCCCAAACTGACGATCTGGTGGAAAGATTTAACAAGACCCTCAAGAGTATGCTAAAAAAGGTGGTGGATAAAGATAGGAGAAATTGGGATTTTTTGTTTGCCATATGAGAGGTTCCGCAGGCGTCTATGGGGTATTCTCCCTTTGAGTTCTTGTATAGCAGATATACCAGGGTGCTGCTGAATGTCGCAAAAGAAAGAGACATGGGAAGGAGAGGCCACCCCATATAGGAGCATCATGGAGCATGTCTCCCTGATGCAGGATCGAATAGCAGCTGTCCTGCCCCTTGTGCAAGAGCATATGGAGCAAGCCCAGGAAGCCCAGAGAAGGGTTTATCATCGGGTGCCAAAAGCCAGACTTTCAACCCCAGAGACAGAGTGCTGATGCTAGTCCCCACAGTTTGAAAGTAAATTCTCCTTTGAGATTAGGGAAAGAGTAGGGGAGGTGAACTACAAAGTTTACCAGCCAGGGAAAAGGAGACCCGAGCAAATTTACCATGTGAATCTCTTAAAACCCTGGAAGGACAGAGAGGGTTTATTGGCAGTACCCACTCCTCAAAAGGACAAGCTGACCCCAGACGTCCCCATAACTGACACATTGTCACTGACGCAACAAAATGACGTTAGGGAATTTATAAGTAAAAATAGTGATTTTTTTCTCTCCCCTACCCGGACTGACCACCATACTACAACATGATATAATTAAGGAACCAGGGGTATGCGTAAATGTAAAACCCTACCAGATACTTGAGGCTAGATGAGAGGCGGTGGCGAGAGAAATGAAAACCATGTTGGAGTTAAACGTGATAGAGGAGTCCCACAGCTCCTGGTCGAGCCCCATAGTGCTGGTCCCAAAGCCCGATGGCACTATCAGGTTCTGTAAAGATTTCAGGAAACTGAATAACGTGCCTAAGTTTGATGCATACTCGATGCCGCGGGTTGACAAACTTGTGGACAGGTTGGGAGGTGCCCGGTACGTAACAACCCTGGACTTAACTAACGGAGTCAGCAAAGGAAAAACTGCCTTTTCTACTCCTGAGGGGTCCTTCCAGTACAAGCAAATGCCGTTTGGTCTGCATGGGGCCCCTGCATCCTTCCAGAGAATGATGGACAAAACCTTGAGGCCGCATCGCCCCCTATGCTGCCACTTATTTGGATAATGTGGTCATCCACAGCCCAAATTGGGAGTCGCCTTTGCCGCGAGTACAAGCAGTGGTACATTCTCTAAGGGTAGCGGGTCTAACAGCCAACCCAAAAAAGTGTGCCATAGGTCTGGATGAGGCCAAATACCTTGGATATGTTATTGGTCGGGGACTGATCAAGCCCCAGACCAACAAGATTGAGGCAATTCAAAAATGGCCCCAACTGGTGAGTAAAAAACAGGTTTGTGCCTTCCTGGGGATTACAGGGTAGTACACGCGATTCATACCTGACTTTGCTACCATTGCTGTCCCTCTGACCGATCTGATGAAGGGTAGAGGGTTGGGCATGGTTAAATGGAATCCCGAAGCCGAGAAGGCGTTTCAGGAGCTGAAGCAAGCCCTTTGTGGACAACTGGTGCTCGTGACCCCGGTCTTCACAAAGGAGTTTGTTGTACAAACAGACGCCTCTGAGGTGGGACTAGGTGCTGTTCTGTCCCAGATCAGAGACGGTGAGGAGCACCCGGCCGTCTACTTAAGCAGCAAACTTAATAGGCATGAGAGGAACTATGCAATTGTGGAGAAGGAGTGCCTGGCTATCAAGTGGGCCTTAGAGGCGCTGAAGTACTATATCTTAGGAAGGTCGTTTAGGCTAGTCACTGACCTTGCCCCCCTTGAAGTGGATGTGTGACAATAGGGAGAAAAATAGTCGGGTGACTAGGTGGTTCCTGGCCCTACAGCCATTTAAGTTCACAGTGGAACACTGGGCGGGAAGAATCCAGAACAATGTGGATGCCCTCTCCCGGGTCCACTGTATGGTTGGGACAGTTGCTCAGTCACAAGGGCTTGAGCAGAGGGGGAGGATATGTAATGGTATGCAATGTGAACTGGTAGAGGGATGCTACCTATCGCCTCGTATGCGTTCGTCTGGATTGGATTAAATAGAGTCGGTCCGATTTTACCAGCCACCGTGGCAGGGCTGGTTCCAGTCCGGAGTTTGTGGTCCACTGGAGTCCACCAGCAGGTGGTTTAAATAATCAGGAAGAAAACTCAGTAGGTCTCTGACCTGGAACCCAGAGGGGAGCCCGAGTGAGCTCTCTGTGCTATTTTGCACTTTAAAACAAGCTTTGCATTTTGCATATTTTTGTGGGTCTTGGGGGCCAGCCCCACACCGTATAGTGAGGAAACACTGTTGTTTAGTTTAGCACCGGACGGCAAGGTTTTGTTTTCTGTTTTGTTTGTTTGATATCCTACAAACCTTGTGATAATAAACTTGGCAAGCTGCCAGATTCTAAAAAAATTGGCCTGTACACTGACTATTTTCCTCCGAATGGTGATCCCCACGAGCTAATCTCCCACAATATATATATCCTGTTTCGGTTTGTCAAAAAGAAATTATTTCTGATTGGCTGTATTATTGCTCAACAGTAAGGGTAGACTTAGATGTATGCCTAAATCTCCCTTTCCTCTGAAGCCCGATCCACATTCAGATGGTGCTTCAGGGGCTACTGCCAGGCGGGAAGGAAGCAATGTGAAGCCTCCTGTCTGCCAGTTTTAACCCAGTTTTTGCCGACAAACCTAATGCAACTGTCTACATTGCATGCAATTGCGGGGCATTTGCGACGCTTCCCCATTTGCTTGAGTGTGTAGCCCTACTACATGTTGGATAAACTTTGTCATGGACACAAAGCCAAACATCTCTACTGTGGCATGTAAACACCCCTGTCCACTGCCTATTGCAGTACATCTAAATAAAGCCTTACACTCTCTGAAGTATACAACTCCTGATTATTTTTGCTTATCTCATCTCTCTGGGAGGGTTTGTCCTGTAGACACAACAGGCAGTGTGAGGAAATCGCCCCAAAGTGAGAAGAATTCCCCCTCTTAGCCATAGGTCACCGGTACTGGTGTCCCCATTGAAAGATTTCATCTCTATTCCTCTTCTAATGACAGCTGTGAGGCTGGGTTCACACATGTGCAAATCAGATGTGCATTTCCCCACATCCAATTCGCATGACAGGAGAGGTTCACTGGCTCTCAATGGAGCCGGTTCACACAGCTCCGGGGTGGCCATGGTCTGGATTGTAGAAGAGTCATGTGCGTCTTTGGGTCCAATTCAGGTGCAAAATTCAGCCAAAAAATTAGACCTGAATCACACCTGAAATGGTGTACAGGGATGCACCGGACCCCATGCTGGGAACTGCGGCTGGAGATATGTGAACCCGGCCTAACATATTAGATTTCCCATCACTTTCTGTCCCAGCAATAATGGTCTCCAGTAGAGAGGATGAATCTCTGCACTAGGGATACAGACAGCAATATGAACTTGACAGGGGTGCTAACCCCTCTTTACTCTATCCAAAATAAAAAATAAATAAATAAATAAAAGGTGTTGGCTATACATACATACATACATACATACAGTACATATAAGTATACATACCTGCAGATATTTCTGGATCTCATTCAGAGGCCCTTGTCTGAGCTATTACAGTACTGTGTCAGGCTGACCGATAAACAGATCAGCCTATGCGTTCATCAGTAGAGTTGCAACCTCATCCCTTTAAACCCGAACACATATGGATTACCCAGGTTCTGAGGCTAATTTAATGAGTATAAGGCACCAAGTGAGCTTAATTACCACCTTAATCAGCCACAGAACCTGTGAAATTCATATGTGTTCGGGTTTAAAGGGATGAGGTGGCAACCCAATTCATCAGACGGGGCAAAATTTTATAAAAACTGAAAAAACAATCAGGCTTATTTCACCGTCCGCTCCAATTTATGAAAACAGCCAGCACGCTGCTAATTCTAGAATTGAGCTCTCCAGCCTTCCCTTCAGTCTTGCAGTTAGGGTCGGTTCAAACTAACGCAGCGCGATGCGGCGCGACTTTGCGGCCCGTTCACATCTAGGCGAATTGTCAGGCGACTCTGCCTCAATGCTGTGCAATGGAACCGTTCTAATAGGAGCGAATCGCTTCGCTCCGCCTTAGAAAAATGGTCCCTGCACTATTTTCAGGGCGATCTCAGGCGGCTTGCATTGACTTCTATGATAGAAGTCTCCTCGCAAGCCGCTTTGAGATCGCCTCGAGCGGGGCAACTTGCTTCGCCCTGGCAAGTCGCGCCGCGTTAGTGTGAACCGGCCCTTATACAGGCTCCTCTCCTCTACTGAAATGACTTACTCTGATTTCACTGCACACTGTGAATTTCTCATAGCTGCAGCAAGTCTGATATTGCTGGTTTGAATCCCAACCATGACACTACCTGCCTGGAGTTTGCATGTTCTCACTGTGCCTGCGTGGGTTTCCTCCCACACTCCAAAGACATGCTGGTAGGTAAGTTAGATCCTGTCTAAATTGGCCCTAGTATATGTATGAATGTGAGTAAAGCCTCGTACACACGGGACGACGATCGTATGTACGATCGTCGCAAATCGTATGTTGCATAATGTAACTTGCATACTGACTGCACTACACGATCGTACGACCACAGAAGAACGTTCAGGTGCATGTAATTAGCATCCGACCGTTCCTGACTTCGGAGCATGCGTGTTTTGCACAATACAACTTGTTCTACCAACTGCTCTGTACACACGATACAACGGTCGTATGAGAGCTTGTTGGTACGACCAAGTTTTCTAGTTTGCTCATACAACTCCCCTTGTACGACCGTCGTATGTTCGACTGTTCAAATCGCGCATACGAACGATCGATATCGCATACAACGGTCGTTAATATGACCTGTTGTATACGATCGTCGTCCCATGTGTACGAGGCTTTAGGGACCTTAGATTGTAAGCTCCTTGAGGGTAGGGACTGATGTGAATGTATAATGTATATGTAAAGCGCTGCGTAAATTGACAGCGCTATATAAGTACCTGAAATAAGATAAATAAATAAATTCTCCCATTGGGCAGGACTTTTTTTCAGTGTGAAAGTGGGAGAACGCAGTTCTGGCACTTCTAACCCTGATTGTATGTACTAGCAAGGGGTGCTGGAGGATCTATTGACGATTGATGACTGCTGGGACATCTATTGCCATTCATGGGGATCTATTGTTGCTGGGGGGTCAGTTGTTGCTGGGAGGGGTCTACTGTTGCTAGCAGCTGGATGGTCTAGTGATGCTGGCCACTGGGAGATCTATTGTTACTGGCAGTGGTCTACTGTTACTGGCAGGTGTCTATTGTTGCTAGGGTGGATCTATTGTTGCTGGGGGGTATTGTTACTGGCGGGGTGGTCTTTTGTTGCTGGGGTGTATCTATTGTGACTGGGGGAGTGTCTGTTGTTGCTGGGGGAACTATTGTTGCTGGAGGGGTCTATTGTTGCTGGCTGCAGAGCATCTATTTTACTGCTTTTCTTGTTATCATTAACAAATCCCATACAAATTACTTATCACCACAAAATACTTGGTTCTGTATTCTCTAAAAAGGGGGCAACTAGGGGGTGGGTATGAGGCTGAACCAGGGGACCGTGCTTGGAGGTGTGTAGGTGGTGGAAAAAAGAGCTGGCTTGGAAGGGGGGAGTACCTGCACCTATTTTTCTGAGAAAAAAAAAACCCTGCCATAGGAATTTGATATTTGCACATCCCCTCCCAAGAATCAGCCTACTTCTTGCAGTAGGGCAGAAAGGGTGCTGTGATGGTTCCAAGAAGCTAGGTACAACATCCTGCTGACCCCTCCCACCAGCCATGATATGCCCGCATTGGCATAGAGAAACACAGAGACCCAGTGATATCGCTGGGTCTAAAATAAGGTATGTAATGAAAACTGAAAGTTATTTTTTAAAATGTCATTACCATGTTGATGGGTTGTAGTTAAGGGGGGGTTTACGAGAGAAGGCACAATGTAAGCAGATTAAACTTCAGCTTTAAATTGTCTTATAACAGTAATTCTTGAGACTTATATCTTGTGTTTATTCAGCTTCTGAAAAGTCCTGTAATCTCAGGTTCTGCTATTGAGTGTTGGAGAAATATGCAGAGTTTTTCTGATGTGTGTCTGCTAGCAGTGTGCAGACTCAGACATTACTCATCCCCTGCAGCACTCCTGTGTAATCCACCGCTCTGCTGCCAGCAGGGAAAGAATGCTGTTAAAGGGCTAATGACTCTGGAAAATAAAAAGTGATCTTCTGTCTCTATTTCTGGACCCAAGTTTCAGACATCAGGCAATCTGACCTCTCATTCTTGCTCCAGGATTCAGTGATCTCTTATTTCTTGCTCCTCTGGGCCCACATCTTTATTGCTTCATAAAGAATATCAGTGGCTCCTCAAATGTTTTTTCTTTTGCACCCGCCACTCTGATCTATCTACCTTGGGATTCAGAGTTCTATCATTCTGATGTATTTTCCCTGTGGTCCAGTTCTCTAAGGACTTGATCTATTTCTTTTGGAATCTGGAGCTTCAGGGATTTGGGAATTTCTATTGTTCCAAGAGATCAGAGTATCTGATCTATCTCTCATGAGATCCAAAGATTTTGTCTGTTATGGCAGTGTTCCCCAACCCTGTCCTCAAGGCCCACCAACAGGTCATGTTTTCAGGATTTCCATTATTTTGCACAAGTGATTTAATCAGTTTCACTGCCTTAGTAATTACCACAGCTGATTCATCTGAGGGAAATCCTGAAAACATGACCTGTTGGTGGGCTTGAGGACTGGGTTGGGGAACACTGTGTTATGGGATCGAAAACTCTATCTTTTTGTCAAATTTATTTTGGGATCCAGAGATCTGGTGATATGATCAATCTCTTTAGGATCCAGTATATAGGTGATCTGATCTAGATCTCCCAGGATCCAGAGCGATGTCACTCTGAATTATCTCTTCTGGGATTCAGTGCTCTGATAATGTAGTTTATTTCTCCTGGGATCCAAGAATCCATTGATCTGATCCAGTGGTCTCCAAACTGTGGCTCTTTGCTTGCCTTTATCTGGCGACCCCGATCTGATCTATCGCTCATGGGATAAAGAGGTCTATTGATCTGATCTTTCTCCTGGGATACAGAAGTCCATTGATTAATCTATCACTCCTGGGATCCTGAGCTCTATCAGTATGATCTATCTTCCCTAGCATCCATGAATCTGATTGCTCTATCCCGATACTGGGAGCTTTATCATTCTGATTTATCCTTTATTCCTAGAATCCAATTCTCCAGGGACCTGATCTATATCAGCTGGTATGAAACTTCTATCAGTCTGATCTATCTCTATAGGGATCAAGATTTCTGATCTAGCTCTCCTGTAACCCACACCTTCAGAGATTATATCTGCCGTTCATGAGGTCCAGAGCTTCTTCAATATGACCTATCTTTTTTGGGGAATCCAGAGCTCATGACATAAAAGGGATTTTGAGCTATTGCTACCAAAATGCAGAGCTCCAACACACTGATCTATCTCTTCTGGTATTAAATGCTCTGGTGATGTGATCTATCTCTCCTAGGATCCAAAGATGCATTGACCTGATCTAACTGTCCTGGGATACAAAGGTCTATTGATCTGATCTATCTACCCTGGCATCCAAAGCACCATAAATCTGATCACTCTACCATGAGATTGAAAGCTTTATGATTCTGGTGTATCTTTCCTAGGATACAGATCTGATTTAAACTGCAATCTGAACTTCTAGTAGTCTGGTCTATCCCTACAAAGATCAAGATATCTGATCTGTCTCCTCTGGGACACAGAGCTACAGAGCTTTTATCTCTCTATCCTGGGATCCAAAGCTCTATCCACGTGGCCTATCTTTTTGGTGTTCAGGGATCTGGTGGTATGTTCAATCCCTTTAATATCCAGAGTTCATTTGATTTGAGCTATCTCTCCTAGGATCCAGAGCTTTGGGGATCCGATCTATCTCTACTGGCACTCAAACCTTTATCAATCTGATCTATTGATCCAGGGATCAAAGTATCTGATCTATCTCTCATGAGATCCATAGGTTTTATCTATCTGTCCTAGGATCCAGAACTCTATTCATATGATCTATAGCTGGGTACACACAAATTAAAAATTGGCCAGTTCAGCGGAGACTGGGTGAATTCCGATCTGTGTGTAGCCCCCTTGTTCAACAGAAGCCGACTGTTAGATCAACTGTATTGAATGTTCCTGCTGGGAAGCCTCCTTTGATTAGCGGATTACAGCCAATCAACTGCAATGCTGTTCAGTGTTTTCTGACAGTGGAGGAATCCTGCTGTCAGAATACAGAAGTGACGCAGGGAGAATTCCTGCATCCACCTTGCTTGTGTGAATGGAGGAATCTGTTAAACTGGGTATGCACTAGTTGAATTTTGTTCAACATTTTTTGCTGTAAGAATGTTATAAGACCATTTGTTTGTTTCATTATTAGTGAGGTCAAACTGACGTTCATTTTCAACTTCAGTGATTAGAAAATTCTGAGGACCAGGATGGAAATTTTTTCTTGAATCTACAAATTTCTAACAGTGTGTGTTTTTTTTTTTGTTTAGTAAAGTCCATTCATTCCGAAATCAAATATTAAAAGCAAACTTCTTGAACTACTTTTGGTGAACAACATTTGAATATCTTGAGAATTTTGTTTGAAATCCTACTAGTGTATGTCCACCTTATCTTTTTTTGGGATCCAGAGCTTTGGTGATGGGATTAGTCTCTTTATTTCCAGGATTCAGGTGATCTGATCTATCTTTCCCTTGGATCCAGAGCTCCATGACTCTGATCTATCTGTTCTGGTATTCAGTGCTTTGGGGATATGATCAATCTCTTCCGGGACCCAGAACTTCATCCATGTCATCTCCTGAGCTCTTATAGGATTTAGTGCTCTGGTGATGTGATCTATCTGTCCTGGGATCCAGAGATCTGTTCCAACTCTTCTTGGATAAGGAGGTCCATTGATCAGATCTATCTTTCCTGGGATCCAGAACTTCATCCATCTCATCCTCAATCTTCTATGAGATTCAGTGCTCTGGTGATATGATCGATCTCTCCTGGGATCCAAAACTTCATCCACGTCATCTCCTTCTCCTGAGCTCTAGTTATTATAGGATTCAGTGCTCTGGTGATGTAATCTATCTCCCATATGATCCCAAGATCTGTTCCAACTCTTCTGGGATAAGGAGGTCCATTGATCTAAACCAGTGTTTCTCAAACGATTTTGTCTTTCGGTGCACCATAAAGATCTAAACGTTTTCATGGCACACCTGAAAAGATTTAACAATTTTTGAGGTGAAGAAATGATTTATTTTTACACATATTTTTAATTTTAAATTTAATGTGAAGGATGTGCCTGCTTTTGAGAGCAAATCAGAATGAAGTGATTGTATCCTTCTCTGTACTTTCGTTTGCTTTTCATTTAACAGTCTTCCTTTCAGAGTTCCAGACATGATTAAGTATCTCCATCGCTAAACAATGAACAAACTTTATTTATAAACATCAAAGTTGGAATGGAATAGTCTCTATTATTATAATATAATTAGAGGAATCAAATTCTCCCGAGATCTTGCACAAGTCTTGCATTACGAAAGGAACCAATGAATGACAGAGATTGCGCTGTATATGTTCTTTTTTTTTAACTTTGATTTACCATTTAATTTTTCGATATGTTCAAGGTTTCAAAATGCTAGCAATTTTAAATATTTTTAAAAACTCCCATAGCTCGCCTTCAAATCTCACATGGCACTCAGTTTGAGGATCACTGGTCTAAACTGTGTCCCCTGGGATCCAGAACTTCATCCATCTCATCCTCATCTCCTATGAGATTCGGTGCAGTGATGATGTGGTCTACCTCTCCTGGGATCCAGAACTTCATCCATCTCATCGTCATCTCCTGAGCTCTATCTCCTATGAGATTCGGTGCAGTGATGATGTGGTCTATCTCTCCTGGGATCCAGAACTTCACCCATCTCATCCACATCTCCTGGGCTCCATCTCCTATGAGATTCAGTGCTCTGATGATATGATCTATCTCTTCTGGGATCCAGAACTTTATCTATCTCATCCTCATCTCCTGAGCTCTATCTCCTATGGGATTCAGTGCTCTGGTGATATGATCTATCTCTCCTGGGATCCAGAGATCTGTTTTAAAGTAGAACTATGGGCAAAACATTTTTTTTTTTTCATTTTGGATAGAGTAAGGGGGGTGGGGGGGGGTTTATAACCGCTGTCATATTTATTTTTGCCATCTGTGTCCCATTGCGGAAATTTCCCTTCACTTCCTGTCCCGTAGCCAAACAGGAAGTGAGATATTTCTGCAAATTAAAGGCATTTTTTTGGGACCCCCAGCTCAT
Organism: Glandirana rugosa; assembly: GCA_018402905.1. NCBI lineage: Eukaryota > Metazoa > Chordata > Amphibia > Anura > Ranidae > Glandirana > Glandirana rugosa. The sequence goes on along the minus strand of BLSH010473373.1, from coordinate 537,792 downwards.
CAGAACTAGTGTCCCCATTGGAAGATTTCCAATCTATTACTTTTCTGGGGACAACCCAAAAATTGGAGTTTTCTTTTTACTTTCACTTTCAATGATAATGGTAAACAGGACAAATAGAGCGGATGAATCTCCTTAACGGGGGCACAGACAGTAATAAGAATTGACAGGGGCTCTAATTCCTCTCCGCTTTATCCAAAACTAAAGAAAAAGTTTTGCCTTTAGTTATACGTTAAGTCTTCTGGGATAAGGAGGTCCATTGATCTGGTCTATCTCTCCTGGGATCCAGAAGTTCATCCATCTCATCCTCATGTCCTGAGCTCTATCTTCTATGAGATTCATTCAGTGCTCTGGTGATCTGATCTATCTCTCCTGGGATCCAGAGATCTGTTGTAACTCTTCTGGGATAAGGAGGTCCATTGATCTGGTCTATCTCTCCTGGGATCCAGAGATCTGTTGTAACTCTTCTGGGATAAGGAGGTCCATTGATCTGGTCTATCTCTCCTGGGATCCAGAAGTTCATCCATCTTATCCTCATCCCCTTTGCTCTATCTCCTATGGGATTCAGTGCTCTGGTGATGTGATCTATCTCTCCTGGGATCCAGAGATCTGTTGTATCTCTTCTAGGATAAGGAGGTCCATTGATCTGGTCGATCTCTCCTGGGATCCAGAGATCTGTTGTATCTCTTCTGGGATAAGGAGGTCCATTGATCTGGTCTATCTCTCCTGGGATCCAGAGATCTGTTGTATCTCTTCTAGGATAAGGAGGTCCATTGATCTGGTCGATCTCTCCTGGGATCCAGAGATCTGTTGTATCTCTTCTGGGATAAGGAGGTCCATTGATCTGGTCTATCTCTCCTGGGATCCAGAGATCTGTTGTAACTCTTCTGGGATAAGGAATTCCATTGATCTGGTCTATCTCTCCTGGGATCCAGAAGTTCATCCATCTTATCCTCATCTCCTTTGCTCTATCTCCTATGGGATTCAGTGCTCTGGTGATGTGATCTATCTCTCCTGGGATCCAGAGATCTGTTGTATCTCTTCTAGGATAAGGAGGTCCATTGATCTGGTCGATCTCTCCTGGGATCCAGAACTTCATCCATCTCATCCTCATCTCCTGAGCTCTATCTTCTATGAGATTCATTCAGTGCTCTGGTGATCTGGTCTATCTCTCCTGGGATCCAGAGATCTGTTGTATCTCTTCTAGGATAAGGAGGTCCATTGATCTGGTCGATCTCTCCTGGGATCCAGAGATCTGTTGTATCTCTTCTAGGATAAGGAGGTCCATTGATCTGGTCGATCTCTCCTGGGATCCAGAGATCTGTTGTATCTCTTCTGGGATAAGGAGGTCCATTGATCTGATCTATCTCTCCTGGGATCCAGAAGTTCATCCATCTCATGTCCCTCTCCTGAGCTCTGGTGATCTCCTCCAGGATGAAGTATTCTGATGTGTTCCTCTCTGCAGTGATCCCAGTGATCTGTCTCTCCCGGGATCCACCTTTCCTCTTCCTGTTCCTCTGTTCCTCACATCAGAATGATCTGCTGGAAAATTTGGAATGTTCCCTCTCTGGGACTGACAATCCCCGCAGCCAATCCTAGGAAGCCGAGCCCTCCACTGCCCCGCCCGTCTTCTATCAGGACTCAGCGAGTGGCGGGGGCGGGGCTGATGACGTCGGGAGGAGTTCGGGCTGACCGGGGGAGACAGAGGGGAGCCGGGTGGGGAGGCGGCGGAGGGCAGCGGATTATAGAGATCGGTGGGGGGGCAGATCGGCGGCTCCGGAGCGGCACTGAGGACACCAGCAGGCAGGTAAGCCGGGCAGGGATTCAGGCTGGAGGTGGGAGGGAGAAGGGTGAGTGTTCCTTTAACTGTCAACCATGTGCCAGGGGCCCCCGGGGGCCACAGCCGTAATTGGGGGCACTCTGTAATTCAGGATCGCTGGTTATAACTTTTTGAGAAGAAGAAAGGCATGTGTTGTGCAGGAAGCTTGGCAGAGCTTTACTTTTTTGGGGATGCTGGGACTTGTGGTTCTCCAGCTGCAGGACCCTTTGACTGCCTTGTATCCCATATGGGGGTCTATTAACCTTCTGATTCACAGATGGGAAGGGAAAAACTTGCCAGAAACTTTTCAGTGACTCAGATGCTGTGACTTGTAGTCCCACCCCAGCTGGGATTCCCAAATCGCCTTCCTCTGCCTGCTGGAGGACATGAGAGGCGTCTGCGGAAACTTCAACACTTGGCAAAACTTTCCTTTAACTTTGTCCATGCTGGGACTTGTAGTCCTGTCCTGCAGAGCTTGCATTCTATCCAAAGCTGAAACTTTCCCTTTAACTCTGGACATGCTGTGACTTGTAGTTCCTCACACCCGTCACATTCTGCTGTGATCCCCACACCATAGACCTTCTTCTTTAGTTTTTCTATAGAAGTCGATGATTATGGCCAATTAGATGTTTGTAGAAATAAGGCTTGGTGAGACTTAAAAGGCAAAAATATTTAAGTTCCAACTAAAAAAAAAAAAATAAATAAAAAAAGTCATAATAGACGGACAGACAAGAAAACAAAAGTCATAAAAATGACTCAGTCTTCAGAGGATGTCGGTTTGGGTGAGAAAAGTCCCCAAAAATGATTCTTCATTGTGCTATATAAATCCTGTATAATAATTGTGTCCCAGAGGGCCAAAAACTCTTCATAAATCCCTGCTCAGCTTGGTTGCCCATATCCACCATACAAGCCTGAGGCTGGGTTCACACTGCTCTTTTGACTTCTTTGTTCAGTGATTGTGCATTGACTGCATTTGTACACACAGTTTGGGGTGTAAATGTTTTTTGTTTAGACCAATTAAAAGCAAGTTACTAGGAGGAGGAGACCATTTACAATTTATAGGCCCATGTTTTTCAGGAGCTTCCATTAAAGTCTATGGGTCCAAAGCAAGCTTTTCTGCCTCAAAGGAGCTCCTCTACGTGTTTGATAGCCCATCGCTCAGCTGGGAACGGGCACCATAGACTATAATGGAAATGTGGTGCACAACAGTGTGCTCAGATGTGAACGGGCACCTTAGACTATAATAGAAATGTGGTGCACGCTAGAGTGCTCAGATGTGAACGGGCACCATAGACTATAATGGAAATGTGGTGCACGCTAGAGTGTTCAGATGTGAACGGGCACCATAGACTGTAATAAAATGTGGTGCACGATAGAGTGTTCAGATGTGAACACGCACCATAGACTGTAATAAAATGTGGTGCACGATAGAGTGCTCAGATGTGAACGGGCACCATAGACTATAATGGAAATGTGGTTCACGCTAGAGTGCTCAGATGTGAACGGGCACCATAGACTATGATGGAAATGTGGTGCACAATAGAGTGCTCAGATGTGAACGGGCACCATAGACTATGATGGAAATGTGGTGCACGATAGAGTGTTCAGATGTGATCGGGCACCATAGACTAGAATAGAAATGTGGTGCACGCTAGAGTGTTCAGATGTGAACGGGCACCATAGACTATAATGGAAATGTGGTGCACGATAGAGTGCTCAGATGTGAACGGGCACCATAGACTATAATAGAAATGTGGTGCACGATAGAGTGTTCAGATGTGATTGGGGCTCAGATTGTCCCTGAAGGAGGCAGCTGGGTGGCCCCTCCAGCCTTCACTACCTCTGTGACCACCGTCTGTAGAAGTATTTATAGGAGGAGGGGTGAAGCCAAAACTTCTTGTTTGTGTCTCCTCCAGGCTGATACATGAGAATTTGACAGGAACCTGAAGTGAGGGGGCAGAGAATTCCCTGCAGTGAGGGGGAACAATCATTCCCTTGTCTTCAGATCAGTAATGAAAACACCTGGAGCCGCAGGGTGGCAGGATGGGGCAGGCTCTGGAAAACTGAGTGCACGGCCCAGATACCACCCTGAGCTAAAAATGTATCAGACCAGCAAGTGTGGGGAATAGCCTAATGTTGATGTTTCTGGATCCACATCTGAGGCAAGGGATGGGTTCAGAACCTAGGCAGGCAACTATCGGGACAGGATGGTAGCTCTCCATACAGCATCTCGGCTAACTTTTCAGGACACATGAAGTGGACCTTTAGACCCCTTTCACACTTGTGCGAGTTGTCCTGCGATTTGGGACTGCAAAGTGCCATGACAAGTCGTTCACCATTATTTCCAATGAGTACCGTTCATATCTGTACGACTTTGAAGTCGGGCCGAATTCAAAGTAGTCCCTGCATTACTTTGGTCCAACTTTGATGCAACTTGAGGTCCATAGACTTCAATATTAAAACCGCAAAGTCACATGCAAATCGCACCTGAATAATATAGATGCGATTTCTGTACTACTTCTATATGACTTTGTAATATGTTTTCATTGAGGCAAAGTTGCAACAAAGTCGGACCAAAGTCGTACTGATCCCAAATCGTGGTAAAATCACGTCGCATAAGTGTGAAAGGGGCCTCAAGTAGACTTTTATCACCCTATACTAGGGGTCTTCAAACTTTCTAAACAAAGGGCCACTTTTTTTTTATCCCTCAGACGTTAGTGGGGCTGTGGCTAGCGGGAGTGGAATCCTGGCATCAGTGGGAGTAAACCTCACATTTGGTATTAGGTGAAGAAATAATCCCCCATCGTCGGTATCATTAGGAGGAACAGTGCCACATTGTTGGTGTCCTTGGTAGAAAAGGTGTCTCATTGTTGTCAGCTGGCAGAATAGTGTCTTTTATCAGTGGGAGGAATAGTGCCCAGAGGGCCAGATAGAGGCAAGAAAAGGGCTGCATTTGGCCCCCTGGGCCACAGGTTGGAGACCGCTGGCCTATATTATAACAGTATCGTGTTTCAGAAAATTTCCATCTTTTATTATTAGGAAGTCTAGTCCAGTGACTTTGCCTAGGCCACTGATGGACCTTGGCACCCCAGAGGTTTTGGTAATACATTTCCCATGCTGCTCATGCATTCTACAGTGTAGTTGAGCATCATGAGAAATGTAGTTCCAAAACATCTGGGGGGTGCCAAGGTTCACCATCACTGGCCTAGGCTAAGATGATGTCATCCGTCTGCTGGAGGCAGGAGGAAGCATTTCCTCAGTCTCCTCTCCCCAAGTGATCAGAATGTTCATTGTAACTTTGTAGCCAGTCACACATAAGAGTCTGGATTCACACGTGGTTGTTTTCATGTTTTTGGGAGCATGTATTTTTAGGCAGGCCATACATTATGCAATTTTCTTTCCTTCAACAAAAGGATGAAGGAAAGAAATTTGCTCAATTCCCCATTAACACAGACTTGTACTGAGGAGGTTATCAAGCAATTTTCTTTCCTTCAGTCCCTTCAGCAGCACTATTGTGTTATGCTGATGGGGAACACAGGGAGCCTTCTCTACTTGCAGAATACAATGATCATTGTTTCCAGCTACAGCTGCCAGCAGTGATCAGGCGAAACAACACAGACAGGCTGGTTGTACTGAAGCTGATCGATGGATCGACTTCAGTACAACCAGCCTGCCCATTGATGGCTCGAAATTTGTCCGATTCCTGTTGAACCAGCCGAATTTCGATATATCTATGTCTGGCTTTAGTGTTTTTTTTGTCTTTGCCAGCTAGTTACTAGGAGGAGGAGATGGTGGTTAGGTGTGAAATTGTGAAGATGGGGCCAAAAACACTCAATCATGTTCTAAGGAAGCTTCTGTACTTTTTTTTTTTTTCTAAGCCAATAAAGTGGTTGTAAACCCTTACATATCCCCAGTGTAGTGATTGGCCTCAGGTGATACACAGAGATGAAACAAATCATCCTATGTAAGTTGTACCTGTTTATGTGCGGAGTCAATTCTCTGCATCCCTTCAGAGTGCAGAATTTATAAATCTTCTCTGAGCTGTCAGAAAACAGGGGGCGGGGGGCTGAAATTACACTGCAGAGCTCAGTGAGGAATGAGAGCTGATAGGAGGAAGGAGACACCCCCCCCCCCCCCTTCACACAGCACACAGGAACAGAGATGTGGTTGTCAATCACAGGCTGTGTGCTGGAGCTCCCTCCCCTGTCCCCTTTTTTCTCTTGGTGTCAGGAAAACTTGTGAGAAGTGATTCATGCCGATAGCAGAGGAATGAAGCAGCAGACATAAATTACACTTAATGCTCCTTTATTGAGGCAAGTACACATTATAGAAGGATACGCTTTGCTCATATTTTATGTCTGAGGTTTACAAGCACTTTAAGGGACCAGACATTTCTGAGATGTGATAGAGGAGCAGCAGTCACTGATCGGTTAGTAAGGTGTATTAGTCTAGCAGCAGCATTAGTAATTGCGGTAATTCGGAAATTCGGCAATCCAAACAGCCGAAAATCCAAAAATTCGACAGACACAATGTGATAACATGGAAATCTGCTTTCAAGCATCAAAGGGTTTCTGAAAAAGCAGATCACTGAAATGGGGCAGAAGCTGCAGCAGGGGACTGCAATAAATAAAAATGCTCCCGGAACATACCCAGAAGTGTTGGTCGAGAACTGCTTTGAGGGGTATCAGCAGTAAAGGTAAGTATAGGCATTAGGGGGTACATAGCACAGGGTCGGATGGGAGGGGAAGGGAGAGGAAGTCTTTAATGTGGGCATTTTAGTAAGATTACAAGTCAGAATGGATACATTCCCAACATGCCACAACATACAGCTACATCTGTATAAAAAGCTTTCACTGAGCAGAATTGCGATGACTTTGCCTGATGATGTCATCAGCCTGCTGCTGGCAGGAGGAAATTTCCTCAGTCTCCTCGCTCCCAAGGTAAGAGGCTGATCTGTGTCCGACATTTGTGAACACAGCCAATGAAGACCTTGTCAGGGGGAGCATTGTGATCTCTTTCAGAGGTAATTTATCAATGGAAGTGTTAAACTCACACAATATATAGTATGCTGGACTTGACCATTAATAATATATCTGAGGACAGGTCCACTTTAAGATGGTGCTCCTGGGTACACTTGGCCTGCCAGTAGTTGGTGTTGTAGAGAAGCAGAATGTTGGCACAGTTTTATGACTGGTAGTCCTGAATGCAGCCATTATCTAACATATTTGAGCAGGCTGGCATTTGCAGGTCTGTGCTTTGTGCTTGGCAGGCTGGTTGGCACTGCTAGATACACAGTGATTGCAGACTGCCACTGTTGGTTGACCTGAGAGGTGCCACCTGTGGACTCAGTGCTAAATCTGTCACTCCCAGCACCGTGTTCAGACAGGATGGCACCCCGGGCAGTGTGGTGCCACTTAGTGTGGTATTGATAGGCTAGTAGACCTACATACATTGCTCGTCCAATATGGAACTTCATTAGTGATTCTGGTGTTCACTACTTTGCTAATGTAGCCCATAGAACTGTTCCCGGTTTACAGGTGCCATAAGTGATGGTTACTTGGCAAACTTGCCCCCCTGGCTCCAATATAAACTAGTTGTACATGCCATCAGTGCTATGGAGAGCTGGCACTTGGCAGTTAATGTGCTGGAGCCAGCAGCTCAAATTGTTGGTTCCAGTAAGACTGGTATACCCAGCAGTAAAGATGACGTTTAATCAGCTTTTGCCTTTTTTTTTTTTTTTTTTCTGAGAATAGGTGCAGGAACTCAACCACTCTACCCCACCAAACGGCACTGAATGGTGGGTGTGGCCAATTTGCACAGTAGGAGGATATTAGAGGGACAATAAATACCAGGGGTGCGCGGAGTGCATGGTTCAGGGGTGCCCTACACAGAGTGCAGTTTAGGTGGGTGTACTACACAGAGTCCACGGTTTAGGGGCGTGCTACGTACAGAGTGAAGTTTTTAGGAGGGTGTGCTACGCACAGAATGCAGAGTTCAGGGGGTGCCCTATGCACAGTGTGCAGGGTTTAGGGGCGTGCTACGTACAGAGTGAAGTTTAGGTGGGTGTGCTACACACAGAATGCAGAGTTCAGGGGGTGCCCTACGCACAGTGTGCAGGGTTTAGGGGCGTGCTACGTACAGAGTGAAATTTAGGAGGGTGTGCTACGCACAGTATGCAGGGTTTAGGGGTGCCCTATGAACAGTGTGCAGGGTTTAGGGGCATGCTACGCCCAGAGTGCAGGGGTGCCCTACGCCCAGAGTGCAGGGGTGCCCTACGCCCAGAGTGCAGGGGTGCCCTACGCCCAGAGTGCAGGGGTGCCCTTTCGCCCAGAGTGCAGGGGTCCGGGGTGCCCTTTCGCCCAGAGTGCAGGGGTCCGGGGTGCCCTTTCGCCCAGAGTGCAGGGGTCCGGGGTGCCCTTTCGCCCAGAGTGCAGGGGTCCGGGGTGCCCTTTCGCCCAGAGTGCAGGGTTCCACCACCTCTGCCTGAAAAAAACTGTGGATGCGAGGGCCACATGAAAAGGCCTGGCTTTCCGAATTCTTGGAAAAATGCAGGTAACTGCAATGACACATAGAAAACAATTTTCAGCGTGTCCTGTTCACGCCAGAATGTTGTATTTCCCGGCATCCAGAGTTGTGCGATTTTGTACCACATGTTTGCATAATATCGCACACAGATGCTTGTAAACACGTACAACGCAATGCACCTCTCTCCCACAAGAATTGGGTCGGAGGAAAGATGCCTTTGAAAAAAAAAAAACCCACATAAGTGCAATTGACTGCAGATGCATTTTTCTGTGCGTTGTACTAAATTACCAGTGCAGTCACTGTCGGTAGCCTGGTCATTCCTATTCCAGAACCCTGTAGTCTTATTTTAGTGTGACAATGCCTGCCAGGGGCACTGCCCACTCTCCTCACCATCTCCCATGCCTAGCTCAGCGGGGAGCCCACACTGTCGCTCTCCAATCCACTTTGATATATTGCTGAGTCCACATGGCACTGCGTTGTGTAAACTCCTCGTTGTGCTGTCTATTTAGGATCTCTGAGTGACCCCCCGGCTTATTTTAGCTCTTCTCCTTTTCTCTCAGCTGCCTGAGAACCTTCCCTAAAACTGTCCGGATGCTGCGATTTTGCACGCTCAGTTGGCCGCCTCCTCGTACCCAGCTTTCCTTCCCTGTAAATTGCAGGCCTGCGCACAATGATGGGAGATAAGTGAATTATTCTTCCCTCCGGCTTGTGAATGAAGAAGTCTTTGGCAGTAGAGTGTGTGTTCAATAAATCTTTTCTTCAAAGTACAGGGGAAAAATAGCCAGACGTGGTTAGGGAAGCCGCTGGGTCAGCATGTTCTGCAGCTGCTATGGAGCCAAGGGCATGCTGAGGTTTGTAGTTCCATAGAGGCTGAAGAATTATAATTTTTCCCCCAAAGTCCTGATGTAAAGACTAATATGTAAAGAAGGAATGCTTCCTTTGCTCAAATGGTGCGATTTATTCAAAACAGGATGTACAATATCTCACAAAAGTGAGTACACCCCTCACATTTTTGTAAATATTTTATTCTATCTTTTCATGTGACAACACTGAAGAAATGACACTTTGCTACAATGTAAAGTAGTGAGTGTACAGCTTTTATAACAGTGTAAATTTGCTGTCCCCTCAAAATAACCCAACACACAGCCATTAATGTCTAAACCGCTGGCAACAAAAAACCTGTAAAAGTGAATCCCCACATGACTGAAAACAACGGTCGCCAAATCTGTAATTACCGACACACAACCCAATAAAACTCCCCTGTCGTTTAAATGT
>BLSH010473373.1:510939-528166 GCA_018402905.1 Glandirana rugosa | reverse complement strand
CAAACGTCTCCTGTTCGTCTGATTCCTGTACCTAATGACCTTGGTACAGAACACCAGACTACTCTGGTTCTATTTGAATAAACCAAGTCTACCACAGTTCTCACACACCGCCATTGGTCTACTCCTCATGTTTCTGTTCACACAGAACGGATGTCAGTTCGTACCCCCACCCTCACAGTACCAGATCCCGACGTACTCACGATGACCGTCACCCCTCGATGTCAAGTAACTCCTTTGGTACTTACGGTTGTACATGACACTGTATGACTTCGACTCGTACTAGGGGTTTGGGGTCGTTATCATGTTGGAATACTGCCCTGCGGCCCAGTCTCCGAAGGGAGGGGATCATGCTCAGCTTCAGTATGTCACAGTACATGTTGGCATTCATGGTTTCCTCAATGAACTGTAGCTCCCCACTGCCAGTAGCACTCATGCAGCCCTAGACCATGACACTCCCACCCCCATGCTTGACTGTAGGCAAGACACACTTGTCTTTGTACTCCTCATCTGGTTACCGCCACACACTCTTGACACCATCTGAACCAAATAAGTTTATCTTGGTCTCATCAGACCACAAGACATGGTTCCAGTAATCCATGTCCTTAGTCTGCTTGTCCTCTGCAAACTGTTTGAAGGCTTTTTTGTGCATCATCTTTAAAGGAGGCTTCCTTTTGGAAGGACAGCCATGCAGACCAATTTGATGCAGTGTGCGGCGTATGGTCTGAGCACTGACAGGCTGACCCCCCCACCCCTTCAACCTCTGCAGCAATGCTGACAGCACTCATATGTCTATTTCCCAAAGACAACCTCTGTATATAACGCTGAGCATGTGCACTCAACTCCTTTGGTCGACCATGGCAAGGCCTGTTCTGAGTGGAACCTGTCCTGTTAAACCACTGTATGGTCTTGGTCACAGTGCTGCAGCTCAGTATCAGGGTTTCGGCTATCTTCTTATAGCCTAGGCCATCTTTATGTAGAGCAACAATTCTTTTTTTCAGATCCTCAGAGAGTTCTTTGCCATGAGGTGCCATGTTGAACTTCCAGTGACCAGTATGAGAGAGTGAAAGCGATAAGACCAAATTATTGAACACACCTGCTCCCCATTCACGCCTGAGACCTTGTCACACTAATGAGCTACTTGACACTGGGGAGGGAAAATGGCTAATTGGGCCCAATTTACAAGCTGTATACTCACTACTTTACATTGTAGCAAAGTGGCATTTCTTCAGTGTTGTCACATGAAAAGATAGAATAAAATATTTATAAAAATGTGAGGGGTGTACTCACTTTTGTGAGATACTGTATAAGTAATTTAATATACTGCTAGCATAAATGCCTAAAATCTGTCTTTTATATTCGCTTCCAACATTGTTCAGCACTCACAAATCATGCCAAGAGTCTCAGGTCAGGCACTGGGCTCCTATTGGGCCTATTTAACATGTTTCAGGCACTTGGGAGCCTGTTGGGCTTTATTGCCTTAGAATTTGCTACTTAACATGTTTCAGGCACTGGGGGCTAAAGGATGAGTATTATGCAAAAGGAAGACCTTGGCATTGAGCAGAAATATTTAAAACAAGCTCTTTCTCCTCTGCCTTACTAAAGGCAAATAGATTGTGCACATTGAAAGTGCAGTTGCTCCAGAGCTTGGTAAATGAGATGCTGTGCTGATTAGGGGTTGACCGATTATCGGCGGACGACATTCACTTTTTTTGAAGCGTCGTTATTGGCCACAAACGCACCCGATAGTACCGATTATTACTTCAGGGCTGGTTAACACAAAAAAAAACGCACTCCAGATCCGTTCCGGAAAAGTTTTTACATGCCCGTTTTGATGCAATCCTGTGCGTTTTTGATGCGTTTCCGGGTTGCATTCCAGGTGCTTTTTTTTTTTTTTTTTTTTTTTTTTTTTTTTTTTTTCCCCCCCCCTAACCTTTTCCTGTTTTTTTTTGTTTTCACTATACTAGGGTCCAGTGCGTTTTTTGATGCATTTTACTGCGTTCCAGTACAGTCCAGTGCAGGTAAAATACAACAGGTTCTACTTTGTTTTGTTTTTCTGGAACTGGAAAACCCTGGAACTGACTGCACTGGTGTGAATTATGCCATTGGAAACCATATAACCTACTTTCCATGCGTTTTTGATGCAGAAAAAGACGCACTGGACTGCATGTGATATGAGCTGGCCCTCAATTGGTTTTACCTGGCTGATGCATGCAGCTGCATGCATCACCCCGGTACCGGTCTTTAAGGCTGGTTCACACCATAAAAATGCGCTCCAGATCCGTTCCAGATACATTTCTGCATGTGCGGTTTTGACGCGTTCCAGTGCATTTTTTGATGCGTTCCCGGATGCATTCCATGGGGCTTTTTTTTTTTTTCTTCTTTTTTACTGTTTTTTTTTTTTTTACATTTTTTTATACTAGACTGTCCAGTGCTTTTTTTTTATGCTTTTTGATTGAAGTGAAGTGCATTTTTGATTCATTTTACTGCTTTCCACTGCAAGTAAAATGCTGGTTCTACTTTTTTTTTTTGGAACTGGAAAGCCCTGGAACTGGCTGCACTGGTGTGAACTATGTCACTGGAAACCATATAACCTACTTTCCATGCATTTTTGATGCAGAAAAAAAAAACCACTGGACTGCATGTGGTGTGAACTGGCCCTCAGAGTGGATGGTTGGCTTTATTGTAATAACAACCGATGCGGCTAAGTAGTTGGGGGACGCCAACCCCCCCCGCCTTCCCGCCTTCCGCAGCTCGCCCGGGCTCTCCCTTCCCACTGGGAGGCCGGATCAACCTGCTGGCTGGCCGAAAACCCGAACAAAGCCGATGCTTCCTTCGGGTCTCGGATATAGTAATGATCTGTCATGACATCACTTCCAGATTACTTGGCATTTTGAATACTTTCAAGTGCAGAGGAGGGGTTTTGGGTCTTATAGACAGACCCCCAATCCCGCTATAAAGAGTACCTGTCACTGCCTTTTACTATCACAAGGGATGTTTATGTTCCTTCTGACAGCAATAAAAGTGATTAAAAAAAAAAACTAAAGGGCAGTGCAAAAAAAAAAAAAAAAAAAGTTTAAATCTACAGAATATCAGCTCTGATATCGACCTGAGAGGCAGCCAGAAAAATCGGTATCGTATTGGCCCTGAATGAACGATATCGGTCGATCCCTAGTATTGCTATCCATCATCCAATCATGTGCAAGCTTTTTTTTTTTTTTTTTTTTTATTTTTTTTTTTTTTTTTTTTTTTCCTTCCTTGCATGTGATTGGGTATACTTTGCAAAGTGAAGCTTCACCTCATTTACTAAGCTCTGGAGCAACTGTACTTGCCGAGTACAGTCTATTTGCCTTTAGTAAATCCACCTCATAGATGTCAATGGCATCAACACAGAAGTCATGCAATGTGTTTTAATGCATTAGCAGCAGGTGTGGATGAGCCTTGGTCAATGGTGGTTAACCCTATCCACTCCAAATCCTAAAGTGAAAAATGCGTTGTCATTGCTCATGGTGCATGTGGACCCTTAGGCTCCATGCACACTGTATCTCAAAAACGACCGTTTTTGGTCGTTTTGGCGGGTTTTTTTTTAACAGCCCAAAAACGCCACTTTATTTTAGCCTATGTGTCCATGCACACATGGTCGTTTATTGTCTTTTATCAGCAGTGGCGTTTTTGGGCTGTTATCTGAACGCCCTGAATTGGCGTTCAAAAGTCGTTCTCCTGACCACAAAAAACGCCAGACGCCGCTAACCGCCGGCATATCGGCGTCTGGCATTTTTTGCAGTCAATGGAAGCCAATGAAGTAAAAAAAAAAAAAAAAGCCGAAAAACGCTGCTAAAAGCTGCTTACAAAACACTGCAAATAGAACGTTTTGTGAGCAGCGTCTCCTGCCTGACGCTGAAAGAGCCCTATAGCGTCAGGTGTGCATGGAGCCTTAAAGTGGTAGTCAACTGCCACGTGTTTTTTTTTTTAAACCTGCAAGGCAAAGTTATAATGTACTAGTATCATATGCATCACATACTACATTATGTGGAACTTCCGTTAAATAGAAGCCCTCCAGGGGTGCGCTGTCACTGCTTCAGAGGATTCCATCTTCACCCAGTCTTCCTTCCGGGTTGGTGGGCTCTGGTCCTTTGGACGAGCCACAATGAAGTCATCTCATGTCTTGTCATGTCTTCTCACCAAGATTCTTGCTGATGGTCTTGTAGCCCATTCCAGCCTTGTGCTGGTCTACAATTTTGACAGCTCTTTGGTCTTGGCCATGATGGTGAGGTCTGAATGGAAGAAAGAGAGTCTATGGACAGGTGTGATGCACATAAGTTGTCGTTGGGAGCACCTTATTACACTGACAGGTCTAATCTGTGTACCACATGAGCACATACTGTACCCAGTCTGTGGGAGGCAGAAGTATTGTTGGTTGGTAGGGGATCAAATACTTATTTTACTCACTGAACTGCAACTTAATTTATAACATTTGTATCATGTGTTTTTTCTGGATTTTTGGTTGATATCCTGTCTCTATCATTTAAAATACACCTATGATAACAATTATAGACCCTTCATTTCTTTGTAAGTGGGCAAACTTACAAAATCTGCAGGGGATCAAATAATTTTCCCCACTGTACATCACCAATGTTTGTCTCAACATACCAACCAAACCATCCTCTCCCAAGACCTCCTGTTTTTTCGAGCTCTCTTGTCTCGTCTTTCCATGTGTGTCTCCAGGACTTTCCCAAAGCCTATCCCATCCTCTGGAACTCTCTACCTCAATTGGTCTGGCTATCCCATTCTCTGGCCGCCTTTAGGAGATATCTGAAAACCGATCTCTTCAGCCTTTCCTGCTTCAACTTTAACAGCTGCATTTTTAATTCTTCCATCAGCTCATCCCTCAATTATAACCTTTTTGTACCATTTGCACCACATTATTATATTGTAAGCTCTCAGTGGCCCTCTTGTATTTTATTGTACTGTGACTGTATGGTCTCCCATCATGACATCCAGAAGTATAAGCTGCTAGTGCGCGCCCGGTGGTATGGTGTCAGCCTGACGCACCGCATCTCCCATCCTGGTAAAGAGCGTATGACGTAGGCTCTTTACTATGTCATTGGACACAGCTCATTAAATGGTAACCAGAAATTGCCGTTTATTGGCTTTTCGTCTATTGGCACTGACAGGTGCGAGTAGTGGAGAGCCAATCGGCTGCTCTCCTGAAGGGGTGGGGGGGTCTGCGCTGATTATCAGCGCAGACCCATTGAGGATGCCCACTGGAGACCAGCAGGTATACCCACTAGAGCCCACCAGGGATGCCAATTGGTGCCCATTAAGGATGGCCCATTAGTGCTGCCTATGAGTACCCATCGGTGCCGCCTATCGGTGCCCATCAGTGCTGCATATAAGTACCTCATCAGTGCCCGTCAGTGAAGGAGAAAACGTACTTATTTACAAAGTTTTATAACAAACGAAGAAAAACTTTTTTTTTTTTTTTTTTTTCTTCAAAATTTTCGGTCTTTTTTTTTATTTGTAGCACAATTAATAAAAACCCCAGTGGTGATCAAACACCACCAAAAGAAAGCTCTATTTGTAGAAAACAAATGATAAAAAGTTTGTTTGGGCACAGTGTTGCATGACCACTCAATTGTTATTAAAAATGTGACAGTGCTGAAAGCTGAAAATTGGACTGGGCAGGAAGGGGGTGAATGTGCCCGGTATTAAAGTGGTTAAAAGGTTGAATTTTTTTTTTTTTTTTTTTTTAATCCTTTCTATCCTTTACTACTTCACAGTACTGCAGATTTAACTGAATTACATTTAGTCTGCTAGAGCACTATGTATTTTAAATTAAAAAAAAAAAAAAAAGTCAGATATTTACGATACGCAGCACATTAACCGCCATTCAATCAGAGCTGCCATGGACTATAAAGAGATGCGGTGTAAAGTGTAAGTGGCGCATTGAGTGGATTCCTGGGAGTTCTTTATTGCCGTGTAATTGTGTTGTGTAAATTCCACTTGTAGTGTTCTGTGACTGGCCTGTTCCCGGGGAAAATTCCTGTCTAGGAAATAATGACACCTTCCTCCCCTCCATTCAACATTTTACAGTTCTTTCCCCTTTGAACGGTTTATGGCGAGGTACAGAACAGCTGTTCATATTTGTCCCGGATTATCTTCCGAAAAAAAAATGTTATGACTTCTAAACTTAACCCGAAACGCATCTGTTTTCTGCCCTCGGCGACAGAGGAGAAAAATAAAATTTAATAGGGGAATCTGATTCTGCTTTTCCAACATCCACCCTGCGAAACATGGGCATGCGCGGTATGAAACGGACGCAAGCTGTTATGACTTGTACCCAGAAGAGGATATGTCCTTAAAGAGACCCTGTCACCTTTTCAGCAAAAAGATATGTGCGTGTCCTTTATTATTCATGCGATTTCATTAGAAAAGCCTCCCTTGTGTAGATATCCAGAAGCCCTGAGACTGCTGCTGGGTGCCGCCATTTTGGATGTGATGTCAGCAACCCCAGAGCCAGAGCTGGCATTGTAAATGGGCCGTGTCGCTCGAAGCTGCTAGGTGGAGCTTGTGATCTTGACACACTGTGCAGTTGCAAGTAGTTGACCGTGAGCTGTTTGTGACAGCTTGGTTCCTGGGGGGCTGGTGGAGCACAGCTTAGACGCAGTGATGGCGAACCTTGGCACCCCAGGTGTTTTGGAACTACATTTCCCATGATGCTCATGCACTCTGCAATGTAGTTGAACATCATGAGAAATGTAGTTCCAAAACATCTGGGGTGCCAAGGTTCACAATCACTGGCAGGGCGGCACATATGTGTTTAAAGCAGGACTAAACTCCAGAATATACTCTCCTCAGCCTTCCAGCGGTTCGGCTGATTGGTTTCTATGCAGAGCTGCACCAGATTTTGCGCTCTTTAGTAAATCTGCCCTAATATGTATCGTCTGCAATAGAGAGCTGCCGACATGCAGTTTTCTAAAAGTTGTGTTTAATTCCAGAGTAAGGCCCACCCACCCTGCCACCACATACTCTATATATGCGTAAGAGGAAAAATTAAAAATACCAGTACAAAATCTGTTTATACACTCAACACTCCAAAGCCAGCCATAGATGGTGCGATTTTCTTTTCTGCAACCATGGGTTTCAGGAAAGAGTTACTTGATTCCCCCATCAACACAGTCAGTGTGTTCTCCCAGTGGGGGACCTACCCCTGCTGGGAGAACACTGATTATTGCTAGCAGCTATAGCTGCTGGCAATATTTCCATGAAAAATCCAATGGGCTGGTTGTACCCGAGTCAATCGATGGATCAGCCTGCCCATACATGGTTCGTATCTTGGCCGGTCTCTGCTGAATCGGCTGCGATTTGAACAGTCTATAGCCGGCTTAAAACATGGCACCCTCCAGAAATCTAGAGGTTTTGTTGCTGAGCTCTTCTCCTGAAAATGCTAGGTGCCTGGCTGTTTACATTTAACCTCTACCTTCAATACTTTGAATTGCCAACCCAGAACCAGTACGCAGATAAGGATCTCTGATGTCCTGCTCTGTATGTTTGTTTCTCTCTTATTTCATCCTTTTAAAGAGGAAGTAAACCCTAATGGGGTTTACTATCTCTATATTCCCCTGCAATATTCTCCCGGGCGCCGACCAATCACAGCGTGGACTCCAGCGCTGTGATTGGCAGGAGCCGCGCTGACGTCACTCCCGCACATGCGCACGAGAACCCTCATTTACGGCACACTTAGTGAAGAAACAGCCCAGTCGGGCTGTTTCTTCACTGCGCATGTGCCGATGACGTTGGCACATGCAGATACAGGGAATATCTCCTAAACGGTGCAAGTTTAGGAGATATTCCCGGGACCTACAGGTAAGCCTGAATATAGGCTTACCTGTAGATTAAAATGGTTGTCATGACTTGACAACCACTTTAAATTATAACTAAAGGCAAAACTTCTTTTTAGTTTTGCATGGAGTGGAGAGGGAATGGAACGCCTGTCAGTATTTATTGGTGTCTGTGCCCTCGTTAGGGATATTCACCCACTTTGTCCTGTTTTACTTTCACTTTCAGGGATAATGATAATCCAAATTTTGGGGTTTCCCCAAGGAAACCCCTTCATTTGCAGGGATTTCTTCTCACTTCCTGTTTGGCTACGGGACAGGAAGTGAAGGGAAATCTCCCCAATGGGACACAGATGGCGGGAGAAAAAAATCTGACAGGAGTTGTAACCTTCCTGTACTCTATCCAAAATGAAAAAAAAAAAAGTGCACTTCAGCCAAACATGACTTGAGCCATATGGATTCATGTGATTGACAAGTCATTGTTATTGTGAAGTATAAAAGTTCCTCATTGTTGCCATCAACAAAAATTGTTACTGAGCTCTGCCATATGACTAAGAGCATAGGATCACATGGTGTATAGCTGTCAGGGACATTGTGGGTGTTTCATGTCCTCAGAGACTGCAAAGGGTCTATTCAGTCAGACTGACCCTGTCTGGTCGATTAAACGCAAGGGTCAGTATGCAATGATAGGGAAAAATATATATACTAACAAAAATAGAGAGAGGTAGGAGAGAGCTGGATAAAGATAAACATTATAAGGCCTCATACACACGGGCGTATATAAAAAAATAAACAAAACGTCGGGCCCGACGTCAAGGAAAAAAAGGCGACGTTTTTCGGCGTTATGTATTGACATTTTTCGGCGTTAGTGAGCGTCGGCGTCAATAGGCGTTTTTTAAAACAAAATCATCCCTCTGCTATTTTTCAACCTAAAAACGTCGGCGTCAAAAAACGCCGGTATAATAATAGGTGGCATATGGTGGCATATGTTGGCGTTTCTTGGCATATTGTGGCGTCGGCGTCAAAAAACGTCAAAATGTTACAGCCTCAGAACGCGATGGCCATGGGTTCTACTTTCTGCTCACTAACGCCGACGCCACCTACAGCTCAGAAACGCCGACGTTTTTATGGGGCCATTGACTAACATGGAGAGCTGCAAAAAACGCCAGAAAACGCCGGCGTCAAAAAACGTCCGTGTGTATGAGGCCTATTACAGCGCCTTGAAAAAGTATTCATACGCCCTGTTCCACATTTTGTCATGTGACAACCAAAAATGTAAATGTATTTTATTGGGATTTTATGTGATAGACCAACACAAAGTGGCACATAATTGTGAAGTGGAAGGAAAATTATTTATTTTATTTCAGGTACTTGTATAGCGCCGACAATTTACACAGCGCTTTACTTATACATTCACATCAGTACCTACCCTCAATGAGCTTACAATTTAAGGTCCCTAACTCACATTTATACATACGCATACTAGGGACAATTTAGACAGGAGCCAATTACCCTACCAGCATGTCTTTGGAGGAAACCGGCGTACCCGGAGGAAACCCGCACAGGGAGAACATGCAAACTCCAGACAGGTAGTGTCGTGGTTGGGATTCAAACCAGCGACCCTTTTGCTGCTAAGTGAAAG
The DNA here is from genome assembly GCA_018402905.1 of Glandirana rugosa. Lineage (NCBI taxonomy): Eukaryota > Metazoa > Chordata > Amphibia > Anura > Ranidae > Glandirana > Glandirana rugosa. The sequence goes on along the minus strand of BLSH010473373.1, from coordinate 518,689 downwards.
TGCTAACCACTACACCAAAATTATAAATGGTTTTCAAATTTTTTTACAAATAAATATGTGAAAAGTGTGCGCTGCATTTGTATTCAGCCCCCCTGAGTCAATACTTTGTAGATCCACCTTTCACTGCAATTACAGCTGCAAGTCTTTTGGGGACGTCTCTACCAGCTTTGCACATCTAGAGAGACCTTTTTGGCTGTATGTTTAGGGTTGTTGTCCTGCTGAAAGGTGAGCCTCTGCCCCAGTCAAGTCTTTTGGAGACTCTAACAGGTTTCCTTCTAAGATTGCCCTGTATTTGGCTCCATCTAGCATCCCATCAACTCTGACCAGCTTTTATGTCCCTGCTGAAGAAAAGCATCCCCACAACATGATGCTGCCACCACCATGTTTCACAGTGGGGATGGTGTGTTCAGGGTGATGTGCAGTGTTAGTTTTCTGACACACATAGCGTTTTGCTTTTAGGCCAAAAAGTTCAGTTTTGGTCTCATCTGACCAGAGCACCTTCTTCCACATGCTTGTCGTGTCCCCCACATGGCTTCTTGCAAACTGCAAATGGGACTTCTTATGGCTTTCTTTCAACAATGGCTTTCTTCTTGCCACTCTTCCATAAAGGCCAGATTTGTGGAGTGCACAACTAATAGTTGTCCTGTGGACAGATTCTCCCACCTGAGCTGTGGATCTCTGCAGCTCCTCCAGAGTTACCATGGGCCTCTTGGCTGCTTCTCTGATTAATGCTCTCCTTGCCCGGCCTGTCAGTTTAGGTGATGGTCATGTCTTGGTAGGTTTGCAGTTGTGCCATACTCTTTCCATTTTCAGATGATGGATTGAACATTGCTCTGTGAGATGTTCAAAGCTTGGGATATTTTTTTATAACCTAACCCTGCTTTAAACTTCTCCACGACTTTATCCCTGCCCTGTCTGGCGTGTTCCATGGCTTTCATGATGCTGTTTGTTCCATAAGGTTCTCTATCAAACTTCTGATGGCTTAACAGAACAGCTGCATTTATACTGAGACTTAATTATACACAGGACTCTATTTACTAATTAGGTGACCACTGGATTTTAGTTAGGGGTATCAGAGTAAAGGAGGCTGAATACAATTGCACGCCACACTTTTTTAGATATTTATTTGTAAAAAAATTTGAAAATTGTTTGAAAACATTTTGCTATATCATATAAAATCCCAATTAAATACATTTACGTTTTTGGTTGTAACCTGACAAAATGTGGAAAATTTTAAGGGGTAGGAATACTTTTTTCAAGGCACTGCAGACCTTAAAAAAATGCAGGACAAGTGTTTCTTGGTCCTTGGCTCCGCCTTCTGTTGATCTGAAGCCCATTGAGATATAAATTTGTCATCAGTACACATTTTGATGACATGACAAATGTTTGTTTTTTGGTAGTACGTTTGTATTTCCCCATTTGATTTTGGAATGAATTGACTTTTTTACTGAACGAAAAACCTATTCACGATTAGTAATTCACTTATTTATTTCAGGTACTTATATAGCGCCGTAAATTTTCCGCAGCACTTTACATATACATTGTCCATTCACATCAGTCCCTACCCTCAAGGGGCTTACAATCTAAGGTCATTAACTCACATTCATACACATACTAGGACCAATTTAGACAGGATCTAATTTACCTACAGCATGTCTTTGGAGTGTGGGAGGAAACCAGAGTACCCGGAGGAAATCCACGCAGGCGCAGGGAGAACATGCAAACTCCAGGCAGGTAGTGTCATGGTTGGGGTTTGAACCAGCGACCCTTTTGCTGCCAGGTGAAAGTGCTATCCACTACACCACTGTGCTGCCCCTTAAGAAACCTTTTCCACCCTGCTCCTTTGAATTTTGTAAAGAAAAATGTTCTCAATTACAACGAATGCCTGTTTGACCCCATGAACAATTAGAAAACCAAGCAAATGTTCCTATAACAAAAATGTTAACTTCTGCTTCTGTATGGCCAGCGTTGGGGTGGTGTTCACACATGATGCACTCTAGTGCGTTCTTGTTATTCTGCAGCAAAAGCATGAACAGTGTTTAACATGGATTCCAATGGCCTTGGTTCCCACCAGTGCAGTCATCAATAGAACATGTTGCATTCTTTTCTGTATGGAACTCTGAATTGCTGAAAAACGCACGCATCCTCAATTAAGTTGAAGAAAAAGAGGGGATAAACGCACTGGAACGCATCAAAATGCAGAAGTGCATTCGGAGCACAGAAATTGTTGTGTGAACGGCCCTTACTGATGGAGTATATACTTCAAAGTGTCTTGAGGCCATTGCTCCTCCTCCCACAAGCACCATGAAAAGCCTGCTCAATTTAACTGCTATGAATTTTATAAATATTCCATGGAAGGTGATGAGACCTTTTTTCAGTTTTTAGCATTGTTTCCTGAAAATCATTTTCCACTGAATTATTTTTACTACTTACACTTAATTCTTGTAATGTAACAACTGCCATGGCGTTAATTTTGTCTTTGTGCTGTTAATCCGCGGGTCACCGACCTTAGTAACTTGTGCGCAACTCACTGCCTAACGCCATTTGTTCCTGAAACAGTTAAGCGTGTGTAGTCCTTCTCTTATTTTTTTTTTTTTTTATGCTTGGCACATTCCACAAAAATACTCGTCATTCTTGCATAAGGCTGAATAACTTCATAGCAGAAAGACAGGAATTCGGTCTGTTTGCATCAGAGCGTGGAGATAGCTGGTGCAGCGGCGTGCAGACACACAGAGAACACTGTGCCTTGAAGGGCAGCTGGCGTGTCATTAAACCAAAAAACATATAGGGACTCTTCCCTGCCTGAAAATGTGGAGCATTGCCCTCCCCACCCACCTTTGATCCTCCTTGTGTGCTCTATGGCTGCATAGCGTATGGAGGGCACCAACACTTCCTACATTCTGCAGTTCTACAAATCTTTGGCCATTACACTGCCAGTGAAAATCTCATAAGACTACCTGAATGCCCCCCTCATCATACAGAGCAACCGCAACTACCGCCAGCCTGATATCAGCTGATGATCAAGAATAGCCCTTTTCAAAATGTGCAGTCCCTGGGCTACTAGCCTGACCCCTGAGAGCACTTTGGAGTAAGAGTATAAAAATAAACTGAGCTCTTTGCCCTCAAAAGTCTCCTCCTTCCACCAATCATCTTACAGGGTTCCTACCACTGCCAGCCTGATTTTAGCTTTTAGCTGGTGTGTATCAACTTAGACTTCATGCCGAACTGGGAAGCAATTTTTCCTAACCTTTTGAAGGAATATTAACCACTTCAATACGGGGCACCTCCCCTTCCTGCCCAGGCCAATTTTCAGCGCCATCGCACTTTGAATGACAATTGCGCGGTCGTGCAACGCTGTACTCCTAAAAATTTAGTTTAATTTTCTTCCCACAAATAGAGCTTTCTTTTCGTGGTATTTGATCACCACTGGGGTTTTAATTTTTTGCAACACAAACTTAAAAAGATTGAAATTTTTGAAAAAAGTTTTTCTTCGTTTCTATTATAAAATTTAGTTTTCTCCTTCACCGACAGGCATTGATGAGGCAGCACTGATGAGGAGGCACTAATATGTAGAATTGAGGGGCACTGATAGGCGGCACTGACACTGACAGGCAACACTGGCATGTGGCACTGACAGGAGGCACCTATAGGCAGGACTGATGAAGAGGTACTGTCTGTCATTGCTAATTGGTACTGATTGGCACTTTGGTGGGCACTGATTGGCAGATGTAGTGGGCACCTCTGATGGGGGCTGCGCTGATAATGCCCTGATTATCAGCGCAGGCCCCCCCATGACAGGAGAGCCGCCGATCGGCTCTCCCTGTCAGCGCGAACCGAGGAAAGCCGTTTACCAGCGCTTCCTGGTTCACGCTGTGATTGGTCATAGCTGATCACGTGGTAAAGAGGCACCATCAGAGGCTCTTTACCAGGATCGGAGTTGCGGTGTGTCATAGTGACACACTACTGATCGCCGCGCTGCGCGCCCCCGGGTTATCCTGCTGGACGTCATATGGTTTGGTTGGTTTATTTAAATGTGGGAGGAATTATCCGGGAAGTACAAACAAACTTTGTGGTTTTCAGATCGTGTTCCCCTGAATTTAAATATAGTAGCATCTACATGCATTTGTGTGTTTACATGTGTTATAGATATGTTCAGAATATCTTTTCTGCTTATGGATGCACACGTTCCGTGTTCTCTAAACGCAGTTAAACTGACTGCACTTAAACACACATTTAAAACCATTCCATGCATTTATGTTTAGTAATGTCCTATGAACATGTATGTCATTACCAGTGTGGATGAGGCCATAGACTGCAGGCTGGATTAACTCCTCCCATTTTTGCTGATGATGCGCACTAATAAAACGTATAGCTGTGCTATCCTGTTTTCCTTATTTGGTTACAATCTGTTTTAGCCCCGCCCCTAGCGCTGCAATGTTTGTAAACCAGTACGTTGAAGTTTTGCATGGATGCGACACACAAGCCAGGAAGAGATGTAGTGTTTACTACATTGAGTTATAAAGAGTCTTGGTGTAAGATGGGCTCAACCAGCTGACAAATATTTTATATTGGGTTTCTTGGAAGTCTGTGTCCTGTGTGTCGATCATTTTGGTGTTTAGTATTTCAAGAACATGCTGCTGGTTTTGTCCATGGAAATTTACATATCCCCTCTAAAATTAATTTTGTTGACTGTGCCATTTTGAGTCAACCAAGTATACACGATGACTGAGCCCTGAAGAAGCGGGAGATTTTTTTTTACCTTCGAAACGTGTGGTCTTGTAATTTGATCTTCATCTATAAAAGACTTTAGAACCTCATTTTTTTCCAATCTGGTACTCTGATTGTATTTCTTTAATTTGTATTTCAAACTTTTGGACCCTTCAATTTTGAAGTACCATGTCTGTGCCCAGAGCCTCACTGGGGTCATTGGGCCCCATATGCATTTTGTTCATCTTTATCCAGTCCATTTGAGTCAAATCCAGTGCCACAAGCACATTCCGTTCTGTATTTTAAGATGTCCGTTTTCCAGCTTTTCACACTTTACACAGTATTGCACTCCTTTTACATTGGGTATAGAAAAGAACCCCCCCCCCCCCCCCCCGTTCAAATCAAATGAAGACACACAGTTTCTGCTTTATCCAGCTGTATTTACTCAGCGCAACTTATAACATCCAAGTCAAAGATCGATATAAAGCCATGTCAGAAAAAAATTCAAACACAGGATCACTTGGAGTTGGAAAAAGGATCACCCCCCCCCTCTAAAAATGACTTGTAAACTCAATCAGTGTAGCTAATCACCTTCTCAATGGCACACAAAGCCATTTTACTTACTTTCCATTGTAATCATTTTGATTAGCTTAGCATGAAAAGAGCTTTCCTGGAGCATTTCAGTTCCTGGTAGTGCAACTGGAGCAATCAACTATGGGTGGTAAGGCACTGTCACCGGGATCTCCAGGATAACGTTGTGGACAGACACAAGCCAGGAGATGGCTAAAAAAATGTCAAGGGCTTTATCAGTGCCTAGAAGGACAGTGAAGTCTATAAAGAAGTGGAAGGTATTTGGTACAACACAGACCCTCCCTGCATCAGGACGTCACTCCAAACTGGATGAAAAAGCCAGGAGGAAACTGGTCAGAGAGGCTACCAAGAGGCCTACAGAAACTCTGAAGCTGTTGCAAGTATTTTTGACAAAGAGGTCATTGTGTGCATATGACAACAATATCACTGATTCTCCACAAATGTGGCTTGTATGGAGGGTTGCAAGAAAAAAGCCACCCCTCAAGACTTCTCAAGAAAGGCCACATGCAGCCATGACTGGGCTTTGCCAAAACGCACCTTGAAGATTCTGAGGCCACATGGAAAAGGTGTTCTGGTCAGATGAGACTAAAATTGCATTATGTGGCCTCAACCCCAAATGCTATGTCTGGCAGAAATCCAATACAGCTCCCCATCCAAATAACACCATTCCTACAGTAAAGCATGGAGGTGTTAATATCCTGTTATGGGGATGTTTCTCTGCAGCAGGGACTGGCAGACTTGTCAGGATAGAAGGAAAAATGGATGGGGCAAAATACCGTCAAATTCTTGAAGAAAATCTGCTGCCCTCTGCCAGAATTTGTCAATGAGAAGAAGGTTTACCTTCCAACATGACAATGACCCAAAGCACACAGCAAAAATGACCACAGTGGTTGAAGGAGAAAAAGTTGAATGTTCTTGCATGGTTTAGTCAGAGCCCAGACTTAAACTCCATTGAAAATCTGTGGAATGACTTGAAGACTGCAGTCCACAAATGGTCACCATCAAATTTAACTGAACTTGGGCACTTCTGCAGAGAAGAGTGGGCAAATATTGCAAAGTCTAGATGTGCAAAGTTAATTGAGACATCCCAACAGACTAAAGGCTGCACCTAAAGGAGAAGGTGGTTCATCTAAATACTGACACAAGGGGGTGATCCTTTTTCCAACTCAGCGATTTTCTGTTTTTTTTTCACATGTTGGTGTTCCATCTTTCACTTGGATGTTAGAAGATGCACTAATAAATACAGCTGGAAAAAACAAAAACTCTTGCCTGTCTTCATTTTAGGCTGCAAAGCCACAACGTGATTCTTTTCTATACCCACTGTATGTGTGTTGCCATTTATTCCTAATGCAGTGTGCATATACAATAAGGAAAAATACACCTGCATTATACCCAGAGATGGTGGCAGAGATCAGCTCAGTGGGTTATCGGTGGTAAAGGTACGTTTTAGTACAGGATGGGAAGCGTTGACCTTTTAACATGGTCCTTTAATAAAATGACAAGTTTGCATGAATACATTTGACTTGCCACAAAAAAAAGCTGCACATTTTATCAATAAAAAGCCATCCCTGGTCTCCAGGCAATGACCCTGCCTAGGCAGGGATGATGTCATCAGTCTGCTGCAGGCAGGAGGAAGCATTTTCTATGTCTCCCCTTAAGCTCCTTTCACATGGGACGGGCAACCCCCCCAGTCTTAATCCAGCATTTCTTCGATTTCATGTAAAAATGTATGTATGGGATGCACCGCCATCTAAGTGCTGTTTTTATAATTTAACGAGTAAATACAGGGATGTATAAAAAATTGCACTCGCATTTATTTGAACAGTTAAATTCATTGTCTTATTGACAAAGGGGGCAGTCCTTGTTGCCCCGAAATGCGTAACCACGCCCCACACCATCCATGTTCTCCTCTTGGAACTTGTATGCACCGCATCCTCGGTGCCCCGGCTTGAGTCCCAGCTCATTCCCGGACATCAACTCTGGACATCAGCTCCGCCATCCCAGCCTGCTGATAGGGGATCCATCCTCTTGCCACATCCCGCCAGCTGATCACCCACCACAGGTCACTTCCACCTTGTGGCGGACCTGCCGCCATTCACAGGTCCACCACAGGTCTGCCGCCATTCACACCTTTACCAGCTGTGTCACTTTAGCCTGCTGAGCGGACACCCACCTCTCCAGCTGAGCATCACTGACCCCACCGCCTCGTGGCAGACCTCCCGCCCTCCACAGCGCCTCAGTCAGCTCGGTTATCCTAGTGTGCCAACTGGACATCCATCCCTTCAGCTGAGCATCACCAAGCTTTTGGGCTGACCGGCCGCCGGTTTACTGTACCTTCACCACCAGACGGGCAACCCCTTTCTAGCAGCCACCGTAGCCTGAATCTAGAGACCCAGCCGCAACCCTGCCGGGCTCTACAAGTTTTTTTTTTTTTTTTTTTTTTTTTTTTTTT
>BLSH010473373.1:429410-447641 GCA_018402905.1 Glandirana rugosa | reverse complement strand
TTGACGGGAACTCGAGGTCAGGTCATTGAAACGGATCCGCCTCTACTACGGTAGTCAGACGACGTCCGTCCTCCTTCAGAAAGGAGACAGAGGAGAGGGGGGTCACTAGTCTGACGTGTAACATTGGAACATCGTTAAGTGTACCTTTCCTCTGACGTCGTCCCCGACTAGACACAATCTATTAACCCTTACTATATCCGCGGTCCTAAATGTCCTAAGACACTAGAGGTACTCCGTTATGTACAGACCAATGTTATCGAGACGGATAAGACTTTTCTAAGTGTGTCTTTTGTCAGGAGTTGACAACCACTTTAAATGGACTTAAGTGCAAATCTGCAAAATGCAAAAAGCACTAAAAATGCATACGTGTGAATCAGGTCTTAGGAAGAGGTTTTTTTTTTTTCTGTGTGAATCTTTTCAGAATAGGCAGAGCTATTGTAACCAGACATGTATTGCCTCATGGAGATCACAGAATCCTGTAAATCCTGGCGCCTATATCATTCCCAATTATCTAACACAGATCAGCCCCTGCTGCAGTCTCCTTTCCATGTGAATTGCTACAAGGTTACAATGTGCAGTCTGATCACTGGGGGGAGAGGAGACAGAGGAAAGACTTCCTCCTGCCTGCAGCAGACTGATGGCATCATCTCCGCCTAGGCAAAGTTACTGGACTGGAGCTCAAGGGCAGTTTTAAATAATACAAGGTGGGAGTTTTTCTGAAAAGTGATGCTAATGCTGTGTGTTGCAACATGTCCGGAATACATTCGCTCGGGCTTATATATTCATTGACAGGTCCACTTTAAAGTATACTCTACCTAAAATGTGTCTTCCAGCTAATTAAAGGCTGTTCAGAAGCTTCCTGACTCAGAATTTTGTTTGATGCCCTAAATATTGTAATAAACATTCCCCTACTCATCGTCTTTTATATGGAGTAAGTGCGTCACTCCCGTTCATCAGTCTCTGGGTGTGGCACAAGCTGCTTTTATAAATTTGATCTCAGCATGCGCTCAGTTGCTTTCTCAGTTTGATGGAGAATGCTCCCTATTGGTTCAGTAATGGCTAAGGCATGAGCTTATTTGTGCCTCAGATACATCAGTAGTTCTTATCAACTCCGTTCTGAGAGGATTCTGGAACATTTATAGCCGGCTTCCTATGTTTTCCATTGAATGTGGGAGCAAAACCTGCTCTTTGGCCTTCCCTGCTCTTCTCGCCCTCATTAGGGATGACCAACCAAGCTCAGCACTGTCTTCAGTAGGTTGCGACCCTTTTATGATGGCTCCTTCGAATGGGTGGAGCTGGGAACCCTGGCATACAGAGTTCACCACTACGTTCTCTGAAACCTATAAGAATCTTTATTATCAGCCTCAAACCAGAACTAAGATTTGCCTTGACTGGCTCTTTGAAAGGGCCTCTCCACCCAAAATGTGGTTTTTGGTAATTGCTGGAGACTTAAAATGGGACTTCAGTCTGTCAGCCCTGACTATTTTTAATCCTTATGCTTCTAGTATTCGTGAGTACACCCCTCACATTTTTGTATATATTTTATTCTATCTTTTCATGTGACAACACTGAAGAAATGACTACATTGCTACAATGTAAAGTAGTGAGTGTACAGCTTGTATAACAGTGTAAATTTACTGTCCCCTCAAAATAACTCAACGCACAGCCATTAATGTCTAAACTGCTGGCAACAAAAGTGAGTACACCCCTAAGTGAAAAATGTCCAAATTGGGCTTGATGTGTCAATATTTTGTGTGGCCACCACTATTTTCCAGCACTGCCTTAACCCTCTTGGGCATGGAGTTCACCAGAGCTTCACAGGTTGCCACCGGAGTCCTCTTCCACTCCTCCATGGCGACATCACAGAGCTGGTGGAGGTTGGAGACCTTGCGCTCCTCCATCTTCCATTTGAGGATGCCCCACAGATGCTCAATAGGGTTTAGGTCTGGAGACATGCTTGGCCAGTCCATCACCTTTACCCTCAGCTTCTTTAGCAAAGCAGTATTCGTCTTGGAGGTGTGTTTGGGGTCGTTATGTTGGAATACTGCCCTGTGGCCCAGTCTCCGTGGGGAGGGGATCATGCTCTACTTCAGTATGTCACAGTACATGTTGGCATTAATGGTTCCCTCAATGAACTGTAGATCCCCAGTGCCATCAGCACTCATGCAGCCCCAGACCATGACACTCCCACCACCATGCTTGATTGTAGGCAAGACACACTTGTCTTTGTACTCCTCACCTGGTTACCACCACACACACTTGACACCATCTGAACCAAATACATTTATGTTGGTCTCATCAGACCACAGGACATGGTTCCAGTAATCCATGTCCTTAGTCTGCTTGTCTTCAGCAAACTGTTTGCGGTCTTTCTTGTGCATCATCTTTAGAAGAGGCTTCCTTCTGGGACGACAGCCATGCAGACCAATTTGATGCAGTGTGCGGCGTATGGTCTGAGCTATGGACAGGCTGACCCCCCCCACCCCTTCAACCTCTGCAGTAATGCTGGCAGCACTCATACGTCTATTTCCCAAAGACAACCTCTGGATATGACGCTGAGCACATGCACTCAACTTCTTTGTTCGACCATGGCCAGGCCTGTTCTGAGTGGGACATGTCCTGTTAAACCGCTGTATGGTCTTGGCCACCGTGCTGCAGCTCAATTTCAGGGTCTTGGCAATCTTCTTATAACGTAGGGCCTAGGCCATCTTTATGTACAGCAACAATTCTTTTTTTTCAAATCCTCAGTTCTTTGCCATGAGGTGCCATGTTGAAGGTTCAGTGACCAATATGAGAGAGTGATAACACCAAATTTAACACACCTGTTCCCCATTCACACCTGAGACCTTGTAACACTAACAAGTCACATGACACCAGGGAGGGAAAATGGCTAATTGAGCCCAATTTGGACATTTTCACTTAGGGGTGTACTCACTATTGTTGCCAGCGGTTTAGACATTAATGGCTGTGTGTTGAGTTATTTTAACCACTTGCCGACCATCAACCGCAGGTTGACGGCGCCAAAGTGGCTCGATAACGCAAACCGCCGTCATACGCACTCACTGTGTTCGGGGGGGGGGGGCCAGGGAGCAGGTGCGGCGGACTCGATCTCCGCCGGCTACCCGTGATGCCCCCCTGAGTGAAAGAACGGAGGTCCGTGTAAGTAAACACGGACCTCCGTTCTGTGAGAGGGGGAAGGGCTGTGATCACAGCCTTCCTCTACATGGAAGCTGGGCAGCCCACACACAGTTAGAACACACCCAGGAAACGCAGTTAACACTTAGAGTGCCCCCTGCAGGTTAACCCCTTCACTGCCAATGGCATTTACACAGTAATCAGTGCATTTTTATAGCACTGGTCGCTGTATAGATGCCAATGGTCCCAAAAAAGTGTCAAATAGTCCAACATGTCTGCCCCAATATCACAGTACCGCTAAAAATTGCAGATCGCCGCCATTACTAGTAAAAAATAAAAACCCCAGAAATTAATTCTCATCATCCGTAAACGCGGCCACTTTTGCGCAAACCAATCAATAACTGCCGATTTTGTGTTTTTTTTTTTTTATCACAAATATGAGGAAGAATATAAATCGGCCAAAACCGTTGAAAAAAAAAATAGTTTTTTTGTATTTTTTTTTTTTTTGTATTTGTATTTTAGCAAAAAGTAAGACATTTGTTTTTTTTTTGCAAAATTGTCGCTCTTCTTTTGTTTATAGCGGCGATCAGAAATGACGCAGCGATGATCAAATACCACCAGAAGAAAGCTCTATTTGTGGGAAAAAAAGGACACAAATTTTGTTTGGGTACAACGTCGCACGACCGCGCAATTGTCAGTTAAAGCGACGCAGTGCCGAATCGCAAAAAGTGCTCTGGTCCTAAAGTGTGAAATCCTTCCGGGGCTGAAGTGGTTAAAGGGGACAGCAAATTTACACTGTTATACAAGCCATACATACTCACTACTTTACATTGTAGCAAAGTGTAATTTCTTCAGTGTTGTCACATGAAAAGATATTGTAAAATATTTACAAAAATGTGAGGGGTGTACTAATTTTTGTGATTTTGTATTTGTATAATTTTTTTTCTCTTTTTTTTTTTTTTTTTTTTTTACATTTCTTCAGTTACTTCCTGGTTTCCATGCCTAGGTAGCTGATTTCATACATCCCAGGAGTCTTCAGGAGGGGAGGAACGTTTTTTCGTCAGCTAAACACACCCTTTTGTCAGTGTTCTGTCAAATTAGCGAACTCAGCAGAAACTGCTACCACGTAAGGGCAGATACATTCCAGGAAGTAAATGCTACATGAATCCGCTACCCTTACTCAAGATGGCCACAGCTAGAAGTGCTAGGGGGTGTTTCTCAAAATGATTATTTCTCTGTAAAATAAAGCATGGAGATGTGGATGGATGGGGTAGTTTGCTTTGCATATTAAAAACATGACTTAAATAGTCTTTTTGGTGCTCAGGCACAGTGTAATTCCACTTCATACTGTTTACGTATTTCTGGTGGGCTCTATGTAGGCGAGTTCAAGGGTCTGTACACCTGCTGTGTCCATTATGTTTCCTACCATCCCTGTGCTGAGATCCAAGGTCTCTACACCTGCTATGTCCATTTATGAGAGGGTTCCTGGGTCTGTATACCTGCTATGCCCATTATGAGGGGCTCCCACCATCCCTGTGTTGAGGTCTGAGGTCCCAAGTCTGAACACCTTCTGTGTTCATTGAGTCTCTTGGTCTACACGCCTGCTGTACCCAACCCCAAGGATTCCCACCATTCCTACTGGATCTTTTATGCTATATTATAGAGTATATAACCAGTTGATTGGCAGCAACTAAAAAAAAATTAAAAAAAAAAAAAAGCTACAGCAGGGCTAGGCAATTTCACTGTTGGAATCCTTCCAGAGCATTTAAAAATTGTGTGTGTTGACCCACTAGACCAAACCGGGAATCTGACCCTTCATCAGATGGACCCTGAAATTTAAATTCATTTAATGCTCCCATGTAATAGAAACCATGTATCCTGGGAGTATTGTTCAAGTGGGACGCCTTCCATCGTGACAAGATTTATCCCAAACTGTTATGACAACCCTAACCAGGCAAAATGAGAGTAGAATTAACCTGCCACGGATGATTAGTGAGAATTCCTACTGCACCGTAAATGTCGCTGGAAGATAAATGTTCTGTTCTAACTCCGTGTGTGACTTTCTTCAACAAGTTTATAGAATACTTTCCTAGCATTAAAATGTGAGCCCAGTTCACAGTGCTACAGATTCTCAGCATCGCAGTACCGCTTCTCTTGTCCTGTATGCTGGGTGTGATTCTCAGTATCTCTTATTAATCTGTATGTATGGGCTCAGCACAGTACCACTTCTCTTGTCCTGTATGCTTGGTGCGATTCTCAGTATCTCTTATTAAGCTGTATGTATGGGCTCAGCACTGTACCACTTCTCTTGTCCTGTATGCTGGGTGTGATTCTCAGTATCTCTTCTTATTCTATATGTATGGGCTCAGCACAGTACCACTTCTCTTGTCCTGTATGCTTGGTGCGATTCTCAGTATCTCTTATTAATCTGTATGTATGGGCTCAGCACCGTACCACTTCTCTTGTCCTGTATGCTGGGTGTGATTCTCAGTATCTCTTATTAATCTGTATGTATGGGCTCAGCACCGTACCACTTCTCTTGTCCTGTATGCTGGGTGTGATTCTCAGTATCTCTTATTAATCTGTATGTATGGGTATTGGACTCATACCACTTCTCTTGTATGCTGGGTATAATTCTCAGTATCTCTTCTTATTCCCTAATATGTATGGGCTGAGCACAGTACCATTTCTCTTACCATGTGTGCTGGGCGTGATTCTCAGTATCTCTGCTTATTCTATATGTATGGGCTCAGTACAGTACCTCTTCTCTTGAGCTGGGTGTTATTCTAGGTATCTCTTATTCTCTATATGTATGGGCTCAGCACAGTATAATTTCTCTTGCCCTGTATGCTGGGCGTAATTCTCAGTATCTCTGCTTATTCTCTATGTATGGACTAAGCACAGTACCTCTTCTCTTGAGCTGGGTGTGATTCTCAGTATCTCTGCTTATTCTATATGTATGGGCTCAGCACAGTACCACTTCTCTTGTCCTGTATGCTAGGTGTGATTCTCAGTATCTCTTCTTATTCCATATGTATGGGTATTGGGCTCAGCACAGTACCATTTCTCTTGTCTTGTATGCTGGGTGTGATTCTCAGTAGTATTATATGTGTATTGCCTCAGGACAGTATCACTTCTCTTGTTCTGTATGCTGGGTATAATTCTCAGTATCTCTTCTTATTCCCTATATGTATGGGCTCAGCACAGTACCACTTCTCTTGCCCTGTATGCTGGGTGCAATTCTCAGTATCTGTTCTTATTGTATATGTATGGACTGTGCACAGTACCACTTCATGTAGCTGATATGTGTCCTGTATGCTGGGTGTAATACTCTGTATCTGTTCTTATTCTGTATGTATGAACTGTGCACAGTTCCCCTTCCTGTACCTGATGATAAAAGTCCTGTAGCCCTGGGCCCCTTCCCCTCTTGGTGCACAGTGTGATATTTCCTTCCAGCAGCAGATCCGTCTTCCCGTCTCCTCCGCCCACAATCGGTCTTGTTGCTCCATATATGGCTCTATTTATCCTGTGGAGCACAATCTAGACTCAGGTTTACAAGATTGTATTATAAACCTCGTCCTATTCACAGCTCGTATCTGTGGGGCCATCCTGTTCAGCATAACCACTCTGTAGTAAAAATGAATTTCCTTGGATCGTGGCACCATCTTTGTTATCTAAAGGGCCATTCCACCCATAGCTCATATCAGTCATGTATTCTCTGGCTTTTTATAGGACTCCACTGTTATCACAATGTCCTGCGTTATCTCTCTGGATTCTGCCTTTAATGCTTTCTGTGACCCCCAATAAGGAGAATACATAAAAGTGGTCGTGAAGGGTGAAGGTTTTTTACCTTCATGCATTCTGTGTATGAAGGTAAAAAAAACCTTCAGTGTGCAGCTCCCCCCGCAGCCCTTCATAATAGTTTCCCGATACCAATCCAGCAATGTGCACAAGAGCAGCAGCTCTCCCAGGTCTTTCTCTTCTCATTGGCTGAGACACAGCAGCAGGAGCCATTGGCTATCAATCACAGCCAGGGAGAAGGCAGGGACGGAGCCAGGTGCTGTCTCCCATAGATGAGCAGCTTGCCATGGGGGCACTCGGCAAAAGGGAGGGGCCAGAAGCACCGGTGGGGAACCCAAGAAGAGGTGGATCGGGATGCAATTATCAAAAACACTGTCAAAGTCTAGAAAAGAAAAAAAAATTACTTGCAATGTTTGCTTTTTGCATACATTATTAACTTGCAATGTGTCTTTGAACAGCCTAGAAAATTTGACTACTTCTGGAAAAGTCACTCCATTAGCCCTGCCCTCTCCTCTTTTGGGAGTGTCTCTGTGCTGGCCCAGCCCCTCCACCTCTCCACTCCCCACCCTACATAACCTTTGGTGTAGCTGCCGGGGATGAAGTGAAGTGGAATACTAACTACTGGGGGGTGGAGTGTCTTACTTTCTGTGCTGGCCCAGCTCCTCCACCTCTCCCCTCACCACCCTACATAACGTTTTGTGTAGCTGCCGGGGATGAAGTGAAGGGGAATACCATACTATATGTGCTCAATATTTTACGCTACTTTCACACTGAAGCGTTATTTAGCTAAAAATAGCCCCTGTAAAGCGCCTCAAAAATACCCCCCCAATCCACCCCAATGTGAAACTCTGAGTGCTTTCACACTGGGGCGGTAGACTTGTGGGACATTACAAAAAGTCCTGCAAGCAGCATCTTTGGGGCGGTGAGGGGAGCGGTGTATATACTGCTCCCTGCCATTGAAATGAATGGCAAGTGCTTCTGAAGCAGCTGCACACCGCCTTGGTAGCGCGGAGAGCTGGCACTTTTAACCTCTTGTGGGGGGTTAAAAGTGTCGCAGTCCCGACTGGATAGCGGAGCCCTATCCCAGTAAAACTCTGCTAAAACTAGTGGGGTTTTACCGCGGCTGGGCTGCAGTGTGAAAGTAGCTTTACTCTGCGTTGGTGTGGTTTCTCCGCAAAGGCTGATGGTACACAGGTGACTCTGCCACTAGCGACAAATTGCTAGCAGCAGAATACATTCCATTCGCCTCTCTAATTTCACTCCTTTGCCCGCGCTTCCAATCTCGATTTCCAGCAGTAGGAGCGACATCCGCTAACGAAAGAGTTATTCTGTGAGACAGGCAGGCAGCTTCTGCATGTTGCTTTTGTGGTTTTAACAGAGATTTTGCAGCGATTTGCATTTTGGGGGGGGTGGGGATTTGCTGTTGGGCAGATTTTAAAAACTCAAATCACTGTAAAAATGCAGTACATGCTTTTCTGCAGCTTCTCCATTGAAATCTATTGAACCAAAGAAAGCAAAAAAGCACAATTTTTATCCCTATACCTTTCCAAAAACGCAGAGGCACAAAAATGCATTGATGTGAACATGTTCCATAGGAACCCATGTTAAAAAAAAAAAAAAGTGCGATTTTTTTCATGCTTTTTGCAGAAATACAGCATTGGTGTGAATGGAGCCTTAGTGATTCTGACATTGGCGGTTTGTCTCCAGTGTTCTTATCACCCGTGTGAGATCAACCTATGTTTTAAAGCTGCAGAAAACCCACAGTAACACAAACTGATCCCGATGAATACAACCATTATTACGTTGTTACCACTCATAATGAAGGTTTTCAAATAAATATGTTGTGGCCATTTTATTGTTTCACCTTCAGTCTGGTCTCAAGAACGATTATTTTTTTGGATTTCAGGGCCCGGCCACGGGACGTTAAAGAATGATGTCCGACGCAAGTGAGATGTTGGCCGCAGCTTTGGAGCAGATGGATGGGATTATAGCTGGTGAGTCCTGTAATGAGCTTCAAATGTGACATGAGACATCTGCTTATGAGGGTATATTATCATCCTTCTGTGTGTTAATGTTATGATATTTTGCAAACACGCTGTACAATCTCCAGCACGTTCACTGACACCTATGTGTGAGGGGCCTACCTAAAGCCTCGTACACACGGGACGACGATCGTGTTCAACACGTCGTACTCACAACCGTTGTATGCAGAATCGATCGTCTGTGGCGGCGCTTTCAACAGTTGAACGTACGACGGTCGTTCGTGGGAGTTGTATGTGCAGACTAGAAAACTTGGTCGTGTCAACAAGCTCGCATACGACCGTTGAGTCGTGTGTAGAGCAGCTGTGTTCAACAAAGTTGTATTGTGCTAAACACGCATGCGCCAAGTCCACTTCAAATAACATGAAATTAGAAAGGAGCCCAAAAGGTGACGCTACTTCCTCATTATACGCTCGTTCGCGTCATCACGTTCGGTCAGCCGCAAGTTGTATGTACGACCGTCGTGTGCATGTCAGTAGGCTACATACGACCGTCAACGTACGATTCAACACGGTCGTACGCACGATCGTCGTCCCGTGTGTACGAGCCATTAGAGTTGCCACCTCATCCCTTTAAAACCGAACACATATTAACCACTTCAGGCCCAGAAGGATTTCCCAGGTTAGGACCAGAGCACTTTTTGCGATTCGGCACTAAGTCGCTTTAACTGACAATTGCGCGGTCGTGTGACGTTGTATCCAAACGAAATTTGCGTCCTTTTTTTCCCACAAATAGAGCTTTCTTTTGGTGGTATTTGATCATTTCTGATCACCACTATAAACAAAAAGAGAGACAATTTTGCAAAAAAAAAATATATTACTTTTTGGTAAAATACAAATCCCAAAAAAAAAAATGTATTCATCAGTTTTGGCCAATTCATATTCTTCCTCATATTTTTGGTTAAAAAAAAATCGCAATCTGCGTTTATTGATTGGTTTGCGCAAAAGTTGCTGCGTTTACAAACCATGAGAATTCATTTATGGCGTTTTTTTTTTTTTTTTTTTTTTTTTTTACAATTTTTTTATTTATTTTTACTAGTAATGGCGGCGATCTGCGATTTTTATTGGGACTTTGATATTGGGGCGGACATGTCGGACATTTTTGACACTTTTTTTTTATGGGACCAATGACATTTATACAGCGATCAGAAATTTAAATATCCACTGATTATAGTATAAACGTCATTGGCAGTGAAGGGGTTAACCTGGGGGTGGGGGGCATTCTAGGGTTTAACTGTGTTCCCTGGGTGTGTGCTAACTGTGAGGGGGCTGGGGTGTCAGGGGCATAAGAGATCTAAATGATCCCAGTGACAGAGATCAGCAGATCTCTGACATGCTGCCTGACAGCGCTGGGAACTGCCGCGTGTACATCGGCAGTTCCCCATTTTTCTGTTGTCCTAAGCAATCGCGGCTCACCGGCGAACATTGAGTATGCCCAAGCCACGGGCACAGTCCTGCAGAGTGCAGCGGGCACGAGAGCGCGGTGGCGCGCTCTCGCCTGCTAGTTGCGCATGCGCAAGATGGCGATTCGCGTTACAGCGCCACCCTGCAGCAGTAAATGTACGCTAGGCGGTCGGGAACCAGTTAATTACACAGGGTCTGTGGCTGATTAAGGTGGTGATTAAACTCGGTGCCTTATCTCCATTCGATTAGCCTCAGGACCTGTGTAATTCATATGTGTTCGGGTTTAGAGGGATGAGGTGGCAACCCTAGTCTACCTAACCATATCATTCTGCTTATATCCAATTGGGTAAACCCTCATTTTCACATTCAATCAAAATCTCACCATACACATTAGTCTGACTATTCAATCTGCTTCATATTTACCAAAGATATTGCTCACCACACACGTTGATCTGGATGTACCATCTCCTATAAACAAATATGCAGTGCAAGGACCTTCCTGATTGCATACAGATTGATTGGATAGTTTAGGTAGGTCCTTTATATTCCTAGGGGCGTTCAAGTCAAACCGGGACTTTTGAGTTTATATCATAAAAAAGCAAATTTCAAGGAGTGGAAACTGCATTTTTTTTTACATACTCCCCTGCTACAGTTATACACTTATCCCAGCATTCAACTAATGCCTGGAAAGCTCTGGCATGAATACATTTGTCAGTGCACCTGAACCATCCTAGGTCAGCCTGCTTCACTTCATCATCAATGCTGAAATGCTGACCTCCGAGGAACTCTTCTAGGCGTCCAAACAGGAGGAAAGTGAGGTTCGGGCTGTAAGGGGGATGTGACAACACCTTCCAGCCGAGTTGCTATAATGTGCACATAGTGCGGTGAGCAGTATGAGCTTTTGCATTGTCCTGGAAAAACAGGAGGCCCTTAGTGGTCAAACCAGGCCGTTTTTTCTGCAGACACATATGTATATCACCTAGGGCTTGACAGTATTCACCGTTGATAGTGGCACCACGGGGTAGAAAATCCACACGAATAACGCCACGCTTGTCCCAGAAAACACTTGCCATCACTTTACCTGTTCAAAAAATTTTTGGTGGTGGTGAGTCTGCATTCCTCCACTGCTTTACACTTCTATTGCAATATGCCCTGATTTGTCTACGTTGCATAGAGAAGCACAGAGACCCAGTGATGATGCCACTGGGGCTATAATCTGATATTAATGAAAATGGAAAGTTTTTTTCTTTATTGAAAATTTGACAAGCATGTAGATGATTTTTGGGGGGGGGGGTTGCACCAATGAAAAAAAAATATAATCGGGCTTTAAAATTAAAATGTGAGCAGGTGATCCATAAAATGCTCAATATTTCCATTTGTAAACACATGGCTGTCCGCCACAGAACTAGTGTGAGAGCAGCTGCTACCAATTCCTTCACTGCTGGGAAAAGATCTTATCACGCCTTATACTGGCATACTGCACTGTGCCCAGCTTACACCCAGTTACACAGAGCTGGATATACAAACTTTATTTAAACAGATCTTGCTGGGGTGGAGATCTATCCATCTAATCTATCGATCAAAATGGTGTGTGATTTAACCCTTCATTGCCAGGACAATTTTTAGTGCACACAAAAGCATTATATTGCCCATTTTTTGAAAAATGTAAAAGACGGTGTATCAAATAAATGGATGCCAAACCTGTCAAGCTCTAAAACTGTGACAAACCTTGGTACCCACATTTCTCCATAGGTGACAATTGAAAATCCTTTACAGTTAGTTTAATGTTAGAATTGTATTAAAGGTTCTACTTTTTTTTAAAAAAATAACAAACTTGTCTTTCTTACTTGCTCTGTGTAATAGCTGTGCACAGAGCAGCCCCGATCCTTCTCTTCTCGGGTTCCCCGCTGGCGCTCCTGGGTCCTCCCCCATGACCAGTGCTCCTGAGCCCTGCTCTATGCGTCCATAAGACACATCGACCTGCGGCTCAGCCCCGCCCCCGCTCTCTCCTCTTTGGCTCACTGGCTGTGATTGATATATTTTTGGTAAAAAAAAAAATCGTAATTGCCATATATTTATTGGTTTGCGCAAAAGTTGCCGTGTTTACGAACAATGAGAATTTTTATGGGGTTTTGATTTTTTCTTTTACTAGCAATGGCAGCGATCTGCGATTTTTAGCAGTACTGCGACATTACAGCGGTCATGTCGGACACTTTTGACAATTTTTGGGACCATTGGCATTTATACAGCGATCAGTGCTATGAAAATGCACTGATTACTGTGTAAATGTCACTGGCAGGGAAGGGGTTAACACCAGGGGGCGATCAAAGGGTTAACTGTGTTCCCTGTGTGTGTTACTAACTAGGGGCTGGGGTGGCTGGGAGAGGAGAGTGATCGCTGCTCCCATATACAGGGAGCCTATGATCACACCGCCCCCCCCCCCTTCAGAACGGAGATCGGTTGTTTACACACACGGATCACCGTTCTGTCACTGCGGGGGAGCGATCGTGGGTAGTCGGTGGACATAAAGTCCACCCTACCCACTCCCTGGTTCCCCTGTAACACAGTGAGCGCGCAAGCGCCCCTCCGATGGTGCGCTCACGATCCGCGATCTCACACCCGCTGTCGGGTGACAGCGGTTCGCGATATCGAGCCAAGTTGCTGCCGTCAATCCATGGCCGCCCGCAACTGGTTAAAATACCCAATGTTTTTCGCGAGATGTGACTCACTCTTCAGGGGTGGATGCATGTAGGATATATCTGAAAATGAATAACCAAAAAAATAATGTAACACATAAATAATGAACAAATGGTAAGAGGTGCCTTACAGAGAAGGAAAGACCCCATACTCGCCAGTCGGCAAGGCCTAGGTGCCTGTGGCTATGTTCACTGAGGATGGCAGCAATATATGCTTGGGAAGGGAGCTGAGGGAGTGGTGTGTCACAAAGGTGACACTAGACCTTTCTTTTGATTTTGTTTTTTATGCCGTCTGTGTCCTGTTTTCTTGTACTGGAGACATGACAGGAAGTGCGAGGAAATCTCCCCAGAATGAGGGAAATCCCTGCTTGTATATCAGAACAGGCCCCCCCCCCCCCCACATACACACACACCTAGAAGATTCACCTCTACAGTGACAACTGTATCATTTTTGAATTTTAGGCAACTATCCCACTGACCATGGATACCAGGATGAATCAAAAGGGTGAATCTCCCCAGTGGAAGCATAGACAGAAATGAAAACCGAACAGGGTGGAAAGATTCGGCACACAGAAGGGTCAGTGGCCCAGCCCGCACAATAACATATACACACACTAAAGAACAATGTCCATAAAAAGTCCAAGAGAGTCCATAACAGCTAGTGAGCACCGATGGCCACCATCCTCAGAGTTGGCCAACTCTGTGTATAGAGAGAAAAAGGAAGAAGGTCTGTAGGAGCAGTGAGCTCTGAGCGCGTAGCCTGACGTCTTCCCGTCCCTTCCCTCTGGTGACGTCGCATCCGTCCGTGCGTTCCACACTGGTTGAGGAGGACTTCCTGGTGTACACAGGGTGTCCATGCCCCAACACTTCTATCTACAGCTTCTGGATTGTGGTGGCGCTTTCCACAGGACAGGGATGAGCAGCGCATTGCTTGTATACATGATGAGCGATTTTTATCCTGCGACTTTTATGCGTGTTTTAACCATTTGTTAATTATTTATCACAATACTGCACTTAGGTGGGTTCTAACCATTCCACACTCTTATCAAAACTAAAGTTTTGGGTGGAATTCTACTTATAGGTTGTCACCCCTGATTCCACACGTGGAAGTACCTGTCATAGCTTAGAATTAGAAGAAAGGGCAGTTAAAGCTGAAATTTAATCTGCTTCTATTTTGCCTACCCTGGTGACTGTAAGATCTGTCATTCTCAGTCTTGTGACTGGAAGCCTAGGTAAGTTCTGACTTATTTTTTGTAAGGAGAAGATTCAGCCGGTCTAGACTTTTGATTATTACCTTCAGCAGAGATCATGTGATTAAAAGCCATGGGAATTTGGTCATGTCACTGATTGCTTTTCTGCCATTATACGTTTATGGCTTTAGAGATGGCAGGAAGTCGTCCTATGACGATACAACTGGTCCCTGTGGGATCTCAGTCTTGGGCTATGTCAACTCTTTTTTAGGACTTGTGTTGCCTAAGAGACCTAAGAGGGACATATGGAGCATGATGTTGCTTGTAAAAATACTTCTTGCCTGGCTGCCATATTGTTCCAGTGGCTTCAGTACTTTCTGATTAAAGCCGGCCATAGATGGAGCAACTTTCTTTCCTGCAACCACGGGTTAGTGTTGATAGGGGAATCCCTCATGTGGAGCCATTGTGTTCTTCCGGTGGGGGGTATGGGTGGAGGCGGAAGCCGTCCCTGCCAGAAGAACTCTGTTTACTGCTAACGGCTATAATAGCCACTAGCAAGTATTGCATGTAAAATCCAACAGGCTGGTTGTACTAAAGTTGATCGATCAACTTTGGTACATTCAACCTGCCTATACATGGTTCGAATCCCTACCCTGCTGAACCGACCAAGATGCAAACTGTCTATGGCTGGCTTAAAGTGTTGCTAAACCCAGGATCCTGCATTCACTATATCTGGTCTCCCACAGTACACAGAACATTGAAATACAATTAGTTTAGTAAATATAAACTGCTAAATACCTTTTCTCATTGGCAGTATATAGCAGTCTTATGACTTCTATCAGTGTCTGGTTAAAGCTTGAAAGAGTTTCCATTCTACTCTGACTGTCCTATGAAGCTGCAGAACCCCTGAACCTCTGTCCGGACTGTCCTGATTGGCCCTGTGCTGATCACATGCATACTCCCAAGACAAAAAAAAACTCCATGTGCAGAGTGACTCCAAAGGCTCTGTTCTTTCAGGAGATGGATTGGGGAAAGTGAAAGAAAGGGGGGAACAAAGAAGTCAGGATCAAGCATACCTTCTACACAATGCAGAGGGTTAACCCTTCAGGTTCCACAGTGAGTATAACAAAGACGCTTTACTGCATATACAGACTGATTTTACTGGTGTGGGTTTAGTAACACTTTAAGTCATGCAGAAGTGGCATGCTGATTTCACTCCTTTTTATTTGCATGCTTGCTCAGGTTAATGACTTGGTACTTAGCAGGGTATTTGGAGCAACACGGTCTAACAGTGCCAACAGAAGCTTTACCCCTGCAGGTTTTTAAGAATGACATTGACCATGTGGCTAATATTTTGTCTTCTGCAGGCTCCAAGGCCCTGGAGTATTCCAATGGCATTTTCGATTGTCAGTCACCGACTTCGCCCTTCATGGGGAGCTTACGAGTTCTCCATCTTATCGAGGACCTGCGTGGAATGCTGGAGATGATGGATACTGATGAGAGGGATGGTCTGAGGTGTCAGGTGCCAGACTCCACCGCCGAGTCCCTGGTGGAGTGGCTGCAGAGCCAGATGGTGGTAAGAGCTTTGCTGAACTTCAAAGAGAAACTCAGATTTTTTTTTTTTCATTTGATTTTTACTTTGCCCATTGAGGACAAAGAGACAGGCTCTCTTGAAGATGCTACACCACATATTTTCTGTTAAATACACCGGTGAAAGCACTTTGTTATAATTAAAGCCTGGTACACACTAGCCATTTTTTTCTTGTTCAACCCAGCGGGCTGAATGAAAAAAAAAACTTGGGAGAGCTTGGGAGGAGCCGATGCATTAACTATCATTAGTACAGCAATCTCACCTGATGAGCTATTGCGTTCTGGACGGGAGACCGCCGGGACATTGTGGTCAGGGCTCTCCACCATCGGCTGAGATCGCTGATCAGATGCCGATTGGTAGACCTTTTTCGGTCATGCCCCTTCAACAGAAGCCGGACTGGCTGCCATAGAAACAGGCCGATTTTCAGTCGGTTTCTGTTGAAATGCCCAATATTTGGCCCATGTCTACAGGGCTTAATAGGTGCAAGAAAATGCCTATCAAATCTTGTGAGCTTCCTGTATGAGCTGCATTTGTACTCATGCACAATGGACGTTTTTACAGCTGCTCCTAGGGGCGCCTGGCATTTTTTTTTTCTTTATTTTTCCTGCCTGTGAACTCTGAACTGACGCGTTTAGCACTTGAGCGTTAATTCATTTCAGTGCCCAGAATAAATGATTTATTCTGGTTAATGAAATTAATGCCCAAATGCCTGACGCCGGTAAACGCGTTACACACTTTTACAAGTGTCAGGCTTTTTTTTTTTCCAAAATGCTGCTGCCAAGAGAGAGGCTTCTAGGAGAGTTTAGAAAATGTCCCGTGTGCATGAGTCCTTAGTGTGTCCACACCCAACAACAGAAATGTGATCAATTGCAGCTTCGCTTTCCTCAGATGTAGTGGCTGCATTTGTTTTCTCTATTTGAGGCCAAGTACATTTTTGCAAGTACAGAAAAACACCTGTTGATGCTGCCAGAATCCCTACTTCCTTGTAACTTCTAAACTAAACTGTAATAAACTGAAATCTCAAACAATGTTCTTGGCTTTCCCAGCTATGTTCTGTGAATTACACAATCCCCCTCCTTAGGAAATGGAGGAGGCCTGCTTAAAGCGGAGTTCCACCCAAAAGTGGAACTTCTGCTTTAAGGGAAGGTGACCCCCCGACATGTCTTTTTTTTGGGGGGTGACCAGGGACCCTGTTTTCACAGGGTCCCAGGTCCACTCCCTCCCCTGGAGCCGCGGCTGCAAGAAGGAAGTCCACCTCCCCCCCCCCCCCCCCCCCTCGGCAATCTTCTGGGACACGTCACAGGTCCCAGAAGATACACCGGTCAGTCACAAGGCGTAGCGCGACTCGCGCAAGCGCAGTGCGCGGCCGGCTTTGAAGACAAGGCCGGGTGCCCACACCTGTGATGCCGTTGCCGCGGAGAGGAGGGGGAGAGGAGCGAGCCCTTGGGCGACTGCATTGCTGGAGCGAGGGACAGGTGAGTGTCCGGTTATTAAGTCAGCAGCTACACTTTTTGTAGCTGCTAGCTTTCATATGGGTGGAACTCCGCTTTAACCACTTCAGGCCCGGAAGGATTTCCCACTTTAGGACCAGAGCACTTTTTGCAATTCAGCACAATTACGCGGGCTTGCGACATTGTACCCAAACAAAATTTGTGCCCACAAATAGAGCTTCCTTTTGGTGGTATTTGATCACCTCTGTCATTTCTGATCACCGCTATAAACAAAAGAATAGCAACAATTTTGCAAAAAAAAAAAATACATTTCTTACTTTTTGCTAAAATACAAATCCAAAAAAAATATATTAAAAAACATTTTTTTCCATCAGTTTTTACCGATTTAGATTCTTCCTCATATTTTTTGGTAAAAAAAAAATCACAATCGGCGTTTATTGATTGGTTTGTGCAAAAGTTGCCGCGTTTATGGATGATAAGAATTCATCTCTGGGTTTTTTATTTATTTTTTATTAGTAATGGCGGCGATCTGCGATTTTTAGCGGTACTGTGATATTGCAGTGGACATGTCGGACCATTTTGACACTTTTTTTGTGACCATTGGCATTTATATAGCGATCAGTGCTATAAAAATGCATGGATTACTGTGTAAATGCCATTGGCAGTGAAGAGGTTAACCTGGAGGGGGCGCTCTAAGGGTTAACCGTGTTCCCTGCGCGTGTTCTAACTGTATGTGGGCTGGGCTGGCTGGGGGAAGGGAGTGATCACGGCTTCCATATACAGGAAGCCTGTGATCACAGCCCTTCCCCCTCTAACAGAATGGAGATCATTCATGTTTACTTACACGGACCTCCATGCTTTCACTGCGGAGGGCCATTTTGGGTAGCCGGCGGCGATCGAGTCCGCCCTACCCACTCCCTGCCC
>BLSH010473373.1:370482-383147 GCA_018402905.1 Glandirana rugosa | reverse complement strand
CCCCCCCCCCCCCCCGCCCCTTAGGTTACTGAGCTCAAGAGTGGGGGAGGTGTGTAGTCCTAGCACATTTCTGGTGACAACACAGCTCGCTCTTAGATACGATACAGAGAGTGAGCGGTGTCACCCTTGGACAGGATCACCAGGTGAAAATAAAGGGGAAAAGCCTGCAGAGAGAAAATGAATGCAGCCACTACAGCAGCTGTGTATTTAGCTGTTTGGTTGCAGTTGCACGTGAATAGTTTACACTTTTTTTATAGTTTGTTGCCGCATTCTGACACGGTTTCGCTGTTGGGTTTTTATAGACGTGTGTTGTTGACTCTTCTCCAACACAAACATGACATCTGAAGCGTGGGGGGGTGTGTGGAGGGACTTTAATCTTTCTCCAATAAAAGCAATCAATTCCCTTTTATTGGCTTTGTGTCCCGGCTACACCCCACAGCACTGGCAGCAAGTTGAAAGTTAATCTGTGCGTTCAGATCATCCTTCATAAAAGAAAAAAAAACATTTGCCTTCTGTGAGATCTATGTTCATCCCCCAACTGTTAGTTGCTTTTGTTTACATTAGGACTGGACAAAGTTCAGAAGTTCCGTATTTTTTATGCTTTTTTTTGTTTTTTTTTTGTTTTTTTTAATTTTATTTATTTTTTTTTTTTTCATTTGTACGTGTATTTAAATTGTAGTTTTATGCACTGAGGAGCATTGCATTAGACGACCCATTTAAGAGGTCCTGCTTCTTTTTTTCTTCCAAGCCCACTTTTTTCCCAGGGTGACCCCCTCCCTTTAGCAAAGAGAAAGAAACAATGGTGCACTGGCCTAGCGCATTATCTTCAGATAAATTCTTTTATTAAAAGGTTAAAATCATACTCACAAGCGAGCCATAAAAACAAGCATGTCAAACGTTTGTGGAGTCCTTCCAATTCATAACCGTATTCATGAGGCTCTGATGAAGAGGCGGATACCTTAAAACGCGTTAGCCAGCCATCTTTGTGTGAGATACCAACCGCGTAGTGAATACAGTTTTGAATTGGAAGGGCTCCACAAACGTTTGACATGCTTGTTTTTATGGCTCGCTTGTGAGTATGATTTTAACCTTTTAATAAAATAATTTATCTGAAGATGATGCGCTAGGCCATTGTTTCTTTATCTTTGCTACAGTGTCTCTGGACTACCCCTAGTTCATCAGTGGCAGCAAGGTGGCACATTATCCTGAGTTCTATACATATTAAGAATTCAAACTATCGGGTGGAAGAGGCCTCCCCTCCGAGCGCAGGAAGGAGTTTTTGTTTGTGATTTGACCCCCTCCCTTGTTTACTGAGGCTCTAGATTTTGATTTTTTTTTTTTCTCTCTCCAGAAATACGTTAACATCCTTTTTTTTTTTTAACTTTAAATTTGACGTTTTCTATTTCCTTACTTTAAAATAAACCTAAAAAAGCTGTTACAGAATGCACCCAGGAAATATACACACAGTCCCCGTACATTGTGGGAAGCCCAGTATCATGGAGTGGGTGCTGGGTGATCCCGCTATGTGTGGAGCTCGTATTTACATTTCACAGATGTTGGGCACATAACCGGCTTCTGGTTAAACATTACATCCATCTGGTTATTGGGTTCATCCAACAGTGAAACACTTGTCGCTAATTGAGCACCTGTCTGTGGGAATGGTGGATGTGACGTACCATTGTATTCGTGTATCTTTGCTCCTACGTGTCTCCACGCACTCCACCCTAAATGCCTAGCAGCTGTTTATAGAACTGGGAGCACACTGACCTGGGAATTGTCATTTACATTTTAAAAAGGCATATTAACCATGTAGGAACCGGCTGTATATAGTTTCCTTTTGTCGCATTAAAGTAGAGCGCAACTGTATTTTTTATGCACTGCAGTGCATTATGTGAAGAATCCACTTAAAAATAATGTTCTGTGAATGCACAGAAAAATGGGCCCTGTGCAGTTTATTTTCTTTATACAATATTGTGTGTTGCAGTGCACTATAACCGGGGTACATTGCAGCTCACTGTACTGTGCGTTGGGGTGTTATTAACTTTGCATCTCAGTACACAACTACATGGTGTCGCCATGCAATGCAGTAATGGAGGTCATGATGCACATTATGATGTGAACAAGCCCTTCCTGAATGATCTTCTTTGCTTGGTGTATCAACTGTTGACTTTTTTTTTTTAAATCCTGTTTTTATTTATTTCTTGAGTGCTGCTTTTCTTCTCCAGCTCTTTTAGTCGCTTACATACATTCATATCAGAATCTGTGATTCAATATATAGAGCAGTACATTTTTATACAGTAAAAATAAAAATGCAAATCTAATGTACACGTTTTCTTTATCATATTTTAAATAAAAATGATAAAGCATGGTGTGTGTGTGTGTATATATGTATACACACACTATAGAAAGGAATCACCCCCTTTCAATTTTTATACAGTAAAAATATAAATATAAATTGTAATATACACATCAGTTTCTTTATCATATTTCAAATAAAAATGAGACCGTATGCTGTGTGTGTGTGTGTGTGTGTGTGTGTGTGTGTGTGTGTGTGTGTGTGTGTGTGTGTATGTATACATACAGTATCTCACAAAAGTGAGTACACCCCTCACATTTTTGTAAATATGTTATTCTATCTTTTCATGTGACAACACTGAAGAAATGACACTTTGCTACAATGTAAAGTAGTGAGTGTACAGCTTGTATAACAGTGTAAATCTGCTGTCCACTCAAAATAACTCAACACACAGCCATTAATGTCTAAACTGCTGGCAACAAAAGTGAGTACACCCCTAAGTGAAAATGTCCAAATTGGGCCTAAAGTGTCTATTTTGTGTGGCCACCATTATTTTCCAGCACTGCCTTAACCCTCTTTGGCATGGAGTTCACCAGAGCTTCACAGGTTGGCACTGGAGTCCTCTTCCACTCCTCCATGATGACATCACAGAGCTGGTGGATGTTAAGAGACCTTGCGCTCCTCCACCTTCTGTTTGAGGATGCCCCACAGATGCTCAATAGGGTTTAGGTCTGGAGACATGCTTGGCCACTACATCACCTTTACCCTCAGCTTCTTTAGCAAGGCAGTGGTCGTCTTGGAGGTGTGTTTGGGGTCGTTGTGTTGGAATACTGCCCTGCGGCCCAGTCTCTGAAGGGAGGGGGATCATGTTCAGCTTCAGTATGTCACAGTACATGTTGGCATTCATGGTTCCCTCAATGAACTGTAGCACCCCAATGCTGGCAGGGCTCATGCAGCCCCAGACCATGACACTCCCACCACCATGCTTGACTATAGGCAAGACACACTTGTCTTTGTACTGCTCACCTGGTTGCCACCACACACGCTTGACACCATCTAAACCAAATATGTTTATCTTGGTCTCATCAGACCACAGGAAATGGTTCCAGTAATCCATGTGCTTAGTCTGCTTGTCCTCAGCAAATTGTTTGTGGGCTTTCTTGTGCATCTTTAGAAGAGGCTTCCTTCTGGGACGACAGCCATGCAGACCAATTTTATGCAGTGTTCAGCATATGGTCTGAGCACTGACAGGCTGACCCCCCCCACCCCTTCAACCTCTGCAGCAATGCTGGCAGTACTCATACGTCAATTTTCCAAAGACAATCTCTGGATATGACGCTGAGCACGTGCACTGATCATCTTAGGTTGACCATGGCGAGGACTGTTCTGAGTGGAACTTGTCCTGTTAAACCGCTGCATGCTCTGCGCCACCGTGCTGCAGCCTAGTTTCAGGGTCTTGGCAATCATCTTATAGCCTAGGCCATCTTTATGTTGAATCTGGTCAGTTAACGCACTGACCCCTTTCCAGTCATTGTGCTATCTGCTGGGTGTCTAGTGTGTCCCTGCACCTTTAAGGAGGGATGGGCTACCTCCATTCCACCTGCCTTCATCTATCTCATCACAATGCATGGCTCCCACTGTGGAGTCTCTCACAAGCCAGAGATGGGTCTGGAGGACGCAGGGAGCCTTGTTGGGGCCCTCCAGCTTACACATGCATTTGCAAATGTGTGTAACCAATCCGCTGTTTTTAACGCATACTGTTAGGTTAATTTGGCTGGTTTCAAGCTGGTTGGTAAGTTGAGCTTGGTTTTTCCTTGGCTGTTTGTTGTCATCTTTATGTTGAGCAACAATTCTTTTTTTCAGATTCTTAGAGTTCCTTGCCATGAGGTGCCATGTTGAGCTTCCAGTGACCAGTATGAGAGAGTGAGAGCGATAACACCAAATTCACACCTGAGACCTTGTAACACTAACGAGTCCCATGACATCGGGAAGTGAAAATCGCTAATTGGGCCCAATTTGGACACAAGTTTGCGGTGTCCCCCACATTGCTTCTCGCAAACAGGGCTTCTTATGGCTTTCTTTCAACAATGGCTTTCTTCCTGCCACTCTTCCATAAAGGCCAGATTTGTGGAGTGCACGACTAATAGTTGTCCTGTGGACAGATTCTCCCACCTGAGCTGTGAATCTCTGCAGCTCCTCCAGAGTTACCATGGGCCTCTTGGCTGCTTCTCTGATTAATGCTCTCCTTGCCCGGCCTGTCAGTTTAGGTGGACGGTCATGTGTTGGTAGGTTTGCAGTTGTGCCATTCTCTTTCCATTTTCAGATGATGGATTGAACAGTGCTGCGTGAGATGTTCAAAGCTTGGGATATTTTTTTATAACCTAACCACAACTTTATCCCTGACCTGTCTGGTGTGTTCCTTGGCCTTCATGATGCTGTTTGTTCAGTAAGGGTCTCTAACAAACCTCTGAGGGCTTCACAGTACAGCTGTATTTATATTGAGATTAAATTACATACAGGTGGACTCTATTTACCAATTGGGTGACTTCTGAAGGCAATTGGTTCCACTAGATTGTTGAGGGGTATCAGAGTAAAGGGGGCCGAATACAAATGAACCCCACACTTCTTCTTTTTTTTTTGTATCATTTTCCTTCCACTTCCCAATGATGTGCCACTTTGTGTTGGTCTATCACATAAAATCACAATAAAAAACATTTGTTTTTGGTTGTAACATGACAAAATGTGGAAAATTTCAAGGGGTATAAATATTTTTTCAAGGGGTATGAATACTTTTTTTCAAGGCACTGTAGTATGATGCTTTAGTAACTGTCTTCTGCTATACCCAATTTCTCATATATTCCATGTCTTGCAGGTTAATGGACACATCTCGGGTACTGCTGACATCTACCAGGAGCGGCTGGGTCGCCTGGAGAATGACAAGGAGTCGCTAGTGCTGCAGGTACGGAGATCTGCGATGGTGAGGCATCCCCACCTTTTCCCCTTCATCAAGATCTGAAATTACACACTAGTTTCCTCTGGGCTCCTTCACGTTCTACTTCTTTATTCCAAGTCCTGCCGTGTCTCTTCCCAGGGCATTGGGTGAAAACCTCTCGTCAACTGTAGCTAGATCCCCAAGGTACCAATCATGTTATCTGTAGCCCAGTGGAAGTAGATATGGACAGTTCACAATCGGCCATAGTGGTGAAAATTTCAGGCAGGCCCAAGGGTGCAGCCCTGGACCCCCTGCTGCCCTAGGCCCAGACTGCCATGGACTACTCTGTTATACGTTTTCTTATTTAATATGTCCCTTTTGCCATAGAAACTTCTTTGAAATCTTAGTAGCTGCATGGCAGTTGAATCCCCAGAAAGATGCTGGTTTCCTATCATTTGCCATAAAGGTATTTAAATATATTTGAGTTTTCTCAATTACATTTCCCATCTCCTCATTAAACAGGTGAGTGTGCTCACTGACCAGGTAGAAGCCCAGGGTGAGAAGATACGGGACCTGGAGTTCTGCCTGGAGGAACACAGGGAAAAGCTGAATGCTACGGAGGAGATGCTGCAGCAGGTGAGAAGGCACCCCCTGCTGGGGATAAAAGATCTATATTCTTTAACGGACACCTGTACACAAGAGACTTGTACAGGTCTGTTCCTGGAAACCCAAATCTACAATTGTTTTTTTCTTTTTTTTTTTTTCTTTTTTTGTACCTGCAACCAGATTTTTGCTTTTGAATGATACAAGATACTGTTACCCAAGGGTCAACAACAACTGCTAGACTGTTGCTACCTCTGCAAGACTGCTAACCGCTGCTGCCTCCTTGATGGAGACTGCTAGCCGCTGCTGCCTCCTTGATGGAGACTGCTAGCCGCTGCTGCCTCCTTGATGGAGACTGCTAGCTGCTGCTGCCTCCTTGATGGAGACTGCTAGCCGCTGCTGCCTCCTTGATGGAGACTGCTAGCCGCTGCTGCCTCCTTGATGGAGACCGCTAGCCGCTGCTGCCTCCTTGATGGAGACCGCTAGCCGCTGCTGCCTCCTTGATGGAGACCGCTAGCCGCTGCTGCCTCCTTGATGGAGACTGCTGCCACCTTGCAGAAGAAGGCTAATAATTTTTCACTTTATTATAACTTAACCAAACCAAGCTTTCCTGCATGCTTTGAATGTTAATATGAACTTGGTATGAACATAAACACACAAAACTAACACAAACTAGTACATGCAATCACTGCAAGGTCCTTGTGCAACCTTTTTTTTGCTGGAAACATTTCTTTGTACCAGGGTTGAGTCTTTCAAAACCATATGGTAAAATATGTAAACTGTATACAAAATGAACTCAGACAAATGGTACATTAGCAGCACAATTGGATCCCTCACTCCGAGTACACAGCCTTTAAATACAGAGATTATGATCAGACTGACAGTGACAGGCAGCACAATGGACATTCCTGAACAGCCCAGGATAGATGATCTCTTCCAAATTAGGAGCTCATCCGTTTCTCTGCAGTCAACGGAGGCTCCCTGAAGCCATGCTGAATAATAACGATGTGGTGTGGAGCTTGAGGGTTCTCGGTGACCTAGAAAACTTTCAATGAACTTTTATCCTAAAAAGTTTTGACATACACGTCTGTGTTTTAGTCCCATTCACACCTGAAACACTTCTGTGTTTAGAAGTAGAATGGCTGGACACACTTAGCCCACAGTAATCTTGCCAAAGCAGTTTGCAGCATATTTAAAAATTAAGATCACAAGGTGCCAGTTAGGGGCTGAACCAGGGAAAAACTCATCTCCAATGATGCATTTCTATCAGTGTTTGCTGTCTAATTCAGGTGTAGCTACAGATGCATAATATTTGGGGGGTCAGATACTGGTTTCCCAGTAAGACCTATGGTCTCTTTATGATCTATTGCAATAACTCTCTGATTAATGTTTAGGAACTCCTGAGCAGAACTACACTAGAAACTCAGAAACTTGATCTGATGGCTGAGATTTCTACTCTGAAACTGAAGTTGACTGCAGTGGAGAAGGATCACACAGACTTTGAAGACAAATACAAGGACACAGAGGTATATAAAGAATGACTGCGTGGGCTGGACTGTGACAAACTAGCCAATGTCGATAAATTAAATGAATACATTTAATAAAGTTTTAAAAATGTATATATAATGTAGCCACTGAAAATGGAAGAGGAATACTATGGAGTCCTTTGACAGCTTTGAGTCTGCTGGGACTGCTGACCTCACAGTTTTGGATGTCTACACAAGTAAATGACATGCCCAAAACACATTAAGTGCACATACTGTATCTTATGGGAAGATTGTTGTTGAAGTAAATTGTCTGGTGACAGGGCCTCTTTAACTCTTCTAGAAGATATTTGAATGGATCAGGCATGGTTTCCTCTTGTTGTGCTGATTCCTCCATTGTTTGCTCTCTCACCCCCCTCTCTCTTTCCTCTGTTGTTCAGTCTCTCCATAAGACAATAGCAGAGTTGAGGCAACAGATGGAGAAGCTAGAGGTGGAATTGGCATTGTTTCAAGATAAGAGGTTACAGTATGGGGATCAAGAGGTGACTTGACGATGTGATGGCTTGTTGCATGGTGTTGTAATATAATGTCCGGGGTGTTTTAATTCAATACTTAACTCAATGTTGCCATAGCAGTGCCGTATAGAGTTGTCTGTGGTCTTCAGGAGGTGGTGCATGCCTGACCAGTGATGGCTTTTCCCTCCTGTGTTGACTTATTGAAGTAAAAGAACAGGTTTTGTTGCCTTATGCAGCCAACTGGACTCTCCTTTTTTTTCTCACCAGTGTTGCACTGGAAAGGGTGTAGCTAGTTGTCCTGGCCCTTTTAGGCGACCCTCACTGTGGCAGGCCATAAAATGAAGATCAGCTTCATTTTTTTCTTTGTGACAAAGTGGGAGAGGGATAAAAACCTTGTTAAGTTTTGATTGTATTCTATGACTCCATTGGGCACTTTCCTTCATCAAAGTCAAAGGAAGATTTGGAGTCCTGGACCCAGAGGTAAGTGTAATCAAATGTGTAGGCTCTAGTTCTACAAGAGCGCTCTAACATACGGGGCCTCCCTATTGGTCCCTGGAGCAGTCCAATGAAGATACAAAGGAGCAGGGTGCCACAAGTTTGCAGTCCAGTATGAATTTATTAGTCTTAAGAAAGAAAAAAAAAAAAAAACAAGAATAATAAACTATGATTAGCATAAATGGAAGTGTGGACATTGGTTCAGCAGCCAAACTGATGTGTTTTTTTAATACTAATCCTAGAACCCCTTCTTTTTTTTTTTTTTTTTTTTTAATATATACTGTCCAGTAAGGATGGGCTCGGGCTTGTTCGGAACAGAACGTGCCGGAGCCCGCCAGGAAGTGAACCCTGTGATTAGTGCAGTGCAGGGTTCACTTCCTGGCGGGCTCGAGCACGTTCGGTTCCTAACAAGCCCGAGCCCATCCTTACTGTCCAGCATTTCTTCCCTCACTGCCATTACACAAGCCCAGATGAAGGGGGAGTTGTGAGCTCCTGAAATGAGGTGTGTGTGTGTGCGTGCGTGCGTGCGTGCGTGCGCGCGCGCGCATGCGCATATATATACAGTGGGGCAAAAAAAGTATTTAGTCAACCACCAATTGTGCAAGTTCTCCCACTTAAAAAGATGAGAGGTCTGTAATGTTCATCATAGGTACACTTCAACTATGAGAGACAGAATGAGAAAACAAAATCCAGAAAATCACATTTTTTAAAGAATTTATTTGCAAGTTATGGTGGAAAATAAGTATTTGGTCAATAACAAAAGTTAATCTCAATACTTTGTTATATACCCTTTTTTGGCAATGACAGAGGTCAAACATTTTCTGTAAGTCTCCACGAGGTTTTTACACACTGTTGCTGGTAGTTTGGCCCATTCCTCCATGCAGATCTCCTCTAGAGCAGTGATGTTTTGGGGCTGTCACTGGGCAACACGGATTTTCAACTCCCTCCAAAGATTTTCTATGGGGTTGAGATCTGGAGACTGGCTAGGCCACTCTAGGACCTTGAAATGCTTCTTACGAAGCCACTCCTTCATTGCCTGGGCGGTGTGTTTGGGATCATTGTCATGCTGAAAGACCCAGCCTCGTTTCATCTTCAATGCCCTTGCTGATGGAAGGAGGTTTTTATTCAAAATCTCACGATACATGGCCCCATTCATTCTTTCCTTTACACGGATCAGGCGTCCTGGTCCCTTTGCAGAAAAACAGCCCCAAAGCATGATGTTTCCACCCCCATGCTTAACAGTAGGTATGGTGTTCTTTGGATGCAACTCAGCATTCTTTCTCCTCCAAACACGACAAGTTGAGTTTTTACCAAGTTCTATTTTGGTTTCATCTGACCATGTGACATTCTCCCAATCCTCTTCTGGATCATCCAAATGCTCTCTAGCTGACTTCAGACGGGCCAGGACATGTACTGGCTAAGCAGGGGGACACGTCTGGCATTGCAGGATTTGAGTCCCTGGCGGCGTAGTGTGTTACTGATGGTAGCCTTTGTTACTTTGGTCCCAGCTCTCTGCAGGTCATTCACTAGGTCCCCCCGTGTGGTTCTTGGATTTTTGCTCACCGTTCTTGTGATCATTTTGACCCCACAGGGTGAGATCTTGCGTGGAGCCCCAGATCGAGGGAGATTATCAGTGGCCTTGTATGTCTACCATTTTCTAATAATTGCTCCCACAGTTGATTTCTTCACACCAAGCTGCTTACCTATTGCAGATTCAGTCTTCCCAGCCTGGTGCAGGTCTACAATTTTGTTTCTGGTGTCCTTTGACAGCGCTTTGGTCTTGGCCATAGTGGAGTTTGGAGTCTGACTGTTTGAGGTTGTGGACAAGTGTCTTATACTGGGGAGAAAATTAGCATAGTGGGACTTTAAGGCCTCATACACACGGACGTTTTTTGACGCCGGCGTTTTCTGGCGTTTTTTGCAGCTCTCCATGTTAGTCAATGGCCCCATAAAAACGTCGGCGTTTCTGAGCTGTAGGTGGCGTCGGCGTTAGTGAGCAGAAAGTAGAACCCATGGCCATCGCGTTCTGAGGCTGTAACATTTTGACGTTTTTTGACGCCGACGCCACAATATGCCAAGAAACGCCAACATATGCCACCATATGCCACCTATTATTATACCGGCGTTTTCCGGCGTTTTTTGACGCCGACGTTTTTAGGTTGAAAAATAGCAGAGGGATGATTTTTTTTAAAAAAACGCCTATTGACGCCGACGCTCACTAAAGCTCAAAAACGCCAATGCATAACGCCGAAAGACGCCGACTTTTTTTCCTTGACGTCGGGCCCGACGTTTTGTTTATTTTTTTAGAAACGTCCGTGTGTATGAGGCCTTAATGAAGTGAACACTTGGCCTGGTAGGGCCGGGCACTTCCATCCCTGTTTATATGTAAAAAGGTGCGTCGATACGTTAGGAAAAATGGGACTTTAAATGAAGCGAGGTGGTGTATAACAACTACGATGATGGATTATGGTAAAATTCATGATTTTAATGGTAGACACATTCAGGAAATAATATACGTATATTCTTTCCTGAATGTGTCTACCATTAAAATCATGAATTTTACAATAATCCATCATTGTAGTTGTTATACACCACCTCGCTTCATTTAAAGTCCCATTTTTTCCTAGCGTATTGACGCACCTTTTTACAAGTGTCTTATACTGATAACAAGTTCAAACTGGTGCCATTAATACAGGTAATGAGTGGAGGACAGAGGAGCCTCTTAAAGAAGAAGTTACATGTCTGTGAGAGCCAGAAATCTTGCTTTTTTGTAGGTGACCAAATACTTATTTTCCACCATCATTTGCAAATAAATTCTTTAAAAATCAGACAATGTGATTTTCTGGATTTTTTTCTCTCATTCTGTCTCTCATAGTTGAAGTGTACCTATGATGAAAATTACAGGCCTATCTCATCTTTTTAAGTGGGAGAACTTGCACAATTAGTGGCTGACTAAATACTTTTTTGACCCACTGTATTATATACAGCTAGTGAAGACCCTAAATTCAGTATCTCAGAAAAATTTTAATACAGAAATGTTGGCTTATTGAAAAGTATGTCCATGTACAGTAAAGTATGCACTCAATACTTGGTCGGGGCTCCTTTTGCATGAATTACTGCATCAATTGGCATGGCATGGAGGTGATCAGCCTTCTGGCACTGCTGAGGTGTTATGGAAGCACAGGTTGCTTTGATAGTGGCTATCAGCTCATCTGCATTGCTGGGTCTGCTGTCTCATCTTCCTCTTGACAATACCCCACAGATTCTCTATTGGGTTTAGGTCAGGCGAGTTTGTTGGCCAATCAAGCAGAGTGATACCATGATCATTAAACCAGGTATTGGTACTTTTGCCAGTGGGGATAGGTGCCAAGTCCTGCTGGAAAAAAATCTGCATCTCCATAAAGCTGGTCAGCAGAGGGAAGCCTGCCGTACTCAAGAATTTCTTGGTAGAAGGCTGCCTTGACTTTGAACTTGATGGTGGTCCAATATCAGCAGATGACATGGCTCCCCAAATCATCACTGACTGTGGAAACTTCACACTGGACCTCATGCAACTTGTATTCTTTGCCTCTGCACTCTTCCTCCAGAGTCTGGGACCTTGATTTCCAAATAAAATGCAAAATTTACTTTCATCCAAAAAGAGGACTTTGGACCACTGAGCAACAGTCAAGTCCTTTTTCTCCTTGGCCCAGGTAATGTGCTTCTGACATTGTCTCTGGTTCAGGAGTGTGACAAGGAATGTGACAGTTGTAGTCCATGTGCTGAATAAGTCTGTGTGTGAAGCACTGACACCAGCCATAGTCCACTCCTTGTGAATCTCCCTCAATTTCTTGAATGGCCTTTGCTTCACAATCGTCTCAAGGCTGTGGTTATCCCTGTTGCTTGTGCACCTTTTTCTGCCACACTTTTTCCTTCCACTCAACTCTCTATTAATATGCTTGGTTTACAGAACTCGGTGAACAGCCAGCTTCTTTAGCTATGACCTTTTGTGACTTACTCTCCTTGTGGAGGGTGTCAATGACTGTCTTCTGGACAACTGTCAAGTCAGCAGTCTTCCCCATGATTGTGTAACCTACTGAACCAGACTGAGAGACCATTTAAAGGCTCAGGAAACCTTTACAGGTGTTTAGAGTTATTTAGCTGATTAGAGGGTGACACCATGAGTCTACAATATTGAACCTTTTCACAATATACTAATTCACTGGATTGGGAGAGTATGGTGGCACTTACTATAGCGAGCACCTCATCCCGAGTATATGTTGTAAATTGGGATGGGAGGGAGAGGGGGAAGGATAGATGAAGGAAAGGAAGGGATTGGACAAGGGGGAGGGGGAGGGGAA
>BLSH010473373.1:339106-362838 GCA_018402905.1 Glandirana rugosa | reverse complement strand
AGTGATCGGTGGCATGGGACAGTGACCTACGTACAGTGATCGGTGGAATGGGACAGTGACCTACGTACAGTGATCGGTACCAGTGACAGGGTACGATGGCTAGTGACATGCATCCAGTGACAGGGTAAGGTGGCTAGTGACATGCATCCAGTGACAGGGTACGGTGGCTAGTGATATGCATCCAGTGACAGGGTACGGTGGCTAGTGATATGCATCCAGTGACAGGGTACGGTGGCTAGTGACATGCATCCAGTGACAGGGTACGATGGCTAGTGACATGCATCCAGTGACAGGGTAAGGTGGCTAGTGACATGCATCCAGTGACAGGGTACGGTGGCTAGTGATATGCATCCAGTGACAAGGTACAGTGACTAGTGACATACATCCAGTGACTGGGTACAGTGGCTAGTGACATGTATCCAGTGACCGGGTACAGTGGCTAGTGATATGCATCTAGTGACAGGGTACGGTGGCTAGTGACATGTATCCAGCAACAGGGTACAGTGACTAGTGATATGCATCCAGTGACAGGGTACGGTGGCTAGTGACATGTATCCAGCGACGGGGTACAGTGGCTAGTGATATGCATCTAGTGACAGGGTACGGTGGCTAGTGACATGTATCCAGCAACAGGGTACAGTGACTAGTGATATGCATCCAGTGACAGGGTACGGTGGCTAGTGACATGTATCCAGCAACAGGGTACAGTGACTAGTGATATGCATCCAGTGACAGGGTACGGTGGCTAGTGACATGTATCCAGCAACAGGGTACAGTGGCTAGTGACATGCATCCGGTGACAGAGTACAGTGGCTAACAGCCCCCAACACCAACAATGCTAGTGTTCTGTGACTGGTTGCTCAGGTACAAACAGTACATGGGGGGTGGAGAAAGCATCTGAAGTGCTAATTGCAAAAAATAAAAATAAACACCAGGTTACAAGAGAAGCAAATGTGCAGTGCAGTGACCTGTAAAAAGTTGTCTGACATCCCTGTTGTCAGGTCAGTAGTAGCAC
This sequence comes from Glandirana rugosa, assembly GCA_018402905.1. Lineage (NCBI taxonomy): Eukaryota > Metazoa > Chordata > Amphibia > Anura > Ranidae > Glandirana > Glandirana rugosa. The sequence continues at coordinate 361,823 of BLSH010473373.1, read as the reverse complement.
TGCAGCCTGTGTCCCCTAACATATAAACTTGCACTTGCCAAAATCACTTGTGCCTTTGGCTGATCCAGGCTTCTGTGTGTCAGGTAACTCCCGCCATTGCGGCCACCTGACACTGCCTCCTGGTCTCAGCATCTGAGCCGCTCTCCCTCTCTGCACAGCGACGCCCTCCGCTCTGGACATGCAAGCCAGATATCACTCCGCCAGGAACTTCCAATGGCTGTGAACTGCGGCGGCCGGAACTATAATCTAAGCATCGGCAAATGTGGCCGGCCGCCGCCTGTGTGTGGGGACCAGGAAGACGTCCGGTAGCTGCTGCATGTACTGCCACTTAGTGGGGTTCAGGAAAATGTTACATGCACATTTATTTGCAATGCATATTTTTTTTGCTCCATGTGGGCAGAGTGTAACAGGGCACAGTGGGTCCCCATTGCCTTTGGACCCGTGAGCACTGCACACTCTACACACATGGATGATACACCACTGCTTCTGTCTATCCTTCTATCTATCCTTCTATATATTTATCTGTCTACAATCTATCTATCCTTCTGTCTATCTATCCTTCTGTCTATCTATCCTTCTGTCTATCTTATCTATCCTAGGATTATTAAAGGTCAAAAGAGTTGATGTCTGATGTGTGTGCTGTTTTGCTCTTTCTCTCTTGCTTTGCCTTTCTCTTTCATTGCTTTCTCTGTCACCAGTCTTTAATGGCCAAGCTTTCTAGCATGAAAATCAAGGTGGGTCAGATGCACTATGAGAAGCAGCGGATGGAGCACAAGTGGCAGACATTGAAGGTGCTGTACCACTGCCATTGCCTGCAGCCCGTATTTCTTGTCTGATCGTTTTATGGCCTTGCAGTGCTTGCATTTGAGCATGTTTGCTGTGGTGTTCTCCCACGTGACAACCTCATATTACCACAAGTTTTAAGTGGTGAAACTTTTATATATTTTTTTCTTCTTTATGTGACCCAGTTGAGGAGGTTCCTTGTGTCTTGTCCTAACCTGACCCTTGACCTATGGAAAAAAAGTTGCTGTTAGGAGATTTCCTTCTACTCCCATTCCAGAAGTTGCTGTTAAAGTAGAATTAAGGGCAAAACCTTTTTTTTTTTTCATTTTGGATAGAGTAAGGGAGGGTTTATAACCCCTGTCAGATTTTTTTTTTTTTTCCCCGCGATCTGTATCCCATTGCGGAGATTTCCCTTCACTTTCTGTCCCATAGCCAAACAGGAAGTGAGAGGAAATCTCTGCAAATTAAAGGAATTTCTTGGGGACCCCCTGGTCAGCAAAACTAGTGTCCCCATTGGAAGATTTCCCATCTATTACTTTTCTGGGGACAACCCAAAATTTTGGGTTTTCTTTTTACTTTCACTTTCAATGATAATGGTAGACAGGACAAATAGGGTGAATGTCCTTAAATGGAGCACAGACAGCAAAAAAAATTGACAGGGGTTCTAATCCCTCTGCACTCTATCCAAAACAAAAAATAAAGGTTTTGCCTTTAGTTATACTTTAAACTGTATCTAACCCCTAAAAAGCAACATCTCTTATCTGGACCCTTCTAGTATTTGAAATAGAATATTGGAAGCATTTTATTATATCTGTTCAGGCCTGCAGTGCTGCCTGTGCAGTGCTCTCTTCTCCAAAACTGTGTTGTAAGCCCTGCCAACCTTCTTGATCTACAAACCACCTTCCCCAGAGTTAGAGAAGGTGAGGTGTTCTGTAGTCTTAAACACTTGTAACTTCATGTGCGCTGAACTGAAATTTCCAACAAGGTTATTTTATTGACTTTCTCACCAAAGTATGTAAACTCCACCCCCCCCCCTCCTTTGTAGTGAAAGGCGAGGATAGGGGGAGGAGATCCTGTAGTCCTTTCATTGACTGACTGTAATTAATTTTTGCAGCAAAAAAAGCTAATGAAAGCTATGATTAGGGTTGCCACCTCATCCCTTCAAACCCGAACACCTATGAATTACACAGGTTCTGAGGCTAATTTAATGCAGATAAGTCACCAAGTGAGTTCAATTACCACCTTAATCAGCCACAGAACCGTTGTTAATACGTGTTTGGGTTTAAAGTGATGAGGTGGCAACTCTAGCCATGGTGAATAGCTACTACAGACTGCTTCTACCAAATCACCGGTGTGCCATAGGCCATAGGCTTTAGGGCCATGTCAGATGACCGATTTTGTTTCCAGCAGTCTTTTTTTAAATCCTTCAGCGATTGACCTTCAGTAGTGTTACTCACTAGTGGCGATCGCTCCACATAATACTTTATGGCTTAAGTACTAATTGCTGAAGGGGAGCCATTAGACGCACAGCTCACCAACCCAACGATCTCTCACTAGTTGTAGCAGCGACCAATCACCAGCAACTCTTGCAATTTAAATCGCTATATACAAAATCACACCTTTTTTCTTTTTTTTTTAATGGGCGCCCAACAATTGCCTGGCTGACAAGGTTCCTAGTCACACCAGCAAGCAACTGCCTGAGAGCCACTATGGAGTTGCTATTCGGGCCATCAAAATAATTTCTTCACTGGACTGTTAGCTATTTGGCAGCATTAGGGACCAGTGAAGGAATAATCCACAGAGGTAGTTGGAAGGCTCTCCCTCGTGATTTTGCCATGGGTGATTTATTGAAATCACAAGCAGCTGGATCGCCAAGAGGCTGCCTTTTTGTCCTTCTGGAATCACAATCTCTGTAGCTTAGACAGCGAGATGTCTCTCCCATCACCAGGTTAGATTCATCAGCATTTGGGCCAGCAACATCTCACCACATCTGGCAACAGAAGGGGCGATTCCATTGGGAAAGACTGGCAGCCTCCATAGAGATCTTGCTGTTGATTGTCTCTAGCAGCAGAATAGCCCACGTGACCTTAGCCTTTAGCTGGGTGCACACTATGAGAAAATTGGAAGAAAAATTCCGTACTAGGAACGATTGTTTTATTTTCATAAAGTATATACACAAGGTTCGACATCTGATTCATACTTTCCAATCGAAAAAGAGACAAACTCCCCATTTTTCTCGTACGTGGTTAGAACAAACGATTTTGTACTGTTTTTGTACGAGAAAAATATGATACGAAAGACAATGGTCAACACAGAAAGCCTTTGTCGTACGAGAATTTTCATACTTTATATCCATCCTCTGTTCTGGCTTTCCACATTTGCTTGCTAAGTATTTCCAGGTGCAGCCCCCTTATCTTATGTTGAGGGAAACTAGAGAGAGAATTTTCCTCAAGGAAATCTAGTGACAGTTTTTCTTTTTCTTTTTCCTTTCTTTATCTTTTAGCTTTTCTTTTGTTCTTTTGCATCCCAGCTAGGGTTGCCACATCATCCCTTTAATCCAGGACACATATTAATTCCAAAGGTTCTGTGGCTGATTAAGGTGGTAATTAAACTCACTTGGTGCCTTCGCTGCATTAAATTAGCCTCAGAACTTGTGCAATTCATGTGTGTCCTGGATTAAAGGGATGAGGTGGCAACCCTACTCCCAACCAGTGTTAATTTCGTAGACTAAAACCGACTAAAACATTCTCTATGGAGCCGGTTCACATATCTCCGGAGCCGGTCTGGTGCGGTTTGCACAAAGACGCTATGTGTCTTTTGGACCGTTTCAGATCCAAATTCAGCCCAGAATTCGAAATCTTTCCTGAAACTGTGAACCGGGATGCACCGGACCCCTGTTGGGAGCCACTGCGGATTCCAGTGTGAACCCAGCCTAACATGCTAAAGGTTAAAGTGCGATTTAAATGAATGGTTTTAGATCTACTTAAAATGTTTTTGAGGAGGGATTGACTGCTCATCTCTCAGGCACCCTTTTGGTTATCAATTTTTGTAGCATGCCTGTTTGATGTTTGTGATTTTTTTTATTTTTTTTCTGTCTTGTTTTTCTGTAATATATACCTATTCGCCTTTTTTAGTTTTACATTTGGTGCTTGCTATTATTTATGAGCCAGCAAAACCTTTTCTGTCCATCTGGGGAGTTCTGCTGAGCACACTCTGCCACTACTGGGGTCGACTCAGGAGAAAAGCCTCATCCCATCACCCTACTATCCAATGAACATGCCTACCCCATCACCTTACTATCCAATGAGTGCACCCACCTGATCACCCTACTATCCAATGAGCATGCCTACCCCATCACCTTACTATCCAATGAGTGCACCCACCTGATCACCCTACTATCCAATTAGAGTGTGTCCCCCATCATCCTAGTATCCAGAGCTCCTACCACATCTCCCTAATTTCTATCCAATTGGAGCTCCCATCCCATCTCCTTACTATCTAATGAAAGCTCCCACGCCATCATCCTGCTATCCAATGAGCGCACCCACCTGATCACCCTGCTATCCAATGAGGGGGCTCAACCCATCATCCTACTATCCAATGAGAGCGCCCACCCCATCACCCTACTATCCAATGAGTGCACCCACCTAATCACCCTGCTATCCAATGAGTGCGCCCATGCCATCATCCTACTATCCAATGAGTGCACCCACCTGATTACCCTGCTATCCAATGAGAGCGCCCATCTCATCACCCTACTATCCAATGAGTGCACCCACCTGATTACCCTGCTATCCAATGAGAGCACCCATCCCATTACCCTACTATCCAATGAGTGCACCCACCTGATCACCCTGCTATCCAATGAGAGGCCCCACCCCATCACCCTACTATCCAATGAGTGCACCCACCTGATCACCCTGCTATCCAATGCGTGCACCCATGCCATCATTCTACTATACAATGAGAGCGCTCACCCCATCATCCTACTATACGAGAGTGCTCACCCCATCATCCTACTAGCCAATGAGAGCGCTCACCCCATCATCCTACTATCCAATGAGAGCGCTCACCCCATCACCCTACTATCCAACGAGTGCACCCACCTGATCACCCTGCTATCCAATGAGAGGCCCCACCCCATCACCCTACTATCCAATGAGTGCACCCACCTAATCACCCTGCTATCCAATGCGTGCACCCATGCCATCATTCTACTATCCAATGAGGGCACCCACCCCATCATCCTACTATACAATGAGAGCGCTCACCCCATCATCCTACTATACGAGATTGCTCACCCCATCATCCTACTATCCAATGAGAGCGCTCACCCCATCACCCTACTATTCAGGGAGAGCACCCACCTGATCACCCTTCTAGGTGCTAAGTGTACCAGAACACACTGTCCATGTAGAGAAGGGCTGTTAAAAAGAAGACATGAATCATTGTCAGGGAACTAAATACAGTTTTGTCCTTGTACAGGATGAGCTCGCAATGTTGAAGGAAGAGCTGGAGCTGAAGGAAGCCGACATTAGGAAGTTACAAGAGAATGTGAACACCCCTCTGGGGACAGAGAGCAAAGGAACAGGTGACAGAGGTGAGGGACTGAATCTTTGCATGTCAAACTTCCTGCAGCCTGCCTGGAAGGTGGAGCAGGAGATGCAGATCATTTTTGTGAATCAGAGTTATGCATTGCAATGATTACTTAAGCACTTAAGGACTGGAAGGATTTCCAGCTTTAGGACCGGAGCCCTTTTTGCGATTCGGCACTGCGTCGCTTTAACTGAAAATTGCGCGGTCGTGCGATGTTGTACCCAAACGAAAGTTGCGTCCTTTTTTTCCCACAAATAGAGCTTTCTTTTTGTGGTATTTGATCACCGCTGCGTCATTTCTGATCGCCGCTATAAACAAAAGAAGAGCGACAATTTTGCAAAAAAAACCCAAATTTCTTACTTTTTGATAAAATCCAAATCCAAAAAAAAATATAAAAAAACATTTTCTTTCATCGGTTTTGGCCGCTTTATATTCTTCCTCATATCTGTGATAAAAAAAATCGCAATCGGCGTTTATTGATTGGTTTGCGCAAAAGTGGCCACGTTTACGGATGATGAGAATTCATTTCTGGGGTTTTTATTTTTTTTTTATTTTTTACTAGTAATGGCGGCGATCTGTGATTTTTAGCGGTACTGCGATATTTCAGCAGACATGTCGGAACATTTTGACACTTTTTTGGGACCATTGGCATTTATACAGCGATCAGTGCTATAAAAATGCACTGATTACTGTGTAAATGCCATTGGCAGTGAAGGGGTTAACCTGCAGGGTGCGCTCTAAGGGTTAACTATGTTCCCTGGGCGTGTTCTAACTGTGGGGGGACTACCCTAGCTGGGAAAGGGAAGCGATCACAGCTTCCGTGTAGAGGAAGGCTGTGATCACAGAACGGAGGTCCGTGTTTACTTACACGGACCTCCGTTCTTTCACTCCGGGGGGGGCATCGCGGGTGGCCGGCGGAGATCGAATCCGCCGCACCCGCTCCCTGGCCCTCCCCGGACACAGTGAGCGCGCGGGCGCTCCGCGCGCCTATCGAGCCACACTGTCGCCGTCAATTGCCGATCAGCCGTCGGCAAGCGGTTAAAGAGAGCCTGTCACCAATTCAAATAATTTAGGTAAAAGCACAGAAAAATCTAGTACTCTTTAAATGCTTACTTGCAGTGTATTTCCTTTCTATAAATGTAAGTTTTATTTACTTGCAATGTTCCATTGAACTTGCTAGAACATGTTACTATTTCCGAAAGAATCAATTACTTCCTCTAATGGAAGTGTCTTATTACTTTCTGTGCTGGCCCAGCTCCTCCGCCCCTCCCTTTTTTTTAAGCAGCTGCAGGGGGAGGAGTGAAGAGGAATACTATAGAGTGTCCCTTGTGTCATAGCTTTGAGTCTGCTGGACTTGATGACATCCTATCCAAGATAGTGGCTCCCAGCAGCAGTCTCCAGGTTTTAAAAGTCTACACAAGAGACTTTTACTGGCAAATAACATGCCTAAAATATGTTAGATGCACATATAATCTTAAAGTAGAACTATAGGCAAAACTGTTTTTTTTTTCATTTAGAGCAAGTGAGGGTTTATAAACCCCTATCAGATTTTTGTTCAGCCATCTCTGTCCCATTGTGGAGATTTCCCTTCACTTCCTGTCCCATAGCCAAACAGGAAGTGAGAGGAAATCCCTGCAAATGAAGGGAATTCCTTGGGGACCCCCAGCTCCCCAGAACTAGTGTCCCCATTGGAAGATTTCCCCTCTATTACTTTTCTGGGGACAACCCAAAATGTGGGATTTTCTTTTACTTTTTAATGATAAGCAGGACAAATAGAGAGGATGAGTCACCCTAACGGACACAAACTGCATTACAAACTGACAGATGTTCTAATCCCTCTCCACTCTATCCATAACTAAAAAAAAAAGTTTTGCCTTTTAGTTATATTTTAAAGTGGATGTAAACCCTCCATATATTCAGTGAAGTGAACAGCCTTAGATGATACACAGAGATTCAACAAATCTCCCTATATAAGTATTGCATGTATATCTGCTGTTTTCATCTGTAAATATCCTTTAGAAAGTGTAGATCGTGTTAACATTTTTCTCTTCCTGGTTACATTTGGGAGTGGATCATTGGCATACAGCCAAGACATCTGATTGGAGGAAAGGCACACACCCCCTCTCCTCATAGACAAAGAAAGAAAGCAATGCTCATACCTCTGCTCTTGGACGACAAGCAGTGTGCTAATCTATTTATAGCAACCTCCCCAGCACACACTTCTATCTCCCATCTCAGAGAACATGTGACAACTTATCAGGTTGATATCAGAGCTACGGAGGAAGAGACCGCTACTACACATAGTGTTTTGGAGAGAGATGAGAAAAAACTGCATATCTATGTGCCCAGCCCAAATTTCATGAATGTGGTTTACCTCCACTTTAAGGGAAGATTATTGAAATTTGATGGTCTGGTGACAGGGTCTCTTTAAAGACTTTGTGTGGAGCTGAGAATCCCAGTGACCCGGTTAGATTTTTCTGTTTGCTTAGAGAATTACAAAAAAAATGCATTTAATTTCTGCTTGTTTAAAGGGTCCTGTACTGTAAGATCTGTTTGGGTGTCATAAGAAAACCAAACTATGCTAAAATACCGAAAGCTAAGATATGATTTGTTTCTTTAGGCCGGGTTCACAATAGCCGCGGCTTGCAGCAGGGGGTCTGGTGCGTCCCTGTTCTCAGTTTCAGGGACGAATCGGGTCGAATTGTTGCCTGGATTCAGATCTGAAACTGAGCTAGACGCATAGGACCCTTTTCCAGTGTGGGCCACGGCCGCCCTAGAGATGTGGGATCCGGGTCCATTGAGAGCCGGGCACTCTCCCGTCATACTTATTGGATGCGGCGAAACCTGCATCCAATTTGCATAAGCCTTACTTAACCCCTTTGCACCGACTGTACGCAAATATGCGGTCCCACTCTGGACTGGGCTTTTTCCCATGGGGCCACATAAATGCATATCTTCCTTTGTGCTGGGAGCGTGCTGCACAGAGACCAAGAGCCCTGTTCTAACTATGGGAGTCGGAACGTCCGCTTCCGAGTCACCTGATCGCTGTGATGGCTTCCGTTTGGCTATCGCAGCGATCAGCCACTATGAAGCCCGTCTCCGTGTTCGCTGTCTCTGTGAATGGACGAGACAGATGTATTGTATCTTTCTCTGTCCTTGCAGAGATAGGGGAAAAAAGTGTACGTAGAAATTAAAAAAATACCTAGATCAAGGTTTGAGCTAGGTCAGCCCCAGTGTTTGCGTCAGAGTCCAGGATAAAGGTCAGGGTCAGTATTTTTTTGGCAGGATTTGCATATCCGTGTCAGTTAAGTGTCCAGGGTGTTTTAGGTAGGATTAAAAAAAAAAAAAAATGAGCACTATTGCTTCTGGGCTGTACTAGGGGGTACAGACAACAACTAAATTACACATATGTGGTATCGCTGAGATCGTCAGGAGCAGGAGAATTTATTTTGGGTTCTTTGGTCGTAGGTTATGGTAGTAACAAGAACTATGCAGTTTAATTTAAAAAAAAAAAAAGCTTTTTCTTTTTTACTATTTAGGGTCAGTTTTCCTTAGATCATAAAAAAAAAATATCAGGAGATTTCCATTACCATTTACCACCAAATGATAGCCCAATTTGTCCTGAAAAAAACAAGGTATAATCCACCTGGATGCACAAAGTAGTTGTGGTGATATGTACGGTTTTAGACCCCTTTCACACTTGTGCGACTTGAAAGTCACACAATTTTGCCACGACTTGAAGCAATGCCTGTGTAATCCTGAAGTATATGGACCTCAAGTCGGACCAAAGTAGTGCAGGGACTACCTTGAAGTCGCACAGATATGAATGATACTCATTGAAAATCATGGGGTATGATTTGTCATGCGATTGTGCAGTACCAAGTCACAGGACAAGTCGCACAAGTGTGAAAGGGGCCTTACAAGTTGCAAAATTGTGCTTAGGCATTAAGATGGTTTTACCCTAAGGCATGAAGGGATTAAGTTCAGTCATTGCATTTTCAGCACATGATTTTTAAAATCCTTTTTAGTCAGAGATTCCATATCTTGTATCACCACCGTGTGTATATTCCTGATTTTGGTGTTCTGGAACATGTGACCTGTGGGAGACCCCCGAAGCGGTTCTATAAGTAAACACGGACTGTTTACCCTGGACCCGCTCCCCTGTGACTCCAGGCCAAGCATCACACGAATGCTTTTATATACGTGTTAGAGGAACAATGGGCTGCGTTTATGTGTGACCGCCGCTGGAGTCTGCCTGTCTCTACGTCTCTATCTTGTATCACCACCGTGTGTATATTCCTGATTTTGGTGTTCTGGAACATGTGACCTGTGGGAGACCCCCGAAGCGGTTCTATAAGTAAACACGGACTGTTTACCCTGGACCCGCTCCCCTGTGACTCCAGGCCAAGCATCACACGAATGCTTTTATATACGTGTTAGAGGAACAATGGGCTGCGTTTATGTGTGACCGCCGCTGGAGTCTGCCTGTCTCTACGTCTCTATCTTGTATCACCACCGTGTGTATATTCCTGATTTTGGTGTTCTGGAACATGTGACCTGTGGGAGACCCCCGAAGCGGTTCTATAAGTAAACACGGACTGTTTACCCTGGACCCGCTCCCCTGTGACTCCAGGCCAAGCATCACACGAATGCTTTTATATACGTGTTAGAGGAACAATGGGCTGCGTTTATGTGTGACCGCCGCTGGAGTCTGCCTGTCTCTACGTCTCTCAGCTCAAAACAATATAGAGCCGTGGAAACCCCTAAGGAATTGTGTGATGATAAAGTGTTTCCTTTGGCAAATTTAACACTTGTGTAAAAAAAAAAAAAAGCCCCATACCAAAGTCAGACTAAAAAAAGAGAAAATATAAAGGAAAAAAAACAAATTCTGGAACGAAATTCTACTGTATGAAACAGTTCTGAAAAGTTTATTTGTATTGAACAAGTAATTTCTAAGCTTTATCTGAAACGTCTCTGTGACTGTAAATTGTACATAAAATAATTTAGCTTAAGGCCTCGTACACACCGACGTTTTGTTAAAATGAGCTGTAACATCGGGTCCGGCGTCAGGGAAAAATCGGTGTTAAAGCGAATTTGTCTGCGTTTTGTATCGGCGTTAATGCGTGTTAGTGAGCGTCAGCGCTACGTCACGTTTTGTTTAAGAAAAACATCTCTCTATTTTTGTACATTTTAAAACCGAAAACGCAGACGCTAAAAACGCCAGTTAACGGCGCTAACGCGCGTTAGTGAGCGTTTTGCCGGCTCAGCATCAAACGTCATAACGCTGCAGCTTCGGAACCCGAAGGTCCTGTGTTAGATTTACAGTTTAAGAACGCCAACGCCATCTACAGCTCAAAAACGTCAACCTGTGTATGAGGCCATTGCATAACATGGTGTGGCCTTCTTAAGCTGTAAAAAAACAGCTTAAAAGCGCGGCGTTAAAAACGCCCGTGTGTATGAGGTCTAAAGCCCATTTTGTTAATTGTAGAGTTGCCTGACCCCTCCCCCCTTCTCCTCTCCTGTGGTTTTAAAGCCCATCTGAACCCAAGAACAAAAATGTAATATATTGCAGCTTACCAGTCCTTTTTCACGGCGATCCTGCCAGTAACACATTTTTTGTCCTAAGCTACCCATAGATTGGAATTTGGCTGGTTCCGCAGGGACTGGACGAATTTCAACCCATCTATGGCCGTTCCTGATCAACGTCTGTCTAACTGGACTGTTGGAAAACTTTTGTCAATCGGCAGCCACTGATCAGAGGAGTCCTGCTGTCAGAATACAATGGCACAGCAGGGGAGGATTCCTCCATCCACCTCAAGTGTTTGAATGGGGGAATCAATTTTTTTTTTTTCAATTAGCCTGCTGGCTAATAAAAAAAATAAAAAAAGTCTATGGCCAGCCTTAAGCCTGGTACAGACTACAGTTTTTTTGGGTTGCACGAAAAAAACCTGACAGCTCTGGTTGGAAGCCGCTGTACTAACTATGCAAGGTTAATGCAGCAATCGCCCCCACTGAGCTGTTGTGTTCTGACAGGGGGGTGCCCCCCGCCAGAACACTTAAATCAGCGCTCTCTGCCATTGGCCGAGATCGCTGATCAGAAGTCGGTTGGCTGCTGGTTTTCCAGCATGCTTGTCTGACAGATGCCAGCTGAACTTCTGTTGAATGGGCAGAATGTCTGTCTGTATTTTTTGTACCAGCAAATGTCTCCCGACCTTCTGCCCGTATGTACGGGGCTTTAGGGTGATGGCTCTCAAACTGTGTTGGAACAAAAGAAAACAAATGGGACTACATAACCCCATTGTCTCATATTCCACATAACACAGCTGGGTGTGGTTCTGTAGACCACAGAGAATACTGGAGGTCGGAACAGTGTAATTGCGAAGTTTCGGTATCAGCTGAAAGCACAGGAATGTATCAGCTCACAAGATTTTTGTCAGGATCAACAAGTAGTTTCTGCACTTATTAAACAGTTATAAGAAAACACTTTAATAGTACTTTAATGGAAAACTCTTTAACCAGCCAAAAGGGAGCAATTTTTTAATTTTTTTTTTTTGTTTGTTTTAGGGTTTAGGTATCCTTAAATGTTTTAAAGGGTCGGTACACAAATACATTTCAGGGTTTTGTATGCTGGAGGTTTAAAAGACGCGTTCATCTTTGTTCTGCCTCTCTAGTCTAAGCATTGAAAGTGTGATCTCTGTAACTTAGTTGTGTTGAGATTTTGATAACCCACAATCTTAGCTGAATTAGCAGACAGTGACTCAATCCAGACGACACCTTGAGGATCTTGTGAAATTTATTCCATAAACTGTGAGGATCTTACAATGAACATTGGATAGGTCAAAAGATTATAATGTGATCCACTCCATGAGACATGTGGCTGAGATTAATTACTGGGAAAAATGAACAAAGGGTGGAGCTATCCATACAGAATAAAACTGAGCTAAGGGAAGGGCCAATGCACAAGAATACATATATCACAGGCATATCACAAGCCTGTGAAACATGACAACCTTAAATAAACATTATATATATATATATATATATATTCATTAAAAAGTTGAATGTAATACAGTTATGTATATAAATATATATATTTTTAAAACATGTATATCATTTTCGGTTTTGACCAAGTGCAGCCTGAATTTATGGTTTCGGCACCATAATTTCCATTTGGTGCACCTCTGATTTGCATAACTCCTCCCAAAAGCCAGCCCACTGCTTGCACCCGGATAGAGGGCTCTTCAGAAGCACACAATGCAGACCTAACTGAATTAAATCATGTAATGAGAATGGTGTTCTTTAAAAACTGAATGAGCATGCTGAGGGTGATGGGAGAAGAATATAAGCTGATTAAAGTTCAGCTTTGCATTTTTTGCACAGATGAAACTCTAAAAAAGATGCTAAAGGAGAAAAGTAAGAAGTTTGTGCAGCTTTCCCTCTAGTAATATTCTTTGTCACCCTTTACAGCAGGTCCTTTGCATGCCATCACCCCCTATTTGTTTGGCTCATGTTGCTTGGTTGCCATGTTTTTTATTTATTTCAATTGTAGAACCTTGGGGGAGGAGCGAGGAAATAGTTTTCAGTACATCTCTTACAGGAGACCTGTGCCGAGGGAAATGTGGGTACGACTTCAGATCCAAATCTTCTTATAATGCCGAGTTGCAGGCAATTGTAATAACCCTTTACTGTCAGTATATTTATGAATTGACTCTGAACTCCGTCGTTCCCGTCAGCCTTGCACATACAGTATCTCACAAAAGTGAGTACACCCTCACATGTTTGTATTTTATTCTATCTTTTCATGTGACAACACTGAAGAAATGACACTTTGCTACAATGTAAAGTAGTGAGTGTACAGCTTGTATAACAGTGTAAATTTGCTGTCCCCTCAAAATAACTCAACACACAGCCATTGATGTCTAAACCGCTGGCAACAAAAGTCAGTACACCCCTAAGTGAAAATGTGCAAATTGGGCCCAAAGTGTCAATATTTTGTGTGGCCACCATTATTTTCCAGCACTGCCTTAACCCTCTTGGGCATGGAGTTCACCAGAGCTTCACAGGTTGCCTCTGGAGTCCTCTTCCACTCCTCCATGATGACATCACGGAGCTGGTGGATGTTAGAGACCTTGCGCTCCTCCACCTTCCATTTGAGGATGCCCCACAGATGCGCAATAGGGTTTAGGTCTGGAGACATGCTTGGCCAGTCCCTCGCCTTTACCCTCAGCTTCTTTAGCAAGGCAGTGGTCATCTTGGAGGTGTGTTTGGGGTCGTTATCATGTTGGAACACTGCCCTGCGGCCCAGTCTCTGAAGGGAGGGGATCATGCTCTTGGCATTCATGGTTCCCTCAATGAACTGTAGCTCCCCAGTGCCGGCACCATTCATGCAGCCCCAGACCATGACACTCCCACCACCATGCTTGACTGTTGGCAAGACACACTTGTCTTTGTACTCCTCACCTGGTTGGCGTCACACACGCTTGACACCATCTGAAGTTTATCTTGGTCTCATCAGACCACAGGACATGGTTCCAGTAATCCATGTCCTTAGTCTGCTTGTCTTGAGCAAACGGTTTGTGCGCTTTCTGGTGCATCACCTTTAGAAGAGGCTTCCTTCTGAGATGACAGCCATGCAGGCCAATTTGCAGTGTGCAGGGTATGGTCTGGGCACTGACAGGTTGACCCCCCACCCCTTCAACCTCTGCAGCAATGCTGGCAGCACTCATATGTCTATTTCCAAAGACAACCTCTGGCTATGATGCTGAGCATGTGCATTTAATTTCTTTGGTCGACCATGGTGAGGCCTGTTCTGAGTGGATCCTGTCCTGTTAAACCACTGTATGGTCTTGGCCACCGTGCTGCAGCTCAGTTTCAGGGTCTTGGCAATCTTCTTATAGCCTAGGCCAGGGATATGCAATTAGCGGACCTCCAGCTGTTGCAGAACTGCAAGTCCCATAAGGCATAGCAAGACTTTGACAGCCACAAGCATGACACCCAGAGGCAGAGGCATGATGGGACTTGTAGTTTTGCAGCAGCTGGAAGTCGGCTAATTGCATATCCCTGACCTAGGCCATCTATATGTAGAGTAACCATTCTTTTTTTCAGATCCTCAGAGGTTTCTTTCCCATGAGGTGCCATGTTGAACTTCCAGTGACCAGTATGAAAGAGTGAGAGTGATAACACCAAATTTAACACACCTGAGACCTTGTAAAACTAACGAGTCACATGACACCAGAGAGCAAAAATGGCTAATTGGACCCAGTTTGGACATTTTCACTTAGGGGTGCACTCACTTTTGTTGCTAACGGTTTAGACATTAATGGCTGTGTGTTGAGTTATTTTGAGGGGACAGCAAATTTACTGTTTTACAAGCTGTACACTCACTACTTTACATTGTAGCAAAGTGTCATTTCTTCAGTGTTGTCACATGAAAAGGTATAATTAAATATTTACAAAAATGTGAGGGGTGTACTCACTTTTGTGAGATACCGTATATACAGGTTCCTCGCCTGTACTGAAATTACTTACTCTTTCACTGCACATAAATCATGCCTCACTTCCTAGCTTAGGGGCGTCCATCATCATCTAGCCTGACTTGCTCTGGCTCGTGCTTTTCGTGTATTGGATTTCAGTTCTTCTAGTCATGGAGGTTTAGCCTCACATGTGGGCAATACCTAGGGTAGTCTGCATGCAAAGAAGGCCTCATTCACACAGGCGTACCCCTGTGCAACGGCCATGTTTGCCAGGGATGCATAGGTGTTCTGTGCAACCCCCTGCAGGCAGTCCCATTCATGTCAGTTGGGATGCAGCTTCTGCAGGGACACAGTGCTGCTCCAGCTTGATAGCTGTGCAGTTGGGTGGCTCTGAAGAGGATCATGTGCATTCAGGCCATGCACATGGACAGCTTTAAGATTGAGAGTAGCAGCTGTGTCCGTGCAGCAGCTACATTTCAATTGACATAAATGGGACTGTCTGCACAGGGTTGGAGCACATGTGCATCCCCATACAGGCAAACATGGCCCTTGCACAGGCATACGCATACGTCTAGGAACACCCAATCCTCCAAACTGACATCCACCCATCAAGGCATTTTGATATTCGCATATCTCCTCTCAAGAACCAGCCCACTGCTTGCATCAGGACTGCCCCTCCCTCCACCTATAGTTTTCCGGCATTGCATAAAGAAGCACAAAAACCCCCGATGACATCACTGGGTGTAAAATAGGGCATTCAAAGTTAATGGAAAGAATGTATTTAAAGGAGTTGTAAACCCTCATTGTTTTTCAACTTAATTCATTCTATGCATTAAGGTGAAAAACCTTTTGCACTGCAGCAGCCCCCCAGAGCCCCCCTTTTTCTTACCTGACCCTGATCGTTCTAGCAACAGGGACTAGCACAGGAGCTCCAGCCGCTGTCTTGGTTTCTCATTGGATAGATTGATAGCAGCAGCAGCAGCTGCCATTGGCTCCCGCTGCTGTCAATCAAATCCAGTGACATGGGGGCGGGGCCAAGTCCTGCTGTCTGTGTCAATGGACGCAGCAGCAGGACTTGGGAGTGCGTTCGCACGGGTGCCCCCATGGAAAGTGGCTCTCCGTGTGCGCACTCGAAGAGGAGGAGCAAGGAACGCCACTGGGGGACCCCAGAAAAGGAGGATTGGGGCCGCTTTGCGCAAAACCCTTACACAAAGCAGGTAAGTTTAACATGTTTGTTATTTAAAAAAAAAACCTTTACAATCACTTTAAAAATGTCACTAGCAAGTAAACGAGGTGGGGGGGTTGGTGGGGGTTGGAGCAAGCAGGGAAGACAAAATATAAACCTCAGGCTAAATCTGAACAAACATGTGCATTCTGATGTTGCCTTGTTTTTTCTGTGTGCAAGCATATTAGACAGCCAGGCAACTAGCATGTTCGGAAGGAGGTAGCAATGGCAGCCTACAACAGGTTTGCTTTTAATCCTGAAGACTGGGGTGTTTTGCTTGTTCTCAGTTGATGCACATCGGCATCATTGAAGTCCATAAGGAGAGCACACCTGTGAATGTGTGCACCAGCTTTCATTGCATTCTCTATACAAGGCCTGAATTGTTCTAGCACTCATTCACTTGTTTAAGAATTTAAAATAACATAGGACCTGCATGTGGCCACTCCTGCTCCCCATGCCATGAGCAAGCCTGTATCAGGCACTGTGTAAGCTTGATCCAGTAGAAGCTCTCCTTGCTGGGTGATGGTGCAGAGGTGGGGGCAGGGACAGACATATCACACCTCCAGTTGACTTCTGAATAATTCTCATTTAATGCAGGAGGTTCAGCTCATTTACTTACTGTTAGTTCCAAGTAAGAGGTTATCCTTGTTAAAAGGATATATTTAGAAAACTAAGCAGTTCTGAAACCATAGTTGTTCTTGTCCATTGTGTTCTCCTTTAACTTAAAGGGGATGTCCATGTTGCCTCTGCTTTCGGACCACTGTGCTGTACTGACACTAAGGTTCCTCACCTGCTTGCAGCTCCTCCATTGTCTTGTGTTCATCTCGCTTGTGTATAAGGATTTTGCACTGGTTTGTACTAGCCTTTCACGTGTTTTGTGAAATTGGTCACACCGCTAGGTGACTTGTGCACAGGGGACCTCCATTCCCATAGTATTTGTAAGAGACATATGCTATTACCATTCAGATGTGGTGTTCCAGCACAAGTTTGATTGCTGCCTGGTGGGCCAAGCTGGTTTCATATTCTTTTTATGCTTTCCATTCTTTTAGATATGGAAGTACAGAAAATGAAGAAAGCTGTGGAGTCGCTGATGGCTGCCAATGAAGAGAAGGTAGGTGCTCTTTTTGGCTTAGGTGACCCATACCTTAAACAGAACTGAGACAACTGGCCTTGTGTGGGATAGTGAAATACTCTGTTTAAAATTAAAGTTATACTAAAGTCTCTTTTTTTTTTTTTTTTAATAGTAAACATGTTATACTTCCCTGCTCTGTTAAATGGTTTTGCATGGAGCAGCCCAGATCCCTCTCTTCTTGGGTCCCTCCCCGATGCTCCTGGCCTCTGCCTCCTGCCAAGTGCCCCCACAGCAAGCAGCTTGCTGTGGGGGCACCTGAGCCAAGCCGCTGCTCTGTGTCCAATCGGGCACGGAGCTGCAGCTCAGCCCACCCCCTCTCTCTCCTCATTGGCTCGCTGACTTTGATTGACTAGGCCAATGAAGAGGGAGAGTCCTGGACAGCCGAGACTCTCGTGCAATATCGTTGGATTGAGATGGGGGCTGCTGCACAAAAGTTTTTTTTTAAATGTCATGCATAGAATACATAAAAATAAAAAAGCCTTCTGACTTTAGAACCCCTGTAATATAGTTGTGCATGCTGAATAATGTTTCAACACTTCCAGGTATGAGTTTCCTTTCAGAGAGATCACAGCGTTCCCCCTAATAATGCCTTCACTTGCTTTTCTTTGCAGAACTGCGGCACTATCTTTGTTCAGGTATTATCTAGGGTCACCATCTACTTCCTACAATGAGATGGTGGCTCAGAGATGACACAATCCTGTAAGTTCTGGTGCCTGCACAGTTCCTGCACAATCGTGCACAATTGTCTGATACAGTACAAAATTTACATTGTTGCTGTTTGACCCCTAGGGGGGGTAGAGGAGACTGAGCAGCATGTGAGATCAGCCAGTGTGCAGGGTACTGTGTTTCACCGCAAATAAGCCCGGTTCTTATATTAAATGTGGCAACCAAAAACACAGTAGGGCTTTTTTTGGGGTTAGGGCTTGCCAACGTGCTGTCTTCTCTCCCTCCCTGCCTGGCAGGAATCCCCAGTGTGCGCAAAAGTAAAAGTAGATGCAAACTGCTAGAATCCTCGCCACCACAGCAGCATAAAATGTACAACGTGTGCCTGTGCAATCAAATCTGTAGTCAAATACCTTGTCACAGCGCCGTTCGGCACTTCCATAGCCCATCTGAGATGTCTACCAGAGCTCCCAGCATTGCAGAGGGAGGGGGGCCGAGATCCCCTGCTGACAAGCAGGAGAAGAAGAGATCAGCTGAGCACAACTCGGCGCTTCCATAGCCCTCCTGAGATGTCTTCTGTGATCCCCCACTGACAGTCTTGAGAAGACTGTAATAAAGAGGACTCCAGCAGTCCATATCCACCTTAAACTAGGGCTTATATTACATCCCTCCTCGATAAACAAGCTACAGTCAGGTCCATAAATATTGGGACATCGACACAATTCTAATCTTTCTGGCTCTATACACCACCACAATGGATTTCAAATGAAACAAACAAGATGTGCTTTAACTGCAGACTTTCAACTTTAATTTGAGGGTATTTCCATTTAAATCAGGTGAACGGTGTAGGAATTACAACAGTTTGTATATGTGACTCCCACTTTTTAAGGGACCAAAAGTAATGGGACAATTGGCTGCTCAGCTGTTCCATGGCCAGATGTGTGTTTATTCCTTCATTATCCCATTTACAAGGAGCAGATAAAAGGTCCAGAGTTCATTTCAAGTGTGCTATTTGCATTTGGAATCTGTTGCTGTCAACTCTCAATATGAGATCCAAAGAACTGTTACTATCAGTGAAGCAAGCCATCATTAGGCTAAAAAAAAACAAAACAAACCCATCAGAGAAAGTCTGCAGTTAAAGCACATCTTGTTCGTTTCATTTCAAATCCATTGTGGTGCTGTATAGAGCCAAAAAGATTAGAATTGTGTCGATGTCCCAATATTTATGGACCTGACTGTAGGTCTTCTTTTCAGGGAAACACGGTAGTAGCTGTTCAACTTGAGGACACCATGATACTCAAGTTCAGGTTATATAATGGGGTAGATTTAATGATTCATGCACACCAACATCTGTGCATCGTGTGTCGGTAACACACATGTTAGGGCTCATTCATATCGGGTGGATTGAGCTGCGTTAATTCACTTTTATCAGTGCAAAGACACTAAGAGAACAATTGTTTCTTTTTGTGCCTTGTTCACACCGTACAACAATGCTACAAATACAGCATGTCGCTCATTTTACAGAATGCAGAGTACAACAATACATAACGCATGATGGCGTATTACAATGCACTGTTGTGTATGGAGTTGTATGAACTGTTTTCCTGTTACTTTCAATAAAGTTAAAAAAAAAAAAGAAAAGTAAACTGTGAACACTGCAAAGTATTGTTATAAGGCACACCAGTGTGCACATTATTTGCTCCATAATGCATGCTCGCTGGTTTACTGCAGTGCATGGCAACATGCAATAAATGCATTGATGTGGTGCCATTTTTTTTTTTCTGAATGGCCTCCCAACATACCATGTGCACCATTTTTTTTTTGCCAGCATACCACACATTAGTATGCTGCGCTGTAATATGCGTCTGTTGGCAAGATGCGATGGAGTGCTATTTGTATGTGAACAGTTAAGAAAATATAAATACAACAGAGCCACAGCAATCAATCACTAAATAAAAAAACGAAAAACAGACAGCTGTTACCTTAGCTTTGATGGAGCATCAAATATAAATGGTATTGAAAAAATGAGCAGCGCTGGTCTCGGCCTACTATCTATACCAGTGTTTCTCATTTCCAGTCCTCAAGGCGCACCAACAGGTGGTCATGTTTTCAGGCTCTCCATTATTTTGCATAGGTGATTTTCTTTTTTTGAAAATTATTCTTATTCGTTTTAAAGGACATATACAAGTCAGTAGACAGTACCAAAGCAAAGCAAAAGGTACAAGAAAGTACAAAAAAAGTACAAAACCATACAAAAAGTACAAAGTACAAATAGGCAAACAAAAGAAACAAAATATACAAGAAAGAGGACCCCATTATCACAGGCTCAAAGCCTGGGGCCCGACAGGCCGTACACCTGCCTACCTCATCTGCTTTAGAAAAAGTTTATATGGTTGGTACCACTCCAATCCCCCCCACTCACCCAAATACCTTTGTCTGCCAGTGTACATAGATGGTGTGTGTCTAGCGGACTCATTGCCGGGCCCATATTCTACATAAGACTCCAGCTCCCTCGGTTCCCAATTCCCTCTGCCCACTGTCCCGGCAGAGAACAGCCATTAGAAGGGCACTGCTTGCTCCCACAACAAGTCACCAATCCCCCCACAGAGGTATATAAATAACATATTGCTACACAGCTCAGTGAAAAAACCCAGGCCACAGCACCTTAGTCTGACACCATGGACGTACTAGGCAGCCAGCTTCCCCACACTTTATCAAATTTAAGAGGTATGCCCCTACTGGTGTAGGTGGCCTTGTACAGTGGGCCTTGTACAATGGAACTGCTTTGTCCACAGTGGCCTTCCATGCCTGAACGGTTGGTGGGTTGGTCTTTTTCCAGTGTAGGACCACCAACTTCCTAGCATAATTTATCAGAATAGTCAATAGAGTGCATATTGTCGCCTTGTTTGCAAGTGCGTCCACCAAACCCAGGAGGCAGACCTCCACCGTCAAGGGCAGATTAACTTTAATGACATCTTCGATGGTTTTTTTGACCCCCTCCCCCCCTCCAAAACATTTGTATGGCAGAACAGTACCAAAATATGTGGAGGAATTCTGCCTCCTGGGAGGAGCACCACCAGCAGGACGGGGACCGGGTGGGGAACATCTTTGCCAATTTGGCAGGTGTGTTGTATATTCTGTGCAAAAATTTTTATTGGATAAGGTGATCCCTAGCTGAGACCAACTTAGTGAAATTGATTTTCCAAATGTCATCCCAGTCATCTCCGCCCATCTGCGGAAACACCTCTTCCCATCCCGACCTGCACCGTGTGAGAAGGTCCTCCTCTCCCACATTGCATAGGTGATTTGATCAGTTTCACTGCCTTAGTAATTACCACAGCTGTTTCATCTGAGGGAAATTCTGAAAACATGACCTGTTGGTGCGCCTTGAGGACTGGAGTTGAGAAACACTGCTCTATACTATACTCCTAAATATGCATGTTTTATCCCACGCCCTCCTACTTATTGTGCAAAACTAATACTACTTTTGAAGGCAGCAAGCCAAATTGTGTTCCCACTAGTAACTAGTAAACGTGAGAAAATCTTGGCTGCGCTCTTCTTTCATATATATATATATGTACAGTATCTCACAAAAGTGAGTACACCCCTAACATTTTTGTAAATATTTTATTCTGTCTTTTCATGTGGCAACACTGAAGAAATTACACTTTGCTACAATATAAAGTAGTGAGTGTACAGCTTGTATAACAGTGTAAATTTGCTGTCCCCTCAAAATAATTCAACACACAGCCATTAATGTCTCCATGAACTATAACTTCCCAGCGGCAGCAGCACTCATGCAGCCCCAGACCATGACACTCCCACCCCCATGCTTGACTGTAGGCAAGACACACTTGTATTTGTATGCCTCACCTGGTTGCCGCCACACACGCTTGACACCATCCGAGCCAAATAAGTTTATCATGGTCTCATCAGATCACAGGACATGGTTCCAGTAATTCATGTCCTTAGTCTGCGTGTCTTCAGCAAACTGTTTGCGGGCTTCCTTGTGCATCATCTTTAGAAGAGGCTTCATTCTGGGATGACAGCCATGCAGACCAATTTGATGCAGTGTGCGGCGTATGGTCTGAGCACTGACAGGCTGACCCCCCACCCCTTCAACCTCTGCAGAAATGCTGGCAGCACTCATACGTCTATTTCCCAAAGACAACCTCTGGATATAACACTGAGCATGTGCACTCATCTTCTTTGGTTGACCATGGCGAGGCCTGTTCTAACTGGAACCTATCCTGTTAAACCTCTGTATGGTCTTGGCCACCATGCTGCAGCTCAGTTTCAGGGTCTTGCCAATCTTCTTATAGCCTAGGCCATCTTTATGTAGAGCAACAATTCTTTTTTTCAGATCCTCAGAGAGTCCTTTGCCATGAGGTGCCATGTTGAACTTCCAGTGACCAGTATGAGAGAGATAACACCAAATTTAACACACCGGCTCCCCATTCACACCTGAGACCTTGTAACACTAACGAGTCACATGACTCTGGGGAGGGAAAATGGCTAATTGAGCCCAATTTTGACATTTTCACTTAGGGGTGTACTCACTTTTGTTGCCAGCGGTTTAGACATTAATGGCTGTGTGTTGAGTTATTTTGAGGGGACAGCAAATTTACACTGTTATACAAACTGTACACTCACTACTTTATATTGTAGCAAAGTGTCATTTCTTCAGTGTTGTCACGTGAAAAGTTAGAAGAAAAGATTTACACAAATGTGAGGGGTGTACTTACTTTTATGAGTGTATATATGTGTGTGTGTGTGTATATGTATGTATGTATGTATATATATATATATATATATATATATATATATATATATATATATATATAT
>BLSH010473373.1:306988-323137 GCA_018402905.1 Glandirana rugosa | reverse complement strand
CCCCCCCCCCCCCCCCCCCCCCCCCATTGGCCGGCAGCACCCTAACCCCCTCCCCCCCCCACCATCCCCACTCTTGCTCAGTTGGGTCACCCCTTACTGAAAATGGTGATGGATTGCTTTTTAACAAAGATCCCATCAAACAGCTGGGAAAGTTTTTGTTTTTTTCATAAATTTAGTGCAGTCTCTTTTTATAGGATTCTTTTTTTCCCACCTATGTGAAATGATATATATATTTATTAGAAATAGGCAAAAGTACCAGAATTTCTATTAAAAAGCCATTAGCATTGCCATATTAAAAAAATGTCTCATTGTTTCAATGTCATTGCATCGGTTTGCATTTCTGTTTATATTATTGACATTTTTTACCTTTGCAGCATTCATTTCACTTGATATTGTTTTTTAAAAAAGTATCTATTGAGGTGTATTCTTCCTGCATTGGACTGGCATGTCATTTCTGCAATTTTAATGCTTTATTTGCCTGACTGCACCCATCTGCCGCCTCGGCTCAGGAAACGCCTCCACCTTTCAAACAAAGTGCCTTTATTTGCCGGTCCTTGAAAACTGGGGGTCACAGATTAACCAGGCTAGTCTGAGGGGTCAGAATCTGTGACCTACAAAGCTTCTGTTCTCCACAGCATTGCTGTGAACACTTGAAAATCTCACTCTTTTTAATGGCATACTTGGCTATGATGGTGCTTAAAGGGACCCTGTAATTTTCTTATACACTTTAGAGATCTGAGGGTAAAACCCAAGTATTGTCACCCAGACCACAGGAGTGTGTGTATCGCTGTATGTTTTTAAATGTCAAATATTTCCTATACTTTGAGCTTCAGCTATGAATTTTGCTGCTTGGTCAGAGTTTCCCTGTAAATGTTATACGATTGGATTGCAGGCTCAGAAAACTGAGTCTCACTTTTCAGGATAGACCAGCTGCTATGTGACCTCGCTCCTTACTGTCCAATGAAAGAGTATTATCAAGCTTCTGACTCATTATCCAGTGACACAGGAAGCTGTAGTAGGTGATAGTGATGTCCCCTGCATGGCTACACATTGGGGTAGGGATATGTATCGCAAGGATATACTGATAATTTAGCAGACACACACATGTATCTTAGTCGTGTATCAAGCTCTTTGCTCAGCTTTCCCCTCTAACATTGATAACTGTATACCAACTAAATCTTCTTTTCCAGTGAGGTGAAGACCAGCAGTTTATCAACAGAAGACAAATCAGAGGAGCAACCTGTGTAAGTGTCACATCTTCTGTCCCTGCTTTTATTCCAAACGTATCACACGTAACCCTCAGAACTCCCATTCTACAAAAAGAAGTGTGACCTTTTAGCCCACGTTCACACTGAGGGTGGGTTTGAAATTGTGCGAGTTCAGCTGGACTCACGCAATTTCTAACCGGCATTTCAGTCCGACTTCGGGGGCGATTTGACAGACATCTATGCAGGTTCATGCACAGATATCTATTGAGATTGCCCCCCCCCAAAGTCGTCAAAAGTAGTGCAGAAACGACTTTTGGGAATCGGTGCGGCACCGCAAAGTCGATGTTGCAACGATTCGGACGAGGCCATTGCCGGCAATAATCTTTGATTTTGCATGAGATTCAAAGAGGACCTGTAGTGCAAAATGAACACATTGCAACATTCAAACTAAAGAGACCATAAACTGTAGGATGGATGAATAAAGCGTAATTAAGGGTGTAAATATTTATCTTTCGTGGCGAAAAAGCGGATCCAGACTACATTGCTGATCACATGAACTAAAGCTCCTAATGTGGTCAGGTGAACCCTGCTGAAGAAGAGATCAACCAAGCTGAAATTTTAGCCTTTTGACATGTTTAAATGGCTAAGCTTTTGGTGATGTGAGCAGCCCTGGAGGCATTTTGGAGCAACACTATCTCCAGGTAAACGTTTCAAGCATTGGGTTACTGGTTATTTATCCATCACAGTATTGTGATCTCACTTCTCAGCCTCAGCTGGGTACCAATTTCAAGAGCTTCTGGGTGAGATCACAGCCATAGAGAAGGTGATGGGGGATGATTATGACTGCAAATGGGGTCTTCATTGGTCTATGCACAGAGCAGTGGGGTAAAAAAAGGCACTAAGATCCGTGCTGAAGTTGCTGTGATTGGGGAGACCCAACTGATGGAGGAACTTACTGTGACCTTGAAGCAAAGGGAGGGAGAGCAGGGGAAGACTTGGTTTTATTGCACCAGATTTACCCTGAAAGTGAAGGCTAGACCTGACTGGAGCTCGGATCACCCAGGATCCCTGCTGGGGGTTATACTTTAGTATATTCCATTGTATCTTGGACTTTACTACACTTCTTTCTGTCTAGCCTATCGTGGTTTGTGTACCTGTACTGGTCACCTAACCGGTACAGGATGTATGGAGTTGTTGATTGCCTGTGGACTGTTTGAGATCAGTTGTGAAGGTAGAATAGATAGGTGATAACCGAAACAGCTCAATGACTTCTTCTAGTCATCCTGTAGCCTTCACAGTAGGCCCGGGTTGGGAACACCTTGCTCTGACAATCGAGAGGAAGGCGTCCCTGGTTTCTCTGGTGGCCTTTGCCCTACATCAACAGCCTCCATAAAATTCTGAAGCAAAATGCAAGTTGGATCTGCTCCCTGTGTCCTTTTCAAGACTTCATTTTTAGAAATGACAGGAGTGGGATTTGAGTTTTGACATCTTTGGGCTGCAGTGGAAGTTGGAGAAGGATTTGTATAGATAACATTTGGTGTTTTTTACGAATGTTCCCCCATACTAATAGGAAGAGCCTGTTTTCCCAAGAGCAGCTCATTTCCTGTGTTTAACGAGGAAATATGTCACATACGTGTGCACGGAAACATTCAGAAGATCTTGTCTGTACTGGAAGCTCCAAGCGTCTGACATGGGAGCCTCTTCTTGATGACAGATAAGCACACAGCTGGTTCCCTCTGATATACTATTGTCACTGCTCCTTTAGAGGAAGGAACAGAGGGGAATGTCAGTCAGCCTTACGCAAGAGCATGCCTTCATTTTGAAAGAACCATGTCCAATTTTTTTTTTTTTTTTTTTGTTATTTATAGCGAAGGGAGTATTTAAAGACCTCTGTTGGTTGATTTAGTGATTGTGTCCCATTGAGAAAAAATCCTTTTACAGCATGAAATTACTCAAAAGTGAAGGAAATCTTAGTCAGTTGTCACCGGAACAAGTGTCTCCATTTAGGGCAGATGGGCAGATGAAAAAAAGGCAGCTGCTTTTACGCAGGATCTTGCTGTCGGCAAGATCTTGCATTAAAAGTGCTTTGTATGATGTATGCATGTAACTTGAAAAATTGCATACGGCGTAAAGACTTTTTATTGGCACTCACTGCTGCCCTGCTAGTTGCTAGGACACAGACGGCAGAAATTGCCTATGCTCCGACGATGCAAAATGCCATCCAATTATTGACCCCACATAATGTCAACATCAAATTTTGCAGGCAATCCATTTCACTTCAGGTCTACATCTGGGAAAAATGAGGTGGAGTCTACTGTTATCAGATTCGTGACACTGATATTTTGACAATGCAACGAACTAACATTGGTGGGGGAAAGGCATGGTTGCATTTGATTAGCCCCACTCAATTATACACAGGCAAAAACCGTTCTTCCCACTGGCCATCAGAGTGGACCTGATGGGGACCTGCAACACCTGTAAGAATGCTAGGTGTATCCCACCATGTCCATTCCCCTTGTCAAAATATCAGCATCATGACCCTAAGAATAGACTCCTACTTCATTCTGAATGCAGATCTGATGGGGAACTGATTGCCATAAGAATGGCCTATAATATTGCAATATATGCAGAGCACTACAAAGCATTGGATTCCCGATCAGTGGATTGCGGGTGCAATATCAGGCTTCTGCACACTGTAGCTGTCTGCCTGTACCTCTTTAAGGGCAGCTTGGAGAGCTGAGGGAGGTGTGAATGGACTAGGAGTGTGCTGATTACTGCACTAGTATTTCGTTGAGTGCAGTGAGTCCATTTAGTCCGCCTGCCGTGGTGGCTGATGGGACTTTTATTTCCTTCGCAGATCTTGTGAAAAATTCAAAAGTGACAGTGGCTGTTGGGGAAAAGAACCCCGGAACACGGTGGGGTTGCTTAGCTACAGTGTCTTGAAAACGTATTCATTCTTTGACATTTTTCCACATTTTGTCATGTTACAACCAAAACCGTAAATGTATTTTATTGGGATTTTATGTGATCGACAAACACAATGTGGCACATAATTGTGAAGTG
Source organism: Glandirana rugosa (assembly GCA_018402905.1). NCBI lineage: Eukaryota > Metazoa > Chordata > Amphibia > Anura > Ranidae > Glandirana > Glandirana rugosa. The sequence goes on along the minus strand of BLSH010473373.1, from coordinate 318,866 downwards.
GAAGGAAAATGATAAATGGTTTTCAACATTTTTTTTACAAATATCTGAAATTTGTGGCCTGCATTTGTATTCAGCCCCCTGAGTTAATACTTTGTAGCACCACCTTTCACTGCAATTACAGCTGCAAGTCTTTTTGGGGATGTCTCTACCAGCTTTGCACATCTAGAGGGTGACATTTTTGCCCATTCTTCTTTGCAAAATAGCTCAAGCTCTGTCAGATTTGATGGAGAGTGTCTGAACAGCAAATTTCAAATCTTGCCACAGATTCTCAATTGCATTTAGGTCTGGGCTTTGACTGGGCCATTCTAACACATGAATATGCTTTGATGTAAACCATTCCATTGTAGCTCTGGCTGTATGTTTAGGGTCGTTGTCCTGCTGGAAGGTGAACCTCTGCCCCAGTCTCAAGACTTTTGCAGGCTCTAACAGATTTTCTTGTAAGATTGCCCTGTGTTTGGCTCCATCCATCTTCCCATCAACTCTGACCAGCTTCCCTGTACCTGCTGAAGAAAAGCATCCCCATGTTTCACTGTGGGGATGGTGTGTTCAGGGTGATGTGCAATGTTCCTTTTCTACCACACATAGTGTTTTGCTTTAAAGCCAAAAAGTTCAATTTTAGTCTCATCTGACCAGAGCACCTTCTTCCACATGTTTGCTGTGTCCATCACATGCCTGACTAAGGGGTCCTGCACTGCTCCGAAACGTTGCATCACGCTATGATGTGATCACCCTTAATAAAAACCATTTGGATGAAATCAAGGATCCTTGGTGTGCTGGCGAATATTGACATGCTATACTGATACCAGTGACCAGCTGGTTGTCGCTGCAGCACCCAATTAACTTTTTGAGCGAGTTCCAGGAACGTGTGCAATGGGAATATGGACAATGGTGAATATTGACATGACCCACATGGCTTCTCGCAAACTGCAAATGGGATTTCTTATGGCTTTCTTTCAACAATGGCTCTCTTCTTGCCACTCTTCCATAAAGGCCAGATTTGTGAAGTACACAACTAATAGTTGTCCTGTGGACAGATTCTCCCACCTGACCTGTGGATCTCTGCAGCTCCTCCAGAGTTACCATGGGTCTCTTGGTTGCTTCTCTGATTACTGCTCTCTTTACTCGGCCTGTCAGTTTAGGTGGACGGCCATGTCTTGGTAGGTTTGCAGTTGTGCCATACTCTTTCCATTTTCGGATGATGGATTGAACAGAGCTCCATGAGATGTTCAAAGCTCGGGATATTTTTTTTATAACCTAACCCTGCTTTAAACTTCTCCACAACTTCATCCCTGACCTGTCTGGTGTGTTCATTGGCCTTTATGATGCTGTTTGTTCACTGAAAGATTTTATTTTATAGTTTCATTAGCATGTTGATAATGGGAAGGGAGGAACCAGGGAAGGCAAAATATAAACCGGTTATTATTTTGGCACATTTTTGAAGAAAATAAGCCATCATACAAAAAAAAGAAAATCAGGAGAAGTCAGACAAGGAAAAGCAGATACAAAGCATCCTAAAACACGAGATGGCATTTGTACAAAAAAGGGCACTTTTCCCATAAAACTTAACTCAAGGCAGATATACATCACTCTGTATTCATTCATATGTTAATAAATGTGTTTAAAATATAAGTAGTGTAAGTACCTGAATTGGACTTGGAATCAGGTTCATGCAGAGCTCAGACTAAGGGAATGAGAAGCAGCACGATCTGGTGTGTTGTAGTGGACATGCAGATTGGAGAAAAGAGCAGAGTGACAGATAAGCTCCTCAGTCTGCTTCTTTTCCATTCCCTATCCAGTCACAGGCTGGGGGATGAACTCGCTAGGTGTTGACTGCAGCAAAAAAAAAATCTGGTCTCCCTCACTGCCAGACAGGGCTGTGCTGTGTGTGGCAGAGCTGTGTGAGGCTAGGTTCACACTGCTCCGATCACAGAGATTGCATATGATTTCGCACCGCACTGCAGTGTGAACCACATGCGATCTCTGTGCGATGCAAAATCAGCCATAGAGATTGTATGGCTGAATTCGCATCGCAATCGGAGCAAACTCGCACAGGACCCTTTTTTTCGCAGGGTTAGAATCGGATCGCATGGTGGTTCACACCATGCGATCCGATTCCTGTGCGAGTTTGCAGTTTGCAGTGCGATATGCGTACTCATTTGGGGGTGTCATCAACATTGTATTGACACTCCCCAGAGATCGCATATGGCAGTGTGAACTGCCGATCAGAGACCTGCGATGCGGGAACCCGCAGTGAATTCGCAGGGTTCCCGCACCGCAGCAGTGTGAACCTAGCCTAAATCTCAACTTGACAGAAATTCAAATGATTGGTAAAACGGCTCCCAATCTATGTATATCCTCTGTGTGTTTAGCTGTTTGCCTGGAGACCAGCGTAATTCTCACAGCTATCTTGACTCCTGGCGGAAACTTGTATAAATGAATTACTATGTAGGGGGTCACTTGTCTACCTACACTTTTCTTTGTATTTCTTTCAGATCTCCTATACAGAAATCAAGCAGTTTAGACAACCTGAAGAAGACGCCGGAAAAGGTGAGAGTTCATTAATCCAATGGGATATCCACATGGAGCCTTGTGACTGCCTACGGCAGCCAATCGGATTCTGTGGTTTATTTTTCCAAATTAGAAAATGAGAGAAACACCATTTGCTTATTGGCTCCTAATAGCAGAGGCTTTAATTTTCATTATGGGGACCAAAGTAATTTGTATTTTGTTTGTTTTGATTTAAAATTTTCCTTTTGCAATTGAGGGGTTATTATAGGTTGATTAAGGGGGGGGGTTCTTCTCCTCTTTTTCTCTCTCCTCCCTCTATCCAGGGCAGTCTTTAAGGCAGGGAAAAAGGGGAAGTTGCCCTGGACCCTATCATTGTTGTGGGGCCCAAAGCAGCTGCCTCATCCCAGTTTAAATTCCCTTGTCCCTTTAAGTTTTAGTCCCGTGCTGTGTTCCAATATCTCAGTGTGAATTTCTGTTACTGATGCTGCCCAGCTCTACCCTATATCCTTGTACATATGACTCACCTGCAGACCCTGTGGTTACAAATAATTAACGTGCATTAATATGTAAGTAGCAGCGGCATGAATATGTAAATAGCCGCGGACCGTCTGCCTTGATATGTAAAGGGAGGCGGGATTCATATGTATATCCTATCATGCCCCTCTGAGGTCATATCCCCCATCACTTCTGCTGAATGCTGCCCACTGGGAAGGTAAAAGAGCATGCTTGAGTCCTGCCTACAACTGTGATTATTAAGCCTAACATCAGCCTGTTCTGCAAAGGTAAGCAAATTGGAGGTGGAACCCTTTTTCAAAATAACATGGTGCCACAGCCCTGTGAATTTTGGTGCATGTGACTACGCATTGCCACTGATCCCAGGAGTCCTAGGATCCCTAGGAGTTTTCTGTCTATTGATGGGTCCCCTTGCCTCCCTAGTTCATGGTGTGCAGGCAGTGAGGAGATAATGTGCTGTAACCTTTAGCAACCAATCAGTGCGCAGTAATGATGTTCACGAACCTCTTGCAACCAATCACTGAGCGGTAAGGATATGCAGTAACCTATAGTAACCAATCAGTGAGCAGTGATTAATGTGCAGTTACCTCTATCAACCAATTAGTGAGTGGTAAGGATGTCCAGTAATCTCTAGCAATCAATTAATAAGCAGAAGTTATGTGCTGTAACCTCTAGCAAATTATCAGTGAGCCATAATCTGTCCTGTAACCTCTGGCACTCAGTGAGCAGTAATGATACACTGTAACCTCTGTGAACCAATTGCAATTGATATTGATGCCTGATTGGATTCAGTAAACTGATTTTGGGTCTAGCTGCTATTTATTGTATGTCTCAGAGCAGGTGGAGAGCGATTGGGGGGGGGCAAGAAAATGTTTGCCCAGGGTCCAATCAATATTAGATGGCCCTTCCTCTTTTGTCTCCCTTTCGTGTTCCATTTCTCACTCTCTCTGTCTCTTCTTTCCCTTCTAAAAGTTGGCATACGTACCTGAACATGTGATGAGTAATGTGGGGAGAGGACCTCTATGTATCCTCCATGCACTGAAAGAGAACTGGTGAAACTTCATTTTCACAGGGACATCTGTAATAATTTATTTCCATGATTTGCCTCTCTTAGAAGGCGGCTTCCCCAGACTCCGGAAAGTATGAGACCCTCCCACCAAGACCCCCCGGACACAGCACCGGAGGGGAAGAGGAGGTCTTTGGCACCCGTAAAGCCAGATCATCATTCGGGCGTGGGTTCTTCAAGCTTAAAAGCAACGCCAAGAAAACTGCCAGCACACCCAATCTAGGTAGGCTACTATCTGTATTTACTATAAAACTTCCAGTCTAACTGCTGACGGGGATTGGTGTTTGCTGAGACTTGTAGTTTTTCAGAATTGTCCGGGGGATAGTCCACAGAAGAAAACATGTAAGCAAGTATGACAAAACACCTCCTCCTCATCTGGGTTGGTTTCTGTAGAAAACGATAGCTCTGTCTAACTCCAGCCGTCAGTGTGGTCAATTGCCTTCTTACTAAAAATGTCCGTGATGTAACAGGATGTTCACATACTCTGACAGCAAGCCTCTAATTACACTCCCGAGCTGGTTCATACTACATCCAATGCAGAATTTACATAGAAGCTATAGTGTGTTTTGGGCCAAGTCATATTCTGTACCTTGCTTCCATTACTGAATGACATATAGGCTACATTCACACCTCTGCATCTTTTTTTTCTTTATACAGCACATTTTACCATATAAATGGTTGTTTTAAGGTGATCCACACCAAAGATCATGCAGCATTCCTTCATATAAAATGAATAAGGCTTGATTCACACTAGTGTGTTTTTTGATGCATTTTGCAGAAATGCAAGGATTTTGTTTTAATATGGGTACCTACGGAACATATTCACATCAATGCATTTTTGTGCCTCTGCATTTTTGGAAAGGGTCAGGGACTTTTTTTCCCGCAAAAAAGTAGCGTTTTGCATGTAGTAGACTTAAATGGGCATGCAAGAAAAATGAAAGTGCTGCGTTTTTGATGCGTTTTTGCCACAATTTGCGTTTTAAATTTGCCTAGCAGCACCCCCCCAAAAAAAAAATTATTAGACATAAAAAAAAAAGAAAATCGTGGTTACAAACCCATCAAAAATGCAGTAAAAAAACGCTGAAAAGCAAAATGCATTGGTGTGAATCGAGCCTTACACCTACCCGCTCCACCTGCACTGTCAATCTCCACCATCTTCAAAGGCTACATAGGCTGAAATATCTGCAGCATCTGACACTTCCAGGAGCTCTGTGGTTTCTCCCATTAGTCCCCACATCACTACCAGGACACAATATTGACACAGGGACCTGAGGAACGAACCACAGCACACAGTGGGGGGACCAGGCATCTGACACCCCCCAAAATGTGTCAGGTGCATCAGATTTTTCAGCCCCATGTATCTTGTCTAGACATCAAAGGCATGTAATTATTAACCCTTTACAATGTCGGTAGAACTTTTTTTTTAACACTAGTAAGTTTTGTTTTTGTTTTTTTTAAGGGGTAAAAACTAGTAAAGTTGATTTAGTAACTCCACAGGGGATTTCTTTTTTTTTTATTTTTTATGAATTACACATTAATCACTTTAATTTTAAGGAAATGATGTACTCTATGCAGTGGGTTCAGTATTTTAATAGTACCCTATATTTAATTCCTCTGTCCTAAAGCCCAAATCTGCTAAATATGTAACAGGTGCAGCAAAACATAAGGCGTTCAATATCTTCCAGTTCTATTTAGAAAGCAGCCATAGCCTGACTAAGAAAGACCTGTCCCCTGCTAGAATACTGCAGAGAAGGATCGTTGCTCTTGGTGTGGAAGCAGTGGTCTCTCTGCAGAGGTTCTGCAGAGGTTCCTGGTACAGCTCATCGGTCAGCAGAGTGTCATGCTTACTGATTAGAGAGCGCCAGCTGTGACGTGCAGAGAGACCCCTGCTTCCACATAGAGCAAAGGTCCGTGACTACAACATGCTGACAAGGGGCATGCTTTTCTTACTCTGGTTATGGATGCTTTCTAAAGAAAAAAGAAGCGTGAGAGTTCATGTATCTTTGTTCTGATGCACCTGGAATGTATTTAGCTCATTTATTTAAACTCAAAATTCAATGCGGCTTTAAAAAAAGGCAACTCCCTTTTGAAATGGTAACACTGGAAACACTATGTAGCTTAGTTTGAAATGTTGTCTTGTAAGATTCAGATCTATGTGTGAATGCCTCTGTATGGTGTCAGAAGAGCCTTCTTTGAGTTCTTATTCAAATGGGGAGAATGGGGCTGTGTTCACGTTAAATTGCCTGTCTCCTCCTGTGTTTCTTCTTTAGAAATTTCTGTAGAAAAAAACGGTTTGTATTGTTTGTGTTCTATCATATTAGCGAACCCATCAGATAATGTAACAAAAGTGATGTTCTGTCAGCTGCGCATGCGTTCCACCGCTGCCAGGTTTGCTAATCTGATAGAACACCTGCAGTCAGAAGAAGGCAGCAGGCATCTTACTACACCCAGCTACGTCTTGAATTTCAGAGTAATTTTAGCAATAAAATGAGCGTATATATATATATATATATATATAGTATATTGACATTTGTGATGCTGTTTGGATGGTTCATTTTGAAAGGCTAAAGATTTAGCACTGAGCAGTGCAAGACGTACCAACATGGCCTCCGTCACCTTCCTACTGCTGGTGTCCAGCTTTTTTCAAAATGTAACATCAATCGCAATCACAGATGTCAATCTACTATATTTATTTATATATATGCTCAGTTTATTGCTAAAGGTACTCTGAAATTCAAGATGTAGCTGGGTGTAGCCCATGGTGTAGCAAACCCGGTAGCGGTGGAACGCATGCACAGCTGACAGAACGTCACTTCCGTTGCCTAATCTGATGAGTTCGCTAATCTGATAGAACACCTGCAGCCCAAAATTTGATTCAAACGTCTGTTGTTTGTACCAACCAATCTGATTGTTTTTTGATGAGTCGGTACAGACAATTATACAGTACATCCGACAACCTGGATAGGCAAAGGATTCTTGTATGTGTCTCTTGCTCCCCCTACTGTTCTCTTTCAGTATTTTTAAACCTCTTTCTACAAACTCTCTTCCTCTTGGCTGCGTATGATTTTGCGCACTTAACGGAATTTTGAAGATCGCAGCCGAAGTGCCAGCGCCCCCACTTTAGGTATAGTAAAACTGCATGTCTCCAAACAGAAAAGCAACCCTCTGTGATGTGTTCCCATCATCCCTTAACCCTTACGTTTTGCCGCCTAGCTAAAACCCAGCTAGAATATCAAACCTCCCCCTACCCTACTCCATCACTAATGTGTGTATGTTTGAAACCTTCTGCTAATATTGATTTTACTAGTTCATAGTAGTACACTTACATGCCTAGCCGCTCAGCTAATCTAGCCCCACCTTGTGTTCAATATGAGAATTTGCTGCGTTGTTGTGTATTTGTAAAATGTGTTGCTTTAGTGGAATTGCATCAAAAACTGCTTATTGACACTCCTCAATGTAGAAAAAAATAATTTGGGAGTCTGGCTGTGTAAGCACTCATTAGGATGCCCATATGCAAAGCACTACACAGGAAGCTTGCTATTGCAGTCTCCAAGATTCTTAAAGTGAAACTATAGGCATAATTGAAAATGATGCAGTCTGTCAGTAACCTTTTTATATCGGTTTGAGTTTTTTAGACCCCTCCACCATAGTTGTTTTTTTATTTAACCGTTGCAGCTGCAGTATATCAGTTATTTTCCCACAGGGTGACAACGCTGTTAGTTTCGCAATAATATTGCACGCCGGCTTGTCACCCTGTGGACAACTCATTTTCAACGGTAAGTGACAAATGTAAAGCTCAACTCCATCTAATTCTTTTTTTTTTTTTAAACAGCAACAGGTTTTCTTTTGGAAAAAAAAAGGTTTAACCCAAGGGTATAAAAGCTGACCTTTGTAGCACCCCCCGATTAGTGTTGTATGGTTTGTCCCATTCCCTGTAACTTTCACTTTTGCTGCACAGCTTGGCCTGTTAAAGTATAAAAAGTAGAATTGATCTACTGGTAGAAATACGCCATAGGGGGAACTCAAACAATAAAAACTGCTGTGTTAATATATACTGCAGTGCATCATAAATCTCATTTTTTTTTATTTCCTATAGTTCCACTTTAAGAAGCCCATTGTGATTTAAACCACCCAGAACTGGAACCTCAGTTTTTGATGGAGTTAACTGTAAAGCAGAACTATAGGCAAAACTTTTTTTCCATTTTGGATAGAGTAAGGGAGGCTTAAAACCCCTGTATGGTTTATTATTGGCCTCTTTGTCCCATTAAGGAGATTTACCTTCACTTCCTGTCTCATAGCCAAAGCAGTAAGTGAGATGAAAGCTCTGCAAATTGTGGTAATCAGGTTACCAGAACTAGTGTCCTCCATTGGAAGATCTCCCCTCATTCCTGGGGACAACCCAAAATTTGGGATTTTCTTTTAATTATACTTTCAGTGATAAGGGTAAACAGGGCAAATGGAGAGGATGAATCTCCCTAACGGGGGCACAGACCGCAATAAAAACTGACAGGGGTTCTAATCCATGTCGCCTCTGTGCAAAACTAAAATAAAAATGTTTTGCCTTTAGTTATACTTCAAAGATGTTTGTGATTTGTTTTTTTTTGTAATGCACTGTGACCTGTGTGAACATCGGAATTGAAAAGTATTGCATTTTTTGGTCTATACCGATAGAGGGTTCTGAAGAGAGAGCAGAAGAGGAACAAAGAAAAAGGGAGAGAAAGAATAAGAGAACAAGAAAGACTGAGAGAGAGAGAGAGATGGGGGGAGAAAAAAACCCAAGAATTTAGGATAGAGAGAGATAAAAGGGAAAGAAAGGATAACAAAGAGAAATAGTACATCCTAAAATGTACCATAAGGGGTTTTAATACTGTGGAAGGGACTCGGGGAGCGATACATGTCCACGGGTTAGGGGCGCAAATTACTTGCTTGCCTTGGGTGCTGACAACCCACGCTACGAAAATAATTTTACTGCTAGGGGTCCCCGCAACTTGGGAAATTTCATCAAGGGGTCACGGCACTAGAGGATTGAGAACCACTGATCTAAATGAATAAATTAAGATTGGGTTGGCTATGAAGGCCATAGGCAAATGATGTCAAACAGATCAGAAATTTTGTCCACTTGCTATTGTTTATCCCCCAAGACAAGGTGACCCTGAGGTGTCCCAGCGTATTTCAGCTTAAAGCGGAACCTAGGGACATCATTCGATGCCACGCCTGTGTATTGGACTGTCCTTTGATGTCACTGGTTCGCTTTACAGAGGAACAATGTCTTTATGTACAGTTTCTAGAACTAACCTTTTTGGCTGCGTGTGAAGATTAAATCGGTTTGCAAAATGGGGTAATTTCGTCATATCTCATCATTTTGGGGGCTCGGGAATTTTCAACTAGCTTCAATGTGCACAGTGAACATATGGCCAACCTGCAGCAGATGGCGCATTTCATAAACTTGATTGCCGGATTAATTTGGGGCTATGCTTCACCAATGGAGAAGTACATATTTAGGTGAACTCATTATTCACTAATAAAGATTAAAAATGATTTGCTGGGCATTGTACTTGTTTGACTCAAGAATGGCCAAACTTGTGTTGAATCCCAAAGCCGGCCACCTCTCTGGTATAAGGCCATTTAAAAGCATCTTTCATTGGCAACTGTATAAAAAGTCCAAGAAAAGGAGCCATTTTTTATGTTGGCTCCTTGGTTCACCAAATTGTCCAATGCTAGTTTTGTAAACATGACACAAATTTTATTTGGAGATCTGCAAGAGAGATTTAAAGTTATCCTATTATCTGATAAATTATTTTTCTTTCTGAGTGTCATGAGGACATATAACAAATAGCGGTGATATTAAAGTGGATGTAAAACCTCCATATACCCAGTGAAGTGAACAGCCTCAGATGATACACAGAGATGAAACATATCTCCCTATATCATTTTTACATGTGTATACAGTCCGGTCCATAAATATTGGGACATCGACACAATTCTAATCTTTTTGGATCTATACACCACCACAACGGATTTGAAATGAAACGAGCAAGACATGCTTTAACTGCAGATTTTCAGCTTTTATTTGAGGGTATTTACATCCAAATCAGGTGAACGGTGTAGGAATTACAACAGTTTGTATATGTGCCTCCCACTTTTTAAGGGACCAAAAGTAATGGGACAATTGGCTGCTCAGCTGTTCCATGGCCAGGTGTGTGTTATTCCCTCATTATACCATTTACAAGGAGAAGATAAAAGGTCCAGAGTTCATTTCAAGTGTGCTATTTGCATTTGGAATCTGTTGCTGTCAACTCTCAATATGAGATCCAAAGAGCTGTCACTATCAGTGAAGCAAGCCATCATTAGGCTGAAAAAACAAAACAAACCCATCAGAGAGATAGCAAAAAACATTAGGTGTGGTCAAATCAACTGTTTGGAGCATCCTTTAAAAAGAAAGAACGCACCGGTGAGCTCAGCAACACCAAAAGACCCAGAAGACCGCGGAAAACAACTGTGGTGGATGACCGAAGAATTCTTTCCCTGGTGAAGAAAACACCCTTCACAACAGTTGGCCAGATCAAGAACACTCTCCAGGAGGCAGGTGTATGTTTGTCAAAGTAAAAAATCAAGAGAAGACTTCACCAAAGTGAATACAGAGGGTTCACCACAAGATGTAAACCATTGGTGAGCCTCAAAAACAGGAAGGCCAGATTAGAGTTTGCCAAACAACATCTAAAAAAGCCTTCACAGTTCTGGAACAACATCCTATGGACAGATGAGACCAAGATCAACTTGTACCAGAGAGATGAGAAGAGAAGAGTATGGATAAGGAAAGGAACTTCTCACGATCTAAAAAATACCACCTCATCAGTGAAGCATGGTGGTGGTAGTGTCATGGCGTGGGCATGTATAACTGCCAATGGAACTGGTTCTCTTGTATTTTATTGATGATGTGACTGCTGACAAAAGCAGCAGTATGAATTCCAAAGTGTTTCGGGCAGTATTATCTGCTCATATTCAGCCAAATGCTTCAGAACTCATTTGACGGCGTTTCACAGTGCAGATGGACAATGACCCGAAGCATACTACAAAAGCAACCAAAGAGTTTTTTAAGGGAAAGAAGTGGAATGTTATGCAATGGCCAAGTGAATCACCTGACCTGAATCTGATTGAGCATGCATTTCACTTGCTGAAGGCAAAACCGAAGGGAATATGCCCCAAGAACAAGCAGGAACTGAAGACAGTTGAAGTAGAGGCCTGGCAGAGCATCACCAGGGATGAAACCCAGCGTCTGGTGATGTCTATGCATTCCACACTTCAGGCTGCAATTGACTGCAAAAGATTTGCAACCAAGTATTAAAAAGTGAAAGTTTGATTTATGATTGTTAATCTGTCTCATTACTTTTGGTCCCTTAACCATTTCAGATCCGCGCTATAGCCAAAGTACGGCTCCAGCGCGGATCTGAAATGCCCGGAGGACGTCCATGGACGTCCTCCACTGCGCATGCTCCCGCGCGCCTCTAGGCGCGACCTCGGCATGAAACCGATATCGCGCCTAGACTTTACCAATTCCCTGGTTTTCATTACTCTGTCTAATTGTTAGTATTTAGTTTGAAAGTGAAAAATTATGAACCAACGTTTAGAAAACGTCAGTTAACGTCGGACTTCACACCTTACGTATCTGTAGTGGTCTGCGACCCAAAGTAGGGACCACTACGAGACGGTCCGGAGATGAAGTTGACAGAAGTCAAGGACGAACAAGAACCCCGTATAAGGGAAGCCAAAACGGAAGTCGTTCACTTTACG
>BLSH010473373.1:283958-297848 GCA_018402905.1 Glandirana rugosa | reverse complement strand
GCCATCGCTATCACCGTGCTCCCGGGGGTCTATGTCAGGCTGGTTTGCAGTTAATGAGAAGCCTGGTGTGGGGCCCTCGTGCCACTATCGCTACCGTACACTACACAAGGGACGGGTCATGTCAGGCTAGTTTGCAGCTAATGAGAAGCCTGGTGTGGTGCCCTCGCCCCATTATCACCACTGTACACTACACAAGGGACAGGTCTATGTCTGGCTGGTTTGCAGTTAATGAGAAGCCTAGTGTGGTGCCCTCGTCCCACTATCACCACTGTACACTACACAAGGGACGGGTCTATGTCAGGCTAGTTTGCAGTTAATGAGAAGCCTGGTGTGGGGCCCTCGTGCCACTGTCCCACCGTACACTACACAAGGGACGGGTCTGTCAGGCTGGTTTGCAGTTAATGTGAAGCCTGGTGTGGGGCCCTCGCCCCACTATCACCACTGTACACTACACAAGGGAAGGGTCTATGTCAGGCTGGTTTGCAGTTAATGAGAAGCCTGGTGTGGAGCCCTCGTGCCACTATCGCTACCGTACACTACACAAGGGACGGGTCTATGTCAGGCTGGTTTGCAGTTAATGAGACGCCTGGTGTGGGGCCCTCGCCCCACTATCACCACTGTACACTACACAAGGGACAGGGAGAGCTTCAGAAGCCGTAACATGTAAACATAAGCCTCTAGTTCCCAGAATATTAGATAAGGAATTGTTGGTTTACAGGAAATACTTCATTTATGAGCAATTATTCTAGAAAAGATAAGTGTGAAATTCTGGGTTACAGCTGAAACTGATATATTGTTAAAACCTCACAGCGGATGCAGAGAAGGGGTCTGCGGATGCCTTGGACTTGGCAGTTTCCTCCCCTCGTTCACCAGATGCAGGAAGCACCCATAGCTCGCCATCTTCACCCGATTCCAAAAAGAAGCCTCGGGGAATCAGAAAGCTGTTTGGGAGGTAACTGAACTTTGCAGCAGTGCTTAGCAATTGTTATTTATATAAACTGATCATGGAACTATTATCAAAAACCAAGTGGTTCCTACACAACCCTCCTATATTAACCACAGTCCACGCCACTCTTGAACATAGGCAATACAATGACAAAGCTGCCACTTCTGTAATGTAATGATCTAAAAACAAAATGCAATTTCTGATATCAGAGCATTAGCGGCGCTAAAAATAAAAATACAAACTTCAACACAAATAAATGTCCAACAAAGGGATAGAGGGTGCTCGTGAAGGAAACCCACTCTAATAGTCCTTTGATCATTTCACATTTGAGGCAGACTGCGTAGTATGGCTTGCATATACTCTGTCCTCCAATATCCACCCTGTGATTACATGCAGGTGCTCAACTGGTGAATAGATGAACCCTTACCAAACGTTGTGGCTAGGCACTCTTCATGCACTAGCTAACCACGCGATTTGTGCTACCTTGCACTGTATTAACAGGGAAGCCTTCCTGTGGTGGTCCAAGCAATAGGGGTCATGGAGGGAATAAGCAAACAAAAAGCTTGCATAGCGTAATATAGTCACATAACTTTATTGCTCCAATCAAAGTTCCCATATAAAATAATCCATATCACACATTTCACTTTAAAAAGCCCCCTCTACTGGTTAATCTACTCTTACCAGAGAAAAGGACTATATGGGCATAATGTCCTTGGATGCGGGCGCCGACCATCCGCGGTCCTTTGAAGCCAGATCCGGACGGACGCGCCTCCTGTCCCCGGAGCTCTCAGACCTGCAGAGAGATAGGGGATGTGTGGCGTTTGTTTGGTGAATGGTGCCGTGCAGTCCAATCACGACGCGTTTCGTCAGTATAGACTTCTGCTGGTGATTGGCTGCATGGACTGACGGCATCATTTTTATACCCGCCCTCATCCCATAGTCACAGTATTGAGATAGTGTGTCAATTAGCTTATCCTGACCATGGAGGATCGGCGTCAGCATGTACAAACGGATTTGTTTGTCACGCTACTCCACAATCATTAAAATTTAGGATGAGGCAAAACAACATCACATAAAACCATGTTCTTAAAACAATTTTCTTATGAAATAAGGTGAATTATACCGGGCACCAGCATTACGCTATGTGTGTTTTTCCCTACTTTTCAGAGGTAGCGTGTCCGCAATGGACACGGTACACCCAATGATGATCATACACAGTCATCCAGTGAATGCAACACATGCCCTCCTCCTGTCAGCATCCGCTGGTCTGGCTGTATATATCTCTGAAATTAGTTCCTCTATATTAGGCTATTTCCTCCATAATGCCTACTACCCCATTTATTTAGAGGTTCCTCATCTCCTCATCATTCTATTAATCACCGATGAAAAACCAGGAACTGTCTACATTTCTTCTATGAACTGTGATTGACCATGGAACCACCCAGATTTCTCCTATAAACTGTAATTAAATTGAACTGCTAGATTGGAATGTTATATATTTTTTTTCCAGGCTGAAGAGGAGTCAGTCTACTACTTTAAACCAGGACGATGACTTCCCGGAGGAGGAGTTCAAGAGGGGAGGGACTAGGTCCACTGCCGGGCCAAGATTGGGCTGGTCCAGAGATCTTGGTCAAGCACACAGGTCAGTACGGGGACATATAATAGCCTTTCTGTGAATCCTGACTGAGGTATAAAAGGGTTTTGAAGTTATAGTGGTTGTAAAGTCTCAGGATTTTTCACCTTAATGCATTCTATGCATTAAGGTAAAAAACCTTCTGTGCTGCAGCTCCGCCAGACCCCCCCCTTTTTCTTACCTGAGACCAATCTGATCCCGTTGCTGTGACATAGGAACGGGGGGGCGGGGCCGAGTCCTGCTGTCTGTGTTAATGGAGCAGCAGCAGGACTCAGGAGCGAGACCGCACAGATGCCCCCATGTAAAGCAGCTTACCATGGGGGCCCTCGATGAAGAGGAGGGGCTTGGAGTGCTGGCAGGGGACCCTAGAAGAAGAGGATCGTGGCTGCTTTGTGCGAAAGTATTGCACAGAGCAGGTAAGTATGACATGTTTGTTATTTTTATAAGACAAAAAAAAATTGAGGGTTTACAAACCCTTTTAATTCAAGTATATGGTAGTTTTGGCTCCAGGAGAAATGTTTTGTTTCTTTTAAATGCAATGTGTACATCTTTATACATCTGGAAGTTAGGGACCCAGGTCTACTATCGGGTCAAGATTGGACAGGTCCAGATCCAGAGATCTTGGGGTACCAATAATAGTAAGGCCATGAACCCTACAAAGACCTAAACGTGCTTTGGGGATAATGAAATGGCGCATTTGGCGGTGAGATCTTTTGCACTTTCATTGCCTGAGTCTGCATATCTTCTGCTATCATTACAAGGGGGGTTCCACTCTACCATATTAATTATTTTGCATTGAGTAGACAAGAGAAGTGGTAACCCTCCATGGTGGGTGGGAATGCTGAAAACTTCAAAATGGGTAGGAACACAGCCAGGACTATGCTGTGGAGATCTCCGCACTGCTATCCTGAAAAGGTTTAAATATCTTGCCAGGTCATTGCATGTAAAATTCTTACCTGCAGAAAAAAGAATTCTCAAAGTTTACTAATCCATGCACCCTGCCATACAGAAATGGTCTTGGTACAATAATGACCAATGATCTGATCTTCATTCTTCAGTTAGAGGTGGTGCTATGCTATTGTAAGAAAACCCAGCCTGTTCAGGACTGAGCTCTAGGGAACTCTTGGAAGATACCCCTCAGATGTCCCTTGTACACAACAAGCTTAACTATGCTGCAGAAAGATGTTAAATAGTTTGGAGCACAGACCTACCTTCCTCTGTACAATAAATTGTAATTGTGGTGGCCACATCAAGGGCTTGTTTACAGAAGTGTTCAATCCATATGGCTATATTAAAGTGCAAAATAAGCAAGCAGCAATAACTTTGTTCCCATTTTTATAAGTGATTACATACCCTCTGTTCTCAGCTGCATAAGGATCTGGGAGAGCTGGGGAAGTAGAAACAGCAGCACGCTGTTCTTGCCAGTGAATGGCTGTGCAGGGAGAGAGTGTCTGCACCAGTCTGATCATTGGAGGAGAGCAGCATAGCCAGAAAATTCACCATGCTGTGCTGACATGCCTAGTGTGGTCAAGTTTTTTTTTGTTTGTTTTTATTAGGAAAGCGGAGGGACTGGCAGGATCACCAGCTGTTTTACACAAAGGAAGCCATACAAAGATAACACGATACATTTTTCTACAAGTACATGGTACAGCAGGCACTATCAGGAATATGAAATTCGGGGTTGACCTTCTTTTTTTTTTTTTTTTTTTTATTTTTTTTTTTAATAATGTGCCATATGCATTTAACACTCAGTCCTCAGTGTGGATGGCTTTTTGTCACATTGGAGTTTTTTTTAATTTATGCCATTAGGCAGTCATTTAAGGTATCCTACAATAAAGTAAACCAGTCCACATTCCTATAAAATACCTTGAACATGTAAATACGAAGCTGTAACATGAAGTGTGTAAGTGTTGTTCTGATCCCGCAGTGATTTGGACACGCCGTTTGCCAAGTGGACGAAGGAGCAGGTATGCGCCTGGCTGAGGGACCAAGGGCTGGGAAGCTATGTTAACAGCTGCAAGCAATGGATTGTCTCAGGGCAAACACTACTGCATGCGTCCCAGCAAGACCTGGAGAAGGTGAGGCCGGACCCAGTCTCTGCAGAGGCCCTATTGTCAGTAATATACCATGACATGTATATATACCAGCTTTTCTAATTTCTCTATTGATCCATAGAAGAAAACAAAAATCCAGTATATCAAGGTGACCTTCATGCCAAAATACAGCTTAGTTCAATTATGTCTTAAAATATAATGCTATCCAAAACCCTTTTTTGCTCTGGATAAAGGACAGGAAGAAACTCTCCCCCTCTATCTTGTCACAGGGAGAGGAAGTGAGGAAAAATCTCCCCATTGTGGTCACAGAAGATAAAAAAGCCTAACAAACTTTAAAGCTGAACGCTGGTATAAGCATAAAATTCTAAATACAGAAGGCATGTGTCTTCCTACTTGAATCTTGGTATACATTGGGAGCGATTTAATAAAACTGGAAAGTGCAAAATCCGGCGCAGCTCTGCATATTAAGCAATCCGCTTACAGGTTTTTTTTTTTTTTTTTTTTTGGTTTTTTTTTGTAAAAGCTTAATTGAACAAGCTGAAGTTAGAAGCTGATTGGCTACCATGCACAGCTGCATCAGATTTTGCACTCTCCAGTTTTAGTAAATCAACCCCATTGTGTATTTTCTCAGATCTGTGCATGAATCCGGTATATAGTGTTGTCTCTGTGCAGTAGCTTCCTGTAATAAAGACCAGTCACTGCTTCTCCCTCTCCTTGTGCAGGGTGACTGGTCTGTCTCCGCCCCCTCCTGTAGTTTTCTGCAGGCAGCCTGTAGTAGGCAGAGCCTGCTGGGTCCCTCCCACAGCTCAGCATTCGACACAGGCTGTGAATAGCGCAATGTTCTTGTCACTGCCACTTTCACAGAGTAATACTTCGGTTTTCAAAGGAGTTTTCTGCAAACAGAGTGGATCTTTAGCCTTTGTGAATACTGAGGATTATATTTAAAAGAGAAGAATGGCCTGGGCTCGTTTGGCCATACTTCTCCTATGGGTCACAGGAGTGCAATCCGTTTTGCACTCCTGTGACCCGGTTTCACTAAAGTCCACCTCTGCTCACTTCACAGGAGTTGGGACAGGCACCACGTAATCATGACTTCAGGAGTCGGGATCCTCCAGGTGCCTGGACCGACAGCTGTCTCAGGCTCTCAGCGCCCCTCCACAGCTCAGCGTTCCAGTGAGCATGGAGGGAGATGAGAGGAGAGCTGCTGATTGACAGCCAACAGATCTCCGCTCGGGGATCTGTGAGAACCGAGCCATCAGCGGTGTTTGGTGCCTTGGTTCTTAATGTAGAGACGCCGGGGGACAGATGCTGCATCCACCTAGGTAAGTATAAAGGGGGAAAAAACTGTAAACCCATACTTCTCTTTTAAATTTAAAGTATATGTGCTCGGAGATCAGCTTTAACTCTTCCACACACTTCGAAAATAAAAATTGTCTTGGGTTGGGATTTTCAATTCTATTTTATGATTACATCATATGTATTTTTATGTTGACTTTGTAGTAGTATACTATCATCCTCTGTTAACCATTATTAATGCAAAGGGTTTGGTGTTCAAATTTATTGGCTAATTTAAGTTTTTAAAGATGCAAGTTTTCAATATGCCTTAGGTTAGAGCTGCACGATTAATCGTTAAAAAATTGCGATCTCGATTCAACCCCCCTCACAATCTTTACACATCATTTCCCTGATTCATTGCAGAGAGTTCTCTGCTCACAGCTGACAGCTGTCGAAAAAAAAAAAAACAGGCAGCCTGCCAAGTTTATCACAACATTGTCAGCACTGGGAGATCACTATAAACAAAGTATCATTTTGTTCTTTTAGATCAAAGGAATGAACTTCGGTCTGTAATTGAGGTCAGTTTAAACACTTAAAGACTAAGCCTATTTCTGACACTTGTTGCTCACAAGTTAAAATCAGTATTTTTTTTCTAGAAAAATACTTAGAACCTCCAAACTTTATATATTTATTTTTAGCAGAGACCCTAGAGAATAAAATGGCGGTTGTTGCAATATTTTATGTCACACTGCGTTTGCGCAGCGGTCTTTCAAATGCAGTTTTTTTTTTTTAAGAAATACAATTCAATGAATTAAAACAAAAAAAAAAACTAAACCTTAACGTTAGCCCAATTTTTTTTGTACAATGTGAAAGATGTTACGCCATGAGAATCGTGCGAGAATCATGATCTTTATTCTAAGCCGAAAAATCGTGATTCTCATTTTAGCCACAATTGTGCAGCTCTACTTTTAGATCCTTGCAGGTTTTATGCAATTTTGTATAAAGCCTGAAGAAGGAATCTAGGACATCCTTAAGACATCCTGAAAGCCTGCATCTTTAATGTAATTTATTGGCTAGGTTATTATAGGTGCAAGCTTTTGGGATGTATTAACACCTTCCCGCCTTACCTATAGCAAAATGACAGCTGGGCAGGAGTTTCATTGTTTTAACTGTACGTCACATGACGTCATTCACAAGAAGCCACTTGTGCGCGCTCCCGGGGGCGCACATCGATTGGTGGAGCGTTTGTCACTCGGACACACCACATCTTCCATCCCGGTAAAAAGCCTATGACGTAGGCTCCTTACTATGCGATCAGCTGTGTTCAATAGGGAGTTCCGGTTATCGTCATTCCTCTACTCACACTGACAGCGCGTGAGTAGAGGAGAGCCGATAAGCGGCTCCCCTGACAGTGCATTGATTATCAGTGCAGTCCCATCAGTGATGCCTGCCAGTACCCACCTGTGCCATCGGTACCCATCAGTGATGCCAATCCATGCTGCCTCTCAGTGCAGTGGCTTCACTAGGGTTGGTGTCACCTGGTGAGGTAAAACATGGTGTCGCCCCCCACATCAGGCTCTCCTGTCTAGCCTGCCACAGTGCCTTGCAGGGTAGGGTAGATGTTCTATAAAATGCTCCATATAGATGTGGGAATTCACTTTGAACTCCACCTTATTTTAGTTGCTCTCTTTAGGTATTAGATGTGCAGAAAATAAGGGAGCACATCTAATATCTACAGAGAGTTATGGCAATTGGGTAGAGTTGGAAGTGAACCATGCCATTATCTTAAGGGATTGGCATTTTGGAGGTTAAAGTGATTGTAAGTTTTGTTTATTGTTCTTTTTAAATAGCAAACATGTTATACTTACCTGCTCTCTGCAAGGGTTTTGCACAGAGCAGCCCCGATCTTCCTTTTCTGTGGTCCCCCAGTGGCGCTCCTGGCTCCTCTTCTTCTCGAGTGCCCCCACGGAGAGCCACCTTCCATAGGGGCACCCATGCGGGCGCGATCCTGAGTCTTGCTGCGTCCATTGACACAGACAGCAGGACTCGGCCCCACCCCCGGCTCCCATGTCACTGGATTTTATTGACATCAGCGGGGGCCAGTGGTTCCTCTTGCTATCAATCTATCCAATGAGGACCCGAGGCAGCAGCTGGAGTTGCTGGGCTCTTCCCCGGTAAGAATACGGGGGGGGGGGGGCTGCTGCAGCAAAAAAGGTTTTTCACCTTAATGCATTGAATGCATTAAGGTGAAAAATCATGAGGGTTTACAATCCCTCTAAAACAGGCAGTGAGGAAATGTGATATCACCTCCTCACTGCCTGTCAGATGCCTCTGAAAAGTGACCTGAGCATGGCTCACTTTTCAGTGGAGTGACAGTGCCTGCTGCAAGTGTGTACAACCCTTTAGGTTCACATTGGCGTGCTGAGATTTCACCGCAGTGCTGGTGTACTCAGTTTTCCTGCATGTTACCCCCAGTTATAGTCGCAGTCCCTCAGACTTCTATTTGGTTGCAGGGTTTTCTGAACGCACACCAAAGATGCAGTATGCAGGACTTTTGGTGCACTTTCAGAAAATGTGGCAAAAATTTGCAACCTAATAGAAGTCTATGGAACTGTGACTATAACCGAGGATAACATGCAGGAAAACGGCGAGTACACCAGCACTGTAGCAAAATTACCGCACGCAACCCACTTAAAAGCACATAGAACCAAGTACTATTATAGGCTGAAGAAAGAAAGCTCTTTTCCTGCAGTTAAAGCGGTAGTAAACCCATGCATTTAACAGGTTAAAAACCAGTCACATTTCCGGCACGTGCCGGAAATGTAACACTCCTATTGGTTGTGCTCTAAACCAAACTGTCAAACCATCCAATGGCTGGTGTCATAGCTGATCACATGTGCAGCATCATGGCAGTTGTAGATTAAACAGAGGCCAAGATGGCAGCTTCCTTGGCTGAAAATGATAGGAGGGTTTACTACCACTTTATGGAAAGGTTCTGCTGGGAAATAACATTGGAAATAGGAGGAAGGGGGGGGGGGAGAGAGACTTGGGAGGGAGAGAAGGAGAAGGGGGAGAGTGCGACCACAGTGCTCAACTGCTCACTCACTTCAGTCCCCTGAGTCTCAGTCAGTGGCTTCATATTTACAATGTGGCTGTCTGCTGCTTGATTTAAACTTTCCCGCCCCACATCCCTTTCACATACACAGCGTGGGGGGGCGGGCAGAGGCAGAGCCGATACAGATGCTCCCATTCATGTGGAGGGGCGAACTGTGCTGTCTGGGCTCAGTGAGAACGGGCACTCATCCTTCTTCATACTTGTTGGTGTCACCCCTCCTGCGGGTGTCACCTGGGTGCGGTCCGCACCCCCATAGTGACATCACTGTTTCATGTGACCATCAGTGATGCCTATCAGTGCCCATAAAGGCTGCCCATCAGTGCCCTTCAATGCTGCATATCAGCAGGGACCGGATACATTTTGATCCATGTATGAGCACCCTAGTTGTACAGAAGTCGGTCTACCAATTGACTACTGTACAACCAGCCGGTTAGGTTTTTCCTGAATGATCAGTGCCGTTGGCACTGATCATTGTATTCTGATGGTGGGGAAGGCTCACCGCCATTAGAATACAATAGCACAGTGGGAGGATTCCCCCATACACATTGAATGCGTGGTTAGGGTAATCAGATAATTTTTTTTAATCGTTCAACATCCTGTTTGAACAAAAAAAATGAATGTATGGGCTGTCTTACAGTTGAACTTTTTCTGACCAACTAAACATTGTTGCTCTTTAAAGGGGTAGTAAAGCCTCAAGATTTTTCACCTTAAAGTGTTACTAAATCCACAACAGTAAAATCAGTCCGTATATGCAGAATAGCATGCTTGCTGTACTCGCTGTGTAACTTAAGGGGTTAATCCTCTGTGTTGTGTAAAAAGGCTGTTTGATCTTGTATGGCCAGATACTACCTTCTTGCCCTGTCTACTATATTAGACTCTACTATACTATACTACATGTCAAAAAGTCAAATTGCGTCATTTTTGGTGTGTTGAATGTCATTCGCCAATTTCCACATAGACATAGAGTTTGTTATAATAATGTCGTGAGGCCGAGCGAGCGAAGCGAGGACGTGAGGCCGACCTACCACTTTCACCTGTGTCCACGTCTGTGGTCTATATGGTTTTTTTTTTTAATGTCCCTAACGTCCCTTCCGTAACCGAATCACAGGAGGAGGGACAGATGCGCAGTTGGACACGGGCGCATGGGCAGTAACTGCCAGAAGTGACGCTATTGGACATTTTGACAAATTGGCTCAAGAGGTAGAACACAGGTAGTGTGAAAACATTGCACATGCTCTGTCTATCTTCCTGTTTCACATGGACACAGACTACAGTGCATTTCTAGAGGCAATTGTTGTTTATTTGTGAACTGAGCATGTCATTGGCAAAGCACCAATCGGCTCTGGCCAGATTGTGGGTGAAGGGCCACTGATGCAAAGGAAATTACATCATCAGAGAGTGAAATCCCCTCCTATATGAACACTGTGGAAGCCCTGTCTACTTGCAGTTTATCACCTGACTGAAATATACAAATGAAAAAAAAGGTGTGTAGCAGCAGTATTTTGATATAAAAAGAATATTTAGAAGCTGTGTGCACTGTGTGGGGGGGGGGGGGGGCGCGGATGAATTGTTTTTATATTGCGGGTTTAGTAACACTTTAATGCATTCTATCCATTATGGTGAAAAGCCTCCTGCACTGCAGCAGCCCCCCAGAGTCCCCCTTTTACTTACCTGAGCCCGATCGTTCCAGTGATGGGGACGAGCACACCCGCTCTGGCTGCTGTCTCGGGTCCATTGGCTCCTGCTGCTGTCAATCAAATTCAATGACCTGGGAGCCGGGTCCTGCTTCTGTGTCAATGGACGCAGTAGCAGGACACGGGAGCGCACCCGCACGGGTGCCCCCAGAAGAGGAGGATCGGAACCACTCTGTGAAAAACCAACTGCACAGAGGAAGGAAGTATAACTTTTTTTTTTTAATGAACCTTTTAATGGCCTGTACACACGATCCAAAAATCGGACGAAAAATACCGCTTTTGAATCGATTGTACGTAGCTTTCGAGAGTCGATCACAACAGTTCATCCTATATAATCTGATCGGAACAAGCACGAAAATATTTCTCGTACGATTTTTGTTTAATCTGTACAGTTGCCCGAAAATACAATACAAATACACTACAACATATGACATCACTTCTGATTTTTTTTTATTATGTCGTATGAGCGTTTTCGTAACTTTAGTAACCTATTAATTTTCGATATGCGACTAGCATGCACGTGTACGTTCCATTAGGGTGATGAAATCATATTTTGTAGCCTTTTCTCCTTTTCTTTCTACTCAAGAACAAAGGTTTGTAAAAAGTGTTTAACTTTATATGGAATATAGGAATATATGATAAACACTTTGCACTCTCTTTCAACGTCGCTGCCTTATCTCTTTAGGAACTGGGTATTAAACACCCGTTACATCGGAAGAAGCTCCAGTTGGCTCTGCAGTCCCTAGGATCTGAAGATGATAGTAACTATGGAAAATTGGATTACAAGTGGGTCACACGTAAGTAATTTTATTTGACTTGTCTTTATGCCCTGGAGGCATCCTGGCATTACCCTGCAATATATCAGTAACTCGGTGGAGCCATATCCCGCGCTATCCTTTCTTTTCACAGAACAGCCACCTAGGAATTATTTTAAAGCGGTTGTGTGCTCAGATAAAAAAAAAAACCTGTAAGGCAAAGGCATAATGAGCTAGTATGCCGCATACTAGCTCATTATCAAATACTTACCTCAGAACGAAGCTCCGACAGGTCCCCGCAGAAGGAGCTGACATTTTCCCTCGGGGGATCCTTCCGGGTTCGCGGCTCAGGCGCTGTGAGTGTCCGGAGGCGCAAGACGTCACATACGCGCGGGAGCTCTTCTTTCCAGCAAGGTTCGGCGCTATACGCCGGACCTTCACTGGGACTTCACTGCGAATGCGCCACTGACCTCAGCGGATGCATTCAAGGTGAATATCTCCTAAACTGTACAGGTTTAGGAGATATTCATTTCACCTACAGGTAAGCCTTATTATAGGCTTACCTGTACGTAAAAATCACAATTAAGGGCATACAACCGCTTTAAGGTTGTCTTGAGCATGCAGCACTTCTTTTCGGTTTTTGTATGTGTGCCCTGTTGAGTTTCTCGTCTTTCTGGATTTGGTGACATGACAGGGTAGTGTAGTGTGATTTAGAACAAAGAAGGAACATTGTTTTGAATAGGCCCAGTAGCACCCAAGGTTGTTAGACGTCAGATAATTATGTTTTTCCTTTCTGATACTGTAACTTTGTGTCAATTAATCTTTATGGATTTTCTAGGGTGGCTGGACGATATAGGGCTCCCCCAGTACAAGACACAGTTTGATGAGGCAAAAGTCGATGGACGAATGCTACATTATATGACAGTGGTAAGTTTTCCTCACCGCTTAGATTTAAAATGTGTGTCTGTGCAAAAAAAAAAAAAAAATCTGTGCAGGACATCCCTGTAATACATGCACATTTCCCCAAACTTTTAAAACATTCGGTGAGCTCTTGACTTGTAGTGAACTGACAGTGGTGCCTCTTTTGCACTGAAATCTCAAGCAATGTTGTCAGAGTTCTTCTATGTTCGACTATTGAACACCCCCCATCTCGTTAAAGAAAAACGTCAGCAGCTACAAATACTGTAGCTGCTATCTTTTAGTTTTAGGACACCTACCGGTCCAGGGATCCTGTGATGTCGGCACCCCAGCCAATTTTCAGATCGGCTCTTGGGTGCTGCTGCTGCCATTCATGGTGAGGGAAACCGGCAGCGAAGCCTTTTGGCTGTGCTTTCTTACTGGCCCGGCAAAGGAAGGAGGGGGGGGGGCGAACTTCCGAAGGGGCGGTGCCACGGTGGAGTCTTCCGAAAGCAGATAAGTGGAGCTTCCACTTTTGGGTGGAACTCCGCTTTAAGATAGGGTGGAGGTAAAACATACAGTACTTACAACAGGAGGTAAGTAACCATGAAAAAAGTCTACAACTTCCGCCTGTTGGCGCAAAACAATAAAATTCTGTATCTTTAACTATATATAAAGTATATAGGTGAAGGTGTGTGAATGTATATAGATAGATATTCATTTTTTTCTTTAGTCCTGACCATAACTAAAATAATCGCTGCATGTTTTCTTTTAAATATATGTAAGCTTCCCAATTTATAAAATATAAAAATACCAAAAATGATGCGCACTAGCCTTCAAAATTGGGTTGCATGCACTTAGGCTTGATTCACACTAATGCATTTTGCTTTTCAGCGTTTTTTCATGGCTTTTTGCTGGGCTTTCTGTGTTTTTTTTTTTTTTTTTTTTTACCGCGGTTTTGATGCATTTTTGCGGTTTTTCATTTTTAATGATATTTTTTTTGTTGTTACTAGGCAGATTTAGAATGCAAAATCGCGATAAAAAGACAGCACTTGCGTTTTTCTTGCATGCCCATTGAAGTCTATTACATGTAAAACGCTGCTTTTTGCAGGAAAAAAGTCCCCGACCCTTTCCAAAAATGCAGAGGCACAAAAATGCACTGATGTGAACATGTTCCATAGGAACCCATGTTATAAAAAAAAATCGCTGCATTTCTGCAAAATGCATCAAAAAACTCACTAGTGTGAATGGAGCCTAAAAGGTGCAATCAATAAAAATATCAATGTATAAAAAGTGCTGCACTGTATAAGACATCAACAAGAAAATAAAAGGGTATATGGTTACATAGTTACAACTGCACTTGTTAATCCCAGGCTATTCAGCTCTTTTATGTGAACTTTATCATAGATTGTTTTGGACATTATTTGGGATACATTGTAATGTTGTTGTTGCACTTGGTAACCACAGTTTTTCATTTCATTTTCAGTTGCTGCACATGGCATATATATATATTTATTACCT
>BLSH010473373.1:259457-283948 GCA_018402905.1 Glandirana rugosa | reverse complement strand
TAGGCAGATTTAGAATGCAAAATCGCGATAAAAAGACAGCACTTGCGTTTTTCTTGCATGCCCATTGAAGTCTATTACATGTAAAACGCTGCTTTTTGCAGGAAAAAAGTCCCCGACCCTTTCCAAAAATGCAGAGGCACAAAAATGCACTGATGTGAACATGTTCCATAGGAACCCATGTTATAAAAAAAAATCGCTGCATTTCTGCAAAATGCATCAAAAAACTCACTAGTGTGAATGGAGCCTAAAAGGTGCAATCAATAAAAATATCAATGTATAAAAAGTGCTGCACTGTATAAGACATCAACAAGAAAATAAAAGGGTATATGGTTACATAGTTACAACTGCACTTGTTAATCCCAGGCTATTCAGCTCTTTTATGTGAACTTTATCATAGATTGTTTTGGACATTATTTGGGATACATTGTAATGTTGTTGTTGCACTTGGTAACCACAGTTTTTCATTTCATTTTCAGTTGCTGTACACGGCATATATATATATATATATATATATATATATATATATATTTATAACCTTCCTAGTTTATTGATCTGTATATGACGTGGTTGATCATCTGTTGATTCATGTTTTTGACATACAATATTGCCATCCTATTTCTTGCTCTCTGTCACTTGAGTTTTGCTCATTGCTGATCTGGTGAGATGAACTGTGTTGAGACTGTGTTGAACTGTGTGAGATCCAGCCATTGGAAGTGTTTACTGAAGTGTTATTCCCACAAATATCCTAATCTCAGCACAAATAGCACTGCTTACCTTGGCAGGAAGCTTGTGAAATGGCGTTTCCACCCAGTGACACCCTTCCTGCTCTTTAACTGTGTCACCCAGACAGGTATATACAGTGGTATACAAAAGTTTAGGAACCCCTGACAATTTCCATGATTGTCATTTACAGTGGGGCAAAAAAGTATTTAGTTAGACACCAATTGTGCAAGTTCTCCCACAAAAAGATGAGAGGCCTGTAATTTTCATCATAGCTACATTTCAACTATGAGAGACAGAATGAGAAAAAAAATCCAGAAAATCACATTGTCTGATTTTTAATTTGTTTGCAAATTATAGTGGAAAATAAGTATTTGGTCACCTACAAAAAAGCAAGATTTCTGGCTCTCACAGACCTGTAACTTCTTCTTCAAGAGGCTCCTCTGTCCTCCACTCATTACCTGTATTAATGGCACCTGTTTGAACTTGTTATCAGTATAAAAGACACCTGTCCACAACCTCAAACAGTCAGACTCCAAACTCCACTATGGCCAAGACCAAAGCGCTGTCAAAGGACACCAGAAACAAAATTGTAGACCTGCACGAGGCTGGGAAGACTGAATCTGCAATAGGTAAGCAGCTTGGTGTGAAGAAATCAACTGTGGGAGCAATTATTAGAAAATGGAACACATACAAGACCACTGATAATCTCCCTCGATCTGGGGTTCCACGCAAGATCTCACTCCGTGGGGTCAAAATGATCACAAGAACGGTGAGCAAAAATCCCAGAACCACATCGGGGGACCTAGTGAATGACCTGCAGAGAGCTGGGACCAAAGTAACAAAGGCTACCATCAGTAACACACTAGGCCTCCAGGGACTCAAATCCTGCAGTGCCAGACGTGTCCCCCTGCTTAAGCCAGTACATGTACGGGCCTGTCTGAAGTTTGCTAGAGAGCATTTGGATGAGCCAGAAGAGGATTGGGAGAATGTCATATGGTCAGATGAAACCAAAACAGAACTTTTTGGTAAAAACTCAAATTGCCCTGTTTGGAGGAGAAAGAATGCTGAGTTGCATCCAAAGAACACCATACCTACTGTGAAGCATGGGGGTGGAAACATCATGCTTTGGGGCTGTTTTTCTGCAAAGGGACCTGGACGACTCATCCGTGTAAAGGAAAGAATGAATGGGGCCATGTATCGTGAGATTTTGAGTAAAAACTTCCTTCCATCAGCAAGGGCATTGAAGATGAAATGTGGCTGGGTCTTTCAGCATGACAATGATCCCAAACACACCGCCCGGGCAATGAAGGACTGGCTTCATGAGAAACATTTCAAAGTCCTGGAGTGGCCTAGCCAATCTCCAGATCTCAACCCCATAGAAAATCTTTGGAGGGAGTTGAAAATCCGTGTTGCCCAGTGACAGCCCCAAAACATCACTGCTCTAGAGGAGATCTGCATGGAGGAATGGGCCAAACTACCAGCAACAGTGTGTAAAAACCTTGTGGAGACTTACAGAAAATGTTTGACCTCTGTCATTGCCAACAAAGGGTATATAACAAAGTATTGAGATGAACTTTTGTTATTGACCAAATACTTATTTTCCACCATGATTTGCAATTCAATTCTTTAAAAATCAGACCATGTGATTTTCTGGATTTTTTTTTCTCATTTTGTCTCTCATAGTTGAAGTGTACCTATGATGAAAATTACAGGCCTCTCTCATCTTTTTAAGTGGGAGAACTTGCACAATTGGTGGCTGACTAAATACTTTTTTGTCCCACTGTATAAATATTTGAGTGTTTGGATCAGCAATTTCATTTTGATCTATCAAATAACCGAAGGACACAGTAATATTTCAGTAATGAAATGAGGTTTATTGGATTAACAGAAAATGGGCAATATGCATCAAAATGAAATTACAGGTGCATACATTTGGGCACCCTTGTCATTTTGTTGATTTGAATACCTGTAACTACTTAGCTCTGATTAATTGGAACACACAATTGGTTTGGTGAGCTCATTAAGCCTTGAACTTCATAGACAGTTGCAACCAATCATGAGAAAAGGTATTTAAAGCGGAACTTCCGCTTTAAGAGAAGGTGACCCCCTGACATGCCATGTCATTTTTTTTTGGGGGGGGGGGGCGGCGACCCAGGTCCACTTCCTCTCCTGGCGCCAAGGAGCCAGAAGGAAGTTCACTCCCACCCCCCTTCCCTCTCAGCGTTCTTCTGGGACATGTCACAGGTCGCAGAAGATACGCCGAGCCATTCACAAGCCGCAGCGCGACTCGCACATGTGCAGTGAGCCCACACTTGTGATGCCGGCGCTGCCCAGGGGAGGGGGGAGACGAGCGAGCCCTTGGGGGGCCGCATCGCTGGAACGAGGGACAGGTGAGTGGCCCATTGTTAAGTCAGCAACTACCCTTTTGGTAGCTGCTGATTTTTAACAGGGTGGAACTCTGCTTTAAGTTGGCCAATTGCAAATTGTTGTTCTCTTTGACTCTTCTCTGAAGAGTGGCAACATGGGGCCTCAAAACAACTCTCAAATGACCTGAAAACAAAGATTGTTCTACATTATGGTTTAGGGAAAGGCTACAAAAAGTTATCGCAAGTAAACTGCACTTCAGAGACATTTGCAATCTTCATCCACAGTAATGTGCAGTTTTATCAATTCTTTATTTATCTGTCTTCTTCTTTCCCAGGATGATTTGCTGTCTTTGAAAGTTGTAAGCGTTCTCCACCACCTCAGTATTAAACGTGCCATACAGGTTTTGCGGATAAACAGCTTTGAACCAAACTGCCTGCGCCGGAGACCCTCCGATGAGGTAATCCAGACTTCAGTATCTTCTGATTCTTGACTTCCAAATTATTCACAGACTATTAGGGTCTCAACAGATAAAAATGAAATATGCTTCCTATTTATGCCACTGTGGCATAGTGTACATCAAACTTCACAGATATCATTGGTACTTAAAGGGTAACTCCACTTTCGTGGGAAAAACGATAGCCAATAACAAAAAAATAATATAGCATATAGAATTGCGACTCAAGTCATATTGTAATCGAATGTTATTAAAAAATACCTTTCCTTTTCAAACTGCAACACTCTAATTTTCTGTAAAATGCAATGCAATATGGCTACCTGGAGGTGTTCTGTACACAGAATGTGTACAGAACGCCCCGCAGAAACGTCATTTCCTGCTTGTGTGATTGGCGTACTGATTTTCCCAGAGGTCTACCGGAAGATACAAGTCAGATATCAGGCATCTCCTTCAACTAATAGGAAATCCCATACCATTTTCCTCATTAGAGCCCTTCAGGTGCAGCAGCTGGTTGATAATTCTGAAACCACTCTCATTAGATTCCCTTACCACATGGACACAGACAAACACACAGGGATTTCTTCAGAATAACAAAGTAGGAATCTGCAACAAGGTTTGTTAAAATCCTTCAAATGTACATCAATCATCAAGAGGGGAATGTTTTTTTCTCAACAGTGGAGTTATTCTTTAAAGATGAACTGTGGACAGGCTATAGCTTTTCAGATATTTACATATTCTTAAATAATCTTTAAAACAAGCTCTCACTGAGCAAATCTCACAAAGTATTTTGACTTTTGGTTCAGGAGCTCGGCTAACCCCTCCCAACAGTGACTCCTCCGCTCTCTATGCTCCTCCAAGCTGTGGCTTAGCAGCTCAGCTGACCTCTCCTAACAGTGACTCCTCCGCTCCCTATGCCCTCTCCCACCTGACCCCTCCCAACAGTGACTCCTCCACTCCCTATGCCCTCTCCCAGCTGACCCCTCCCAACAGTGACTCCTCCGCTCCCTATGCCCTCTCCCAGCTGACCCCTCCCAACAGTGACTCCTCCGCTCCCTATGCCCTCTCCCAGCTGGCCCCTCCCAACAGTGACTCCTCCGCTCCCTATGCCCTCTCCCAGCTGACCCCTCCCAACAGTGACTCCTTCTCTCCCTGTGCCCTCTCCCAGCTGACCCCTCCTCTCCCAGCTGACCCCTACCAACAGTGACTCTTTCTCTCCCTGTGCCCTCTCCCAGCTGACCCCTCCTCTCCCTTTGCCCTCTCCCAGCTGACCCCTCCCAACAGTGACTCCTCTGCTCCATATGCCCCCTCCCAACTGTGACTTAGCAGCTCAGCTGACCCCTCCCAGCAGTGACTCCTCCATTCCCTATGCCCATCCCAGCTGTGACTTAGCAGCTCAGCTCCCTCCTCCCAGCGGTTACTCTAAATCTCAGCTCCCCATGCTCCCCCCTCCCTACATTGACACAGCAGCTTAGGTCCCCATGCTACCTCCTCTCAGTGGTTTATTGGCAGCTCAGCTTGCCCCTCATAGCAGCGATGTAGCAGCTTGCTAGCCTTGTAGTCTCTAATGTAAAACTGAGCAGATGCTCAGGAAGAGAGAGCAGGCAATGTGAAAGACTGCTTCCTTTAAAAACCTTGCTGATTGGACAGTGAAGAAGCAGACGCAAATAAATGAAGTCACCTCGGTGCTCCTCCCCCTATTGTAAGCATGTTCAGTGTTAGACTGACAGCACTGCACAATACAGTAATCAAAGCTGTAATAACCGTCATTGGCTCAGATTCCAGCACCTCCATCGAAATAGGAATAGAGTATGGTATAATTATTATGACCACTTTTTGCAATGAACCATCTATATGCAGAGTCCAGTGGATAAAGTTAAAAAGACAAAAAAAACCCCAAAAATATAAAACCAAATAAAACAAGTCCACCCAGAGTCACAGGAGCACAGGAATATCAGCATATCAGGGCAAGCCTCTTTTGGGGAGCAGAACCGGTCTCCAGAAAGCATGAGAAAATGAGAAAAAGAACACAGAGGTGCCTCTAAGTGCAGACTGTTGTACATTTATTCAAAGCAAAGGGTGTAAGATCAACTCACATTTAGTAAGATAAAATAGGCACATCATTAATCTATTTCCGGTGGGATGAAGGTCAGAACTCACGTTGTAAATGTTAGATGATAGCTGGAGCTATCTATTAAAGTAGAACTGCTGGCAAAACTTTTTTCTTTTTTCTTTTTTTCATTTTAGATGGCGTAAAGGAGGGTTATAACCCTTGTCAGATCTTCTTTTTTTTTTTTTTTTTCCGCTATCTGTTTCCCATTGCAGAGAATTTCTTTCACTTACTGTCCCATAGCCAAACAGAAAGGGAGAGGAAAGGCCTGCAAATTAAGGGAGTTTCTTGGTGACTCCCAAGTCACCAAAACTAGTGTCCCCATTGGAAGATTTCTCTTCTATTACTTTTCTGAGGACAACCCAAATTTGGGATTTTCTTTGACTTTCCATGCTAATAGTAAACAGAACAAATAGAGAGGTGGAATCTCCTTAACTGGGGCACAGAAAGGAATAAATACTGACAAGCGTACTAATCTCTCACCTCTATCCACATCTAAAAAATGTACCTTTAGTTATACTTTAATCAATAGATAGCGCTATATAAAGATATCTTTAGTCCCAGTAGCTTGACAAGGGAGTGAGCCTGACTAGCTAGTCCGGTGACCTCCTCGTGGTTGACGCTGCGCTCTAGCCCTCTCTCCTGGCTCCTATCCTCATACATTTGGCTTCCGGATCCAGCCAAGTGGCGGTTCTAACATCTACAGAGCAAGTGCTGACCTTCATCCCATTGCAGATGGACTAATGATGTGCCTATTTTATCTTTCCAAATGTAAAGTTGATCTTGCACCCTTTACTTTGATTAAATGTACAACAGTCTGCACTTAGAGGCGCCTCTGTGTTCTTTTTCTCTTTACCAGCACCTTCATCTCCTGCTTTGGAGTCCTGCTGGGCCTAAACCTATTGGGCACCTATACTTATTCTTAAAGATAAGACTGACAACTGATTTTTTTCTCTGTTTGGCCTTCTTGCAGAGTAACATTACACCATCCGAGGTGGCCCAGTGGACCAATCACCGAGTCATGGAGTGGCTGCGGTCTGTGGATTTAGCGGAATATGCCCCTAACTTAAGGGGTAGCGGGGTACACGGCGGTCTTATGGTAAGTACTGATAATTGGTAACATGGAAAACTGACAAAAAGATTGCCCTAAATAGGCAAAGTGATGGATTCTCTTTTAAAGTGTGTGTGTGTGTGTAGGTCAGGTAGGCCGTGGTTTTTAAACAATGCTCAATTGGCACTAAGGGGCACAAAGTGTGCCAAGAAAATATCCCCCACACCATTACACCACCACCAGCCTGAACCGTTGATACAAGGCAGGATAGATCCATGCTTTCATGTTTATGCCAAATTCTGACCCTACCATCTGAATGTCGCAGCTGAAATCAAGACTTAGACCAGGCAGCTTTTTTCCAATCTTCTATTGTCCAATTTTGGTGAGCCTGTGAGAATTGTAGCCTCAGTTTCTTGTCCTTAGTTGACAGGAGTGGCACACGGTGCAGTCTTCTGCTGCTGTAGCCCATCTGTTTCAAGGTTCGATGTGGTGTTCGCTCAGAGATGGTATTCTGCATACCTTGGTTGTAACGAGTGGTTATTTGAGTTACTGTTGCCTTTTATCATCTCAAACCAGTCTGCCCATTTCTCCCCTGACCTCAACAAGACATTTTTGTCCACACAACTGCCGCTCATTGGATATTTTCTCTTTTTCGGATCATTCTCTGTAAACCCTAGAGATAGTTGTGTTTGAAAATCCCAGTAGATCAGCAGTTTTTGAAATACTCAGACCAGGCTGTCTGGCACCAACAACCATGCCACGTTCAAAGTCACTTAAATCCCCCTTTTTCCCCCATTCTGATGCTTGGTTTGAACTTCAGCAAGTCGTCTTCACTGCGCCTAGATGCCTAAATGCATTGAGTTGCTGCCATGTGATTGGTTGATTAGCAATTTGTGTTACCAAGCAAGTGAGCAGGTGTACCTAATAAAGTGGCAGGTGTGTGTGTGTGTGTGTGTATATAGTGGTTATATCATTTTTATTGAGGGAGGAGGAGGCTATTTGCAAGTTTTCCAAACTGATGCTTGGGGTCTGACTAATCATCTTAATCCAATTTAAAAAAAAATCTTAATTGCTATATCTGTGATGATTTTATTCCAGGTGCTTGAGCCTCGGTTTAATGTGGAGACAATGGCACAATTGCTGAACATCCCACCGAACAAGACCCTCCTACGGCGACATCTGGCCACCCACTTCAACCTCCTGGTGGGTCAGCAATCCCAGCTGCAGAAACAGGAAGCATTGTCAGCTCCAGAGTATGTGCTATTGACAGCAACAGCCAAGGTCAAGGTGAGGAGCCTTCAGGTTGGCACATGGAGGCAGAAAATTAAGGGAAAACGCCAGATTCGTTTAAACCCTCCCCCACCCTCCATATATCCCAAAATGTTTACCAAACTATTGTATAATTCCTGCATGCTTCTGTCCTGAAAATATATCAAACACTGCCTGGGCTGTCATCATTTTTCAAAATGAAGGCCAAATGGCACTGCGTAGATTCTTATTACTCCATCACTAAAAGTATAGCTGCATTATCCCATCATGCTTTAGTGTGCTCAGGCTGTCCAAGATGTGCGATATATTGAAGAATTAATAATTTTATTGTAAAATGGTGGAATTTTTAATATTATTATTATAGTGCATATCTTTGTAAGTGAGAGAGTTCTATAACCTTCTCCCAGTCTCCTTTCGTTGTTTATGAGCTACCCATACAAGGCAGGGCTGAGTGTCAGTCGGAGTAAAGAATATCCATATGTCTAAATAATGGTTTGCCGGTCTAGAACAGAAAGTGGGAAAAGGTAATTCTTCTGAAGTTTTCCATGATGCAATTTTTAAGCTCCTATTTAGATAAGAAAAAAATTGACTCCGGGTAGCATAGAAATACTTCAGTAGAGGAAACTAAGAATATTTGGCAATAAATCTACCATTTGAGATCTTAATTTGGCCAACAAAAAACACAATTCTATGTGTAATTTTATTTAATTCCCTTCATGCACATAGCCAAGGAAACTGGCGTTCAGCAACTTTGGAACTTTGCGGAAAAAGAAACAAGAAGATAATGAAGAGTATGTGTGTCCAATGGAGCTCGGGCAGAATTCTGCCAACAATATCATCAAACCTTTCCGGGCCGGCCTAGACCTCCGGATGTTGGACGACGAGGACTTGGACAGACTAGAACAGGTATGCTCAGAATAAGTGCTTATAGTGTGCCATTTCCTATCCATTGTGTCAATGGCCAACGAGGCTTTCTGATTGGGCTAGAAGGCAGCAGTTGACAACCGGGAAGTCAAGCAGTTAGTAATGAAAATAAACTAATTTCTCCTACGTTCACTGACAGACGCAGCTCTCCATTGACTTGTGGGTTCTACGCCAATCCTATTAGGAGTTAACTAGGCAAAGCAGAAAGCAAGCTGGCCCCTCCCAGGGGGCTGTCCTCTCTTCCCATATAATCCCCCTACTCTGCTCAGTACATTAGTTTTAACATGCCTAGTGCAAGGAGTTGACCTGGCTCCCTTATGGGACCTGCGGATAGAATTTTTGCTTCCGCTTTGTTTTTTCAAGCAAATTGAAGACTACTATCAAGAATCCGACTGGGGCATAGAGGGTTCCTGCAAAGACTCTGTACTTTCGCCAGTACGGCCATCCGATGCGAGCCAGCCCCAGGATGTTAGTGGGTCCCGCCGTATCATGCCCGTTCCGTGCGGGTGGCCAGTGGGTGATCCCCACTTGTGCCCAGTGTCCGGATTCGATCTGGTCCAGGGGCCTGTGGCTAGCAGCATTCCTCCCCAGCTGGGGAGAAAAGTCTGCTACCGGGTGGCTACCCGCTGCGCCCTTCAGGAGTGGTGAGTGAGCCCCCCCTGCCCCCTTAGGGACACTGGGGGGGGGGGGGGGCGCAGGGCCATTTGGAATTTTATGCACGGTAGCCGCTGGTTGAGGAGCGTCACTGGGGCTCTCCTGGGTCCCTTCGCTCCTTCTTCGCCCCCACTCCCCCGCACCGCGCTTGCACTGTGTGTGCAAACCGCCTAGGCCGCCATGCGGCGATCCGCTGCCATTTTGCGGCGGATCACCGCCATTTTGCCGTAGCCGCGGCCATTTTCCCTGGGTTTTTTCAGTACCATGCTTGGCGGCCATTTTTCCGGAGCCTCGTGTTCAGCAGCCCTTGGCCCCCTAGTGGATGTCTCGGCGACCATATTGGAGTCCTTCCAGGCTGTGAAAAACGTGCTGCTGTCGTTTTTCTTACTTTCACTTTGCTGGGACAGGTGCTGGCTGCTGCTGACGGCGCAGGCTCTCTGGCGGTCCACAGGACGTTTTCTGGGCAAAACAGACAGCAAGTATAGCTGGCTTCCTGGGGGTGCTGGTGGTGGTGGGTGCAGTCCTCCTGGGTTTACGGGGCGTTCTGAGGGGCAGTGGTGTGTTTGACTGTGTGGGGGTGCCGCTAGTGGTGGTTCTCACTGCTGTGGCTCAATCTGTGGGTGTGATGGCAGATGTCCCTGCAGGGCCCTCTGAGGAGGATTTAGATGCAGCGCAACCTGCGTCAGTGTCCCTGGTGTCCTTAAAACAGCTGCGGGCAGTGTTTGGAGAATTCTTTCCTGGGAGGGCGAGCAGTGCCCCGGGGGCCCCAAGAGAGCGTCCTCCTCCCCCTTGTTCTTCAGGGGAGGATTCCGAACCGGAAGTAGCGTCGGGGGTCGCGACCCCCGTGTGGAGCTTTCTGAGGGGGAACTTTGTCCCTCAGATGAGGAGGCAGAAGACCAGGGGGCAAAAGCAGCACATGAAAAAGCACTGGTGTCTGCAATAATTTCTGGAGTCCGTACGTCCTTGCGACTGAACCAAGAAGGAGAGTCGCAGACATCTACTTATGTATGTAGCACTGCCAAGCCCCCTAGGTCTCCGTGAGCTTACCCCTATGATACTCTTTTTGATCATTTGATCTATCAGGAATGGCAGCGCACGCAGCATTCCTTCACCATGCCTAAGCTTTTCGCTATCCGGTATCCTTTTGAGGATAGTTTTATAAAAAAGTGTGCGTCTCCTTCGGTGGACTCCCCGGTGGCGCGACTTAACAAGGCAACAACTATTCCCCTGGAGGGGTCGCCGTCTAAGGATCCTGCTGATAGGCGGACAGAGGCTGTGTCTAAAGCACTTTTCATTTTGGCTGGTTCGGCCTTGCGACCGGCCCTGGCGTCTGCCATGGCGGCGCAATATTTCTCTGAATGCACAGCGGAGCTGCAGAATGATCTGGACTGCGGCAGAACGCTGGAAGCATCGCAGAAGGCAGAACATGTCTATCACAGTATAAAATACCTGTGTGATGCGGCTCTAGACCTGCTCCCTATGTTAACAAAAATGTCTGTTTTTGCAGTCATTATTAGATGGGTCCTCTGGTTGCGTTCATGGTCGGGTGATCACGCCTCCGAAAAAGGTTTAGCGGACCTCCCCTTTCAGGGTGGCTGTCTTTTTGGTCCTCAGCTGGACGAAATCATTAAGGATTTCACAGGCGGGAAGAGTACCTTCCTTCCGGAGCCCAGGCGGCTAGAATTTTGCCACAAACAAGGACTTGTCTCCTCGGGTCAGAAGAGGTTTTTTCGTGCCCCTGGGGTAGCGGGCAAAGGCCCGCGAGCCGACAAGGCTGCTGCAGGGGCCGGTAAGAGGCCCTGGCAACGTAAAAACGAAAAGACAGAGGATAAGCCCTCCTCCTACATGATGGGTTGCCCCCACCCGGCTCTCGGGTGGGGGGGACGTCTTCTGGGGTTTGCAGACAGGTGGACTGCCTGCATTTCCGACCGGTGGGTGCAGGAAGTGGTGTCCTCCGGGTACAGGATAGAGTTCAGCACTCTACCCCCAGACAGGTTCTTCCCATCTTACTTGAGACTCCCGCATCAACGTCGGGAGGCCCTTTTTGGGGAGGTTCAGGCACTATCGGAACAGGGGGTGATAGTGCCGGTGCCTCAGTCAGAAAGGTTCTGCGGTTTCTACTCTTTGTGGTCCCCAAAAAAGGTGGGGGGGTAAGGCCAGTATTGGACCTGAAGGCGCTAAACATTTATGTGAAAGCGCAAAAATTCCGGATGGAATCGGTCCGCTCGGTCGTGGCCGCCCTGCATCAGGGGGACTTCCTGGCGTCCCTGGACATCAGGGACGCGTATCTTCATGTTCCCATTTGTCTCCGACATCAGCGCTTTCTGCGCTTTGCAGTGGGAGATCTCCATTACCAATTTGTGGCTCTGGCCTCGGCTCCTCGGGTCTTCACCAAGCTGGTGGCCCCAGTGCTGGCCCTGCTGAGGCAGAGGG
Organism: Glandirana rugosa; assembly: GCA_018402905.1. Lineage (NCBI taxonomy): Eukaryota > Metazoa > Chordata > Amphibia > Anura > Ranidae > Glandirana > Glandirana rugosa. The sequence continues at coordinate 271,966 of BLSH010473373.1, read as the reverse complement.
GTATCGCGTGGTGGCTTACCTGGACGACTTGCTTCTGAGAGCGGAGTCTGCCTCTGCCCTGGAGGAGAGCGTGTCCATCACCATGGCCTCGTTAGAGGACTTTGGTTGGCTGATCATTGACCCCGTCCTGTCGCCTGGAATATCTGGATTCTGATTCTGGACACGGAACAGGCGAAAGTGTTCTTACCCCCAGCCAAGTTGCAGTCCCTGCAATCAGCAGTGCGAACCTTACTGTCTCTCCGGCAGTCTTCATTACGGTTCTGTATACGGGTACTGGGGCTCATGGTCTCGGCCTTCGAGGCGGTACCTTACGCTCGGAGCCACACTCGACTACTTCAGAGAGCGATTCTGTCTCGATGGGACAGATCTCCTCTGTCTCTGGACCGGTTGGTCAACTTGGATCGTCAGACCAGGGCTTCCCTGGCTTGGTGGCTTCGGGCCCCAGTCTTGATGGGGGGGGGGGGAAGAGTCGTTTCTTCCCCTAACATGGTCTATAATCACGACGGATGCCAGCCTGTCGGGCTGGGGGGGGTACTGGGCTCTCTGTCGACCCAGGGTCGCTGGTCGGCGCAGGAGTCACGCCTTCCGATCAATGTGCTGGAGCTCAGAGTGATCAGACTCTGTCGATCCCACTGGACAGCGAGGCTACAAGGGCTCCCGATTCGGGTTCAGTCGGACAATGCCACGGCAGTGGCATATGTGAACCATAAGGGCGGAACGAAAAGTGCGGCAGCGGCCGCGGAAGCAGCTCTCATCCTGTGTTGGGCAGAACTGCACGTTCCGGCAATCTCCGCCATCTACATTCCAGGCGTAGAAAATTGGCAGGCGGACTTGGTCTCTCCATCCAGAAGTGTTCAGCCAGATTTGCCACAAGTGGGGCACGCCAGACGTGGACCTCCATGGCGTCTTGGTTCAACCACAAGGTAAAGTCCTTTGTGTGCAGGACAAGGGACCCATTGGCAGTGGCCACAGACGCACTCGTGGCGCCTTGGAGTCGGTATCGTCTTCTGTATGCCTATCCTCCCATCAAAATGCTCCTGCGCCTTTTGCGCAGGGTGGCAGTGGAGGGAATTCCGATGAGCCTGGTTGCCCCGGACTGGCCTCGGCGTCAGTGGTACGCCGATGTAGTGAGAATGGTGGCAGACGTTCCCTGGCGTCTCCCACTGTGAGACAATCTGCTGTCTTAGGGAGCCATATTGCACCCTGCTTTACACTTGATGGCTTTGACGGCCTTGCTATTGAATCCCTGGTGCTGAGGGACTGGGGTGTCGATGACTCAGTGGTCCCTACCATGATGAAGGCACGCAAGTGTACTTCGCGCAAGATCTATCATAGAACCTGGAAGGCCTACATTGCCTTGGCGATTCTTTTCAAACGACCTCTGGCGTCTCATTCATTGATTCGTACATTTGTACAAGGTGTGCGCCATGTGGCTCCTCAGGTACGGTCGCCTTTGGCACCGTGGGATTTGAATCTGGTGCTTTCTGTGCTACAGAAGCCACCATATCAGAGATCAGGGATATTCCCTTACAATTGTTGTCACAAAAGGTGGCTTTCTTGGTGGCCATTACATCCGCTAAGCGGGTGTCGGAATTGGCAGCGTTGTCCTGCAGGTCTCCTTACTTGGTCCTGCATAGGGATAAGCCGGTCTTGTGTCCTCCACCTTCTTTTTTACCGAAGGTGGTTTCTTCTTTTCATATTAATGAAGATATTGTTCTTCCTTCGTTGTGTCTGCATCCTTCACATCCTAAGGAATTTGAGTTACATTCATTGGATGTCGTGAGGGCTTGGCGGGTGTAATTGGCGGCTACAGACTCTTTTCGGAGGTCTAACGCGTTGTTTGTTTTGACGGATGGTCCGCACAAAGGTTTGGCGGCCTCGTCGGCTACTGTCTCTCGTTGGATCAGACAGACCGTGACTCAGGCGTATTCTGTTAGGGGCAAAGTGCCTCCTTTCCCGGTCACGGCTCATTCTACCAGGGCTGTTAGCACTTCCTGGGCTTTTAGACACCAGGCCTCGGTGTCACAGGTGTGCAAGGCGGCCACTTGGGCCTCAGTGCACACGTTTACTAAGTTTTATAAAGTTGATGTGTCCGCATCTTCAGATGCGGCTTTTGGCCATAAAGTTTTACAGGCGGCAGTATAGGCGCGTCTGGCGCCTCTTCGGAGGTTCTGTTGGATACAGTTGTTTTTTGTTTACCCACCCCTCTTATTGACACATCTTTGGGACATCCCCACAAGTCAATGGAGAGCTGCGTCTGTCAGTGAACGTAGGAGAAAAAGGGATTTTATTAAAACTTACCGTAAAATCCTTTTCTCTGAGTTCACTGACAGACGCAGCACCCACCCCTCTCCATTTTTTTTTGGTACGGCTTGTTACGAACTAATGTACTGAGCAGAGTAGGGGGATTATATGGGAAGAGAGGACAGCCCCCTGGGAGGGGCCAGCTCGCTTTCTTCTTTGCCTAGTTAACTCCTAATAGGATTGGCATATAACCCATAAGTCAGTGGAGAGCTGCGTCTGTCAGTGAACTCAGAGAAAAGGATTTTACGGCAAGTTTTAATAAAATCCCTTTATCACAGAGGCTCACAGAAGAGGGCTTTCTAGCTAGCAAAGCTTGTAGACAACACCGACCTTGTTAGCTTTTTTTAACTGGCTTTTTACTGTTAATAGTCAAAAATGGCCGACCAGTTCACTTTAAGTAAAACAAACTGTTGATTCAAACATTTATATGTGCCGTATTTTAACTGAAATCTGTAAAAAGACTTGTTTTTATGTCAGAAAAAGTGTCAGCTTTCCTTAACCTGGGACGCGTTGCCATGCGTTGATCATTATATCCACTTGTGTAGCTGTAGGTTGAATAGTCTGCTTTACATTTTTCCAGATGGAAGATTCGGAAGGAACTGTAAGACAGATTGGGGCATTTTCTGAAGGCATCAACAACCTGACAGTAAGTGCGAAGCGAAGAACTAATTTATAAATTAGACCACCAGGAAATGCGTAAAGCTCACATTAGGTGTTCCAACCTGAATGCACAGTATCCTTTCAATTTATCAACAACTATGTAGTGTAACAGCCTGCCTGACGTGGTACAAATTGATTGAATAGTTTAATCAGCTTTTCTATATTATGTAGTCTTGGTAAATTTAGAGATTGTCTGTCCTGTGATATCATGAACTATTTAAATCTTCATATGTGAGTATAAAAAGTCTGTAGAGCAAGGATTTTGGTGTAAATATAAGATAGATAGAGAGATAGATAGAGATCAATAGATATCTATATATGGATAGATATAGAAAAAAAATAAATATATGTGTGTGTGTGTGTGTGTGTGTGTGTATATATATATAATATATCTGCTGGAAATTCTAAATTGATCAATTGCAAAAGTGCTTTAATCTGTGCCAGAAATCTTATCAACACAAGTCCTTTTTTATTTGTATTGGATACGTCTTTGATATCGAAGAACTGATGCATTTTGGACCATGCATGATACTTTGTCATTAGGAGCTCTGCCAAAATTCCTCAGTACTGGGTGATTATGCTTTGAAGATTATCTAACAAAATGGTATCAGGAGTGCACAAGTGTGTGACTGTAATTAAAGGCTAAGTTCACGTTTTGTAATAAGAAATTAAATAATAATTGCAAAAAAAAAATGAATGCACACTATTTTGCAGGTAAAAAAAATGTACGTTTATTTTTATTTATTTTTTACCATGGAGCCTGCAAAGCATTGCACCCACAATCTACAGATCATGGGTGCAAAGTCAGACTCCTGCAGACAGGCCTGTAAGAAGTATAAGGGTGGCTGGAGGGGATGTTGGTTTGGTCTCTAAGAGATTTACAGGGGGTGTTGGTCTGTAAGGGGTTTATGGGTGCAATTGGTTGGTCGCGAAGGGGTTTACAGTTGCAGAAGTTTGGTCCATGCAGGGTACACAGGGGGTTGGGGCTGGTCCATAGGAGGTACACAGGTGCAGGGTGGCTGGTCTGTAAGGGGTACATAAGTGGCAGGGGGTTGTTACATAAGTGGTAAGGGATATACAACAGGGGTATGATATGTAAGGGTATACAGGGCGCAAGGGCTGGTTCATAAGGTGGCTTGTTTGTAGGGTGTTTACAGATGGAGGAGGCTGGTCCTTAAGGTATAAACAGGTGCACAGGGCTGCTTCATATGAAATATATAGGTGAGGGGTTAGTAAATTTGGCTCAGAATTTTCATTAGACTTCCTCTTTCCCTGCAGCATATGCTCAAAGAAGACGAAATGTTCAGAGACTTCTCCGCCAGATCACCGAGCACCAGTATTACAGATGACGACTCGAACGTGTGACAAATATGCAAACACTTGTAACTTTATTTTTTGTGTCAAAGTAAATATATATATATCATTTTTTTTATACTGAATTTATTCACAGTGTTCAGGTGGAAGAAGTGGAGCATATGTGCCTTTTCTTTAAAGTGGTAACAAAAATGAGCCTCGTTTTTGAAGTGCAGCTCTGATGTTCCGTAATCTTTATTCTGCACTTAACTGAAACCGTGCAAAAGCATCAGACCAATCGCCTCCACCAGGACTTAACCTCTGTCGTTGCTGGCAAACTGATGGGCTACATTTGTTCTGCTGACAAGTTGTCTAAATAATTTTGTGCGTACACTTCAAAGAGTCACTCTACGTCTAAACAGATCTTCCATTTTGGGTGAAGGGAAGCAGAGTTTGACCCCAATTTGACCAAAGCAAGTAGACCCCCGTCCTTTTTAATACCTTGGTGTGGCTGTAACATGCTAAGCTGAGTTACCATTGTCACATGACCAGATAAATTCATTACCTAGAGCAGTGGTTCTCAACTCCGGTCCTTGGGACCCCCCAACAGGTCAGGTTTGCAGGATAACTGAAATACATCACAGGTGATATAATTTGCTGCTCAGTGATTGCAGTGTTCTAGTCTGCATCTCCCCAAGGTAATACTTAAAATCTGGCCTGTTGGTGGGTCCCGAGGACCGGAGTTGAGAACCACTGACCTAGAGGGAGCGCAGTGCGAAATCCCGCATCACGTACCTTACTCTCCATATGTAGAAAACTCATTAAGGCTTATGGGCCCCACTCATAGCAAGGGTGGGGGTCTTCCTACCTGGGTCCTAAAGAGCCATCAAAAGAGCGGGATCTGTTTGCTTCCATATTGGGTGGATTTGATCTTTCATGTGCAGATAATTAGTATTCATTTCTCCTAAACGTATACTTTTTGTTTGGTCACTGTTTCCAGAAAGAAAGGTTGTGGATGCGAAAGGGGAAATTTCAAAATATTTGAAATTCCTAAAATGTAGCAAGATGGTACAGAGACTTGTACATTGGTCCTATTGTAGTCTGGTTAAGACTTTACATTGCAGCACATAAGAGGTTAATACTCCATGTGTAATTGTCTTTGGAATATGTCAATTGTTAAAGCATTTGATGCAAAATTGCTTCCAACCAACGGTGCGATTCCTTTAGCAAAAAAAAAAAATTTCAGCTGCATTGCGTTTAGCGAAGGATCTGCATCAGTAGTTTATAGTGTTGAAGGAAAACAGATTATTGATACAATATTTATGTTTCGTTCAAGTTAATATATTAAAAAGTTCAACTACATTGAATTGAGTCTGCATCTACTACAATATAACTTGTATTTAAAGGGTCACACCACCCAAAACTGATTTTTTTAGCCATGGATGCCTTGAATCAACTGCTCACTAAGGCTGGGTTCACACTGCAGTGATGCAGGAACCCTGCAAATCCACTGCGGATTCCCGCATTTCTAGCCTCCCGGGGGCAGTTCACACTGCCATATGCGAACTGAAGGGGGGTGTCAGTACATTGTTAGCAACACCCCCTTTTCAGTTCGCATATTGCAGTGCGATCTGCAAACTCGCACAGGAATCTGATCACATGGTATGAACCACCATGCAATGCGATTCTGACCCTGCAAACAAATGCAATCTCATCCATGCTATCTCTATGGCTGAGATCGCATTGCAGAGAGATTGCATGTGACTCGCACTGCTGTGCAGTGCGAATCAAATCTGATCTCTCAGATCAGATCAGTGTGAACCGAGCCTGAGGCTCCATTCACATCTAGGTGTTAGTAATTTTCAGCCATTTTTCAGGCGTTTTTGCAGCATTTTTGTACAGGCGTTTTGAAGTTCAAAAGGTCACCAATGTAAAAGTAGTAAAACGCCTGTAATCTGCCAAAAAAGAAGCTCATGTACTTTTTTGAGCTTCGGGTGTTTTGCTTTAGGCGACAGAATGCTCAGATGTGAACAGGGGCCTTGAAATGAATGGGATTTGTTTTGTTTTGCGCATTTTTAGAGCTGAGGCTTAGAGCAGAAAAACGCCCAAAAACGCCTAGATGTGAATGGAGCCTTACTGCTGGGACAAAGTCTCGCCTCTCCTCCTGCATTTGCCAAAATGTTAAATAAAGAGAATCCAGTAGGCAGAGCTGAGAACCCTTGTTGCTGGAGAAATTAAGAAAGGAGGTTGATTTAACCAGCTGAAGGCCACCAAAATCTAAAATATCTGTTTTGGGTGGACTTACGTTTTTTTTTTTTTTAAATATTTGCAGATTTTAGGAGAAAAAAAATGTATTCGTAATTTCCTTCTTGGCAGCAATCAGGTTTAATTTTTTTTTTGTGCCCAAAACATTTTCCCTATTTACAGTTACTTTTATATAAAGTTTTCTATTTAAAATACAAAAAAAAGTTTATTGGGAAAAAAAAAAAATATTTTGTCTCTGGTCACAAGTTTATAATTTTCTATGTGATTCCAGTTTACACCCCAGCTGGATTCTGGAATGGGCAGGGCTGAGCCTTTTGGTGGGTTTCCTTTGTACTGTCACTGTTTTAAGAAAAAAAAAATGTAAAAAAAAAAAAAAAAAATATCCAGTTTAATAGCACAGCTGTTTCTAAAGCCAACCTGCTTAATTCCGTATGTTTTATGTCCTCTTCCGTTGTGGCCTTATTTACCCCTTGGCTAATATTTATGTATTTTTATGTATGTTTTATTTATAACACAATGTTGACCCAAGCTTTGCGGATAAATGGAGCTGGAGGGTTTAATGGGAGTTATTCTAATCAAATGTGTACTGGTTAACTGGTAAGGTGTGTAACCAGCAGCTTGTTTCCTTTCAGGAGTTGTGGAATTGCATATTCAAGAGTGCTCAGTCAGGGAATTCTGGGATTTGTAGTCCTATTGCTTATAAACTGCTCCTCTCTCTCAAGTGGGCTTATTTATTAAAGCTGAACTCCGGGCAAACAGCTAAATAAACAAATGAAACCCAAATAAGTGACTTGTTTTACCTGCCAAAGGGTTTGTATTTCTGTTCAACCAGTCCTGAGTTTTTCACAGCTCTGCCGCACAAAGCAGTCCTGTATGGCAGGACCAGAGACCTACATTTTATCTGCTGCAGTTCAGTAACACTTACAGGTCTCATCCCTCCCTCAGCCTGTGATTGGGTGGAGAAAGAAGAAGCAGCAGACTGGTGAGCTCATCTCTTGGTCACTCTGCTCTCTCCTGCTGTCCTCATACTCCTTGCAGCACAACTGACTGGATCCACGTGCTGCTTCTCCCTCCCCCAGTCTGAGATCTACTGTATATGGAGTGCAAGAGGCTCATACCAATTTAGGTCCTCGTGTTTGGGGGAAAAAATACATTTAATGAAGAATACAGAACTGCATTATTTAAGCCTTTTATATTTGCCTGAAGTTTGGCTTTAAGAGAAGTTACAATGTAGTGTCGCCTCACCCATATCAGCCAATAGCATCTCAGTTTTTGTGAAATCACATTTTTTTAAAAAATGTTAAGATAAAAAATTGGCTGCTAGAAATGAATGCATTTTGCCTGAATAAACCCGCTCCAGTGTTCACTGTTCAGCATATAGCAAAATTTTTGCTCAGTTATACATTTTATGAATGGCACCAGTTTTGGGGTGTTGTGGGCCTGTAAACTGAGATGCCGGAACCCCTCCCCGAATTTGTGCCTTTTTGAAAGTTCTAGTTTGTTGAAAGAGTTAATATAACACTATGACTTTGTTCTAGAATATACAGCAGATGGTCATTGTCAGTCTATATATTTGATCTAATAAAGGCTTATGTTTAACTTGAAGGCGTTCTCAGGTTTGGTTTGTGTCGTCATAAATTCCTTTGGAGAATAAAAATCTGTCTGCATCACTTGCCAGTAAATAAAGCTAAAGGTCCTTTGAAGTGAACTATCCTGGCAAGTCTTCATGAATAAATTCCTGACATGTCACAATATACGGAACAGTATCATTTTTTTTTAGAAAAGCTCCATCTTTTATCATTTAATACGTTTTCCTTGGGTACCAGTCAATGATTTTGCCTAGGCTGAGATGATGTTATCTGTTTGCTGCAGGCAGGAGAAAGTGTTTCCTCAATCCTCTTTTCCCAAGTGATCAGACTGCAACATTGTAACAAGTTAAACACTTGGCGACCGCACCTATTGATGTCCTCCAAGAAATGCGTCCCCCGCACTCCAGCTGCGGTGTGCATCTGATGCGCTTTGTGATATCCTTCGGACACAGCTGAACACAGATCAGAGTAAAGGGCCAATCACAGCGGCCCTTTACCAAGTGATCAACTGTGTCCATTCACAGCTGATCACAATGTAAACACACTTGCCAGTTATCAGCATTCCTTTCCTCACGCTATGACAGCGTGAAGAGAGGAGAGCCAGTAACCAGCAAGTGTGAAAGGGATATCTACATTGATAATCAGGGCAGCCCCAACTGTGCCCCCTCATCTATGCCACCTATTAGTGACCATCAGTGCCGCCTCATCAGCGCCCATCAGTGCCACCTCATCAGCGGCCATCAGTGCCACCTCATCAGCACCCATCAGTGCCACCTCATCAACGCCCATCAGTGCCACCTAATCAGCACACATCAGTGCCGCCTCATCAGCGCACATCAGTGCCACCTCATCAGTGACCATCAGTGCTGCCTCATCAGCGCACATCAGTGAAGGAGAAAAATGACCTGTTTGCAAAATTTAAAAAAAAAAAGAAAAAAAACGTTTTGTTTTATTTTTTCTAAATGTGTTTTTTTTTTTTTTTCCATTTAGCAAAAAATGAAAAACCCAATGATCATTAAATACCACCAAAAGAAAGCTCTATTTGTATGATAAAAATTTCATATGGATACAGTGTTGCATGACTGCGCAATTTTCATTCAAAGTGCAACAGCACTGGAAGCTTAAAATTGGCCTGGGCAGGAAGGGGGTGAAAGTGCCTGGTATTGAAGTGGTTAAAGTACAGCAGGGGCTGATCTGTGTTGGACATTTGTGAGCACAGCTAAGAGCTGCACAGGTACCAGGATATACTTGTCATCTCTGAGCGGGTACCTCAGTCTAGGAAGTAGATGGTGACCCTGGATGATGCCTTTACAAAGACAGCTCTGTCCTTTTGGAGAGAAAAGCAAATGCATTGTCAGGAGGAGTACTGTGATTTACATAAAATAAAAGTATTACACATTAGTAAGCATGTTCCTAGAGTTTCACCTTACAGTAATTCTAAAACTAAGACCTTTTTTGCCTTAATGTATTCAATGCATTAAGATAAAAAATGTTCCAGTAGTTGTGTTGCCCCCTCATCTCCCTATATACTTACCTTAATCCTATCTCGATCCAGTGCTATGCCTGTCTGCAGCAGTGCTGATCTCTGTTCCTCTCCTCACAGGACTCAGAGGCAGCAGAGGGAGCCATTGGCTCCTGCTGCTGTCAATCAAAGTCTGTGACAAGGAAACGGGGCGGAGCCACGCTGTGTGTGTCTAATAACGCACACAGCCCGGCTCAAAATCAAGCCCACTGGGGTGCCCCCATAGCAACTGGCTCAGTCACAGAAGAGGAGGAACCAAGAGTGCAGGCAGGGGACCCCAGAAGAGAAGGTTTGGGGCCGCTCTGTGCAATACCACGTGTGCTTATTTAATAAAAAAAATATATATATATATATATATATATATATATAATTACAACCGCGGATTGTAAAGGTAAATGAAAATATGTAGGTTTACCTTCTTGGGACCTCTGTTATAGTAAAATGTAGAGGTCTTCAGGTCGGGTACAGCAAATGACACTGATTCTTGTACAGAGAATGTGTGCCGCAATGCCAAGATTCACCAGGAGGGGGTGCAAGGTATGGCATCTCTGCTTTTAATATAGGGAGGGGTTCAGAACAGACGGGGGGGGGGGGGCAGTGTATTCCTGACCTCAATTTCAAGCAATAAATCTGATTCTTTCTTCCTGATTGTAGTAGATTGAGATGAGTGTTATTTGTATATTGTCATTTGCATAGATTTGACTGTGTGCATGCATGTGTATAATCCGCACATCACCTCTCAGGAATACAGCTCAGCAGTTCTCTGGTGCAGATTTTTCTGTATTCATAAAAGTTTTGTAAAAATCATGTCTGTAGAACTGACATTGTAAACTCAAAGCTGTACTCCAGGCAAGTGGCTAAATACACAGGTGATATATATATCTATCTCTATGTATATGTGGAAGTTTTTTTACTCTGCCAAAGAATTTGTATTCCTGCCCATCCAGTCCTGAGATCTTCATAGCTCTGTAACAAGGCTGGAGACCCGATTTTTCTTTCCGGCATTTCAGTAACACTTCCAGTTTTTGTCAATCCCCAACCCTGTGATTGGACAGTGAAAAGAGAAGCAGCTGGCAGGTGAGGTCATCTCTGTCTCTCTAACATCAGCATGTCCCATTTCGCATATCGGCACAACTGATTGGCTGCATGTGCTGCTTCTTCCTCTCCCAGTCTGAGCTCTGCTGTACAGGGACCATAAGAGGCTGATACCAAGTCAAATTCTGGTATGTACACTGCTTGCATTTTGCAAACGCATTGCTTTTTGCGCTCTTATTTTGACTGGCACCTCAACGCACTAGGGTTGGATCTGATTTTCGGCATGTTGTGGTGCGTTGGCAGTCCATTCATTTCAGTGGGCTGCAATAATGCAACGCACGTTGATGCTTAGTTTCTGGGTCCTATGCCGAGCGGCTTCCCTGTTGCTTAGTTGAAAGCAGGAGGTCCTTCACTCGGCAAGGGCGCCATCCATAGAACACATTCCATTTTGTCAATGAATGCAAAGCATTCTCTGATTGGAGGAGGTGGGATTGTGATGCCAGTGCCCAACTTCTCCCCTCGTCCATTGCAAATGCAAAGTGTTCCTGAATGGCACCTGTGCCAGAAGTGAGAGGAGAAGCGAGCTAGGAACCACTCAAACCCCCCAAGTAAGGATGAATCTGTCAACATCCCAAAATTAAATGGCAAACAGAAAATGGCCCCAGAGGGACTATGAGGACAGATGCGGGAGAAAGAGTAGCAAAGTATAAAATGTGGCAAGTTTTGAGTACAAAAAATATATAAAATAGTTCTGCTACATTGGAACGTTCATATAAAAAATAATTTACGCCACAGTTGGATAAAGAGCACCAACACCAATGAAGACACTGGAACACTTAACCGGGCCCAATGGTCGTAGGGCCACAAAGTGGGAATGGTTCACAGCAATGCAACACCCAACGCGTTTCAGAATTTTGTAGGTTATTTCCTTCATCAGGGTAAAGGTTCAAGGTGCTGCGTGTCTATAAATATAACAGTAGTTATTGTATGACCAGTGATACAACCAAGAATCAATGAAAACAGCATAGGCAGATGTATTTGTACAACTTACATGATATAATGGTAGGCATAAACAAGTACAAATAAATGTATGGCAAGGGCCCACGTGCCAAGTGAGCATGTGGTACCAGGAAACTAGTGAAAGTGATTTTTAAAGTAAATTTTTTTTTAAATCAACAAACATGTTCTACTTACCTGCTCTATGCAATGGTTTTACACAGAGCAGCTTCCATCCTTCTCCTGGATTCCCTGCCAGCGCTTATGGCTACTCCTCTTCTCGGTGTGCCACCATGAGAAGCTGCTTCCTTTGGCGGCACACCTGTGAGCTTTAACCTGAGCCACAGGCCCTGTGTCTCAGCCCCACCAACCACTCCTTCATCAAGGGATTTGATGGGGGGCAAGCCTGTTAGAGCAAGGAGAGCTCCTACAGGTGGGCATAGTGCTGGATCAAGTGAGGGCTCAGGATAGTATAAGGGGAGGTGAGGGGGCAATACTCTTACCTAAACATTTTTACCTTAATGCAGGGAATGCATTAAGGTAAAAACAAATGTTTAGGCTTTAGAAGCACTTGAAGATCACTGTAGCAGTGGTGCCTACATAGGTGTGGGCAGCCTATTGAATTAGGGTGTGCACCTCAAAGCTCAAACGCATATGCGTGTGCGTGCATGTATATATACTGAGAGTGCCAGTAGGGCAGTGGATTACATAGTTAGTCAGGTTGAAAAAAGACACAAGTCCATCCAGTTCAACCAAAAAAAAAAAAAAAAAATGTATATATATATATATAATATATATATATATATATATATATATATATATATATGTAAAAAAAAAAAAAAAAA